>OY720431.1:90624829-91125494 GCA_963082735.1 Pocota personata
TCTTGCCAACAAACTAAATGCTACTGGACTGCCGAACAAGTCTGTATGTTCGTGGAGAAAGGTGTAGTATTACTATATGCATATTTCATACAATCTCATAGAAACTTAATGTTAATTTTTTGAAGGTATGGACTGATTTCAAATACCGAGCAAAAAAAAAAATGCAGTCATAATTTGCTTTCGACTAAGAAGACGGGTGGCGGGCCATCTGAACAAGTTCCTACATCCGAACTTGAAGAAAAGGCAATCCATATGGTTTCACTCCGCGCTGCAGTTTCTGGCAGCAGTGCAAATACTTTTGGGGCATCTCAGAAGGCAGAAGCAGAGGAACCAGATGACCTCGAAAGTGCATTACGTGCAATAATAGGAAGTCCACTGGAAGCTGCCGAAGAAACTGAAACTGCAGAACTCAGTAAGAGGTAAGTTGTATCATTACATTAAACTACGTAATTGCAATATTAAACGACTTCATAAAATGTATTTCAGAAAATCATTTTATTTTGCTGCTGGCACACCGAAAAGGACTAGGCTAAGCAGCAAGGAAAATGAAACTGAGAAATTGCAGATTTTGAGAGATCAAGTCAACACGGACAAAAAGTCTCAGATGGACATAGTTAATATCTTAACGGAGCGGAATCGGCAAGAAGCTGTTTTCTATTCTCAGGTCTTAAAACTACTAGGAAGAAGAAATGAGATTGCCGAAAAACAACTGCAACACAGTGTGCAACAAAATAATAAGAACTGAAGTCCACTACCTCAATAGTTATTGTTTTTCTAAATAACTGATGTGCAAATATTGACTTCCTTAAGTGAAATGTGATTTTTTATGAGAAATATAACAAAATATTAAAGTTTCAAGCAAAGCTAAGATAAGAGTTGGTAACATATGTACCTTTATAGACACCAATACAATTAAGTTCCTTGCCTTTGCATGAACTTCATTAAAATGAGTTTTTTGTCGGTCATCAGAAGTGCGATATGGTGTAAGTAACCAAGGCTCCAACGGGTATCCACTGTCGCCAAAAAAATAATTGATTTAAATTTCTCAATTAGGATCAGTCTTAGTATATCCATTTATTTTTCTAATCACCTAAAAGCCAATAGGTGTGGTTTCTCTCATTATAATTCCTTTCAAAAAAGGCTCTTTCGTTTGAATGCTTCCAAACTAGAGAATTATGAGCAGATCCAGTATATTTTGGATTTATTGCCGTTATTCTCATTTTGTGGTCGCATATCTGAAAAACGGGCTCATTGTTATTTGTTCAGTATAGCTGTATTGATAATCCTGTAATACTTACAAGCATCACATTTATGCTGTGCTTTCCCTTCCTATTAAAATAAGCCTCCTCATTTGCTCGTGGCCTTTGTAAGTACAGGTGCGTACCGTCTATACATCCTACGACTGAAATTCAACAGAATTTTAGTTACTGTGATTGATAACATACTTCTATATTACCTCCAGGTATTGCAAATTTTCTATAAAACCACCGTTTTGTTTCTTCTTTTCTGTTCTAACTTGACATCTCCCATTTACTCCATAATGGACATATTTTTTCCTCCAGCACGGCTATGGTCTGTGAAATTATGGATGAAAGAGTGCTTTGGGCGACAGAGACGCCAAAATCATTCCCTGTTAGCCACTGGTAGCAACCTCCACCAAGAACTTCCAGAGTGGCAGCAAGTCTCAATATTGGTGGAATGTAAGTGGATCGACAGCCACTATCTAAATTCAATGTGTGCAATACTAATACAAATGCATCTTTTGATAGACGGAAGCGTTCGATGAAACTGAAATTATTAGAAATTTATAGAACAACATATACATAAATTATGTCTTTTATTCACAATGCCTACATCTTTGTTGGAAGAGATAACGGATCCGACGCATCTCTTAATGTTCTTCGCTTGCGTACCACTTCTAATTTTTGTTGGTTTTCACTCTCGCTTTCAATAAAAACCAAAACACTGTGTCGAAAAATTTTTTTTTATTGTTATTAATATTTTTTTTTTTTACTTGTAAAAGTTTCACACGTTATTACCACAACAAATTGTAGGACGATACCTCTTTACCTATCGTGCAAACGATGTCGTCTTGGCGATAGTGTTTGACAGTTTATGAAGTTACGTGAAGTAAAAGTTGTATCGTCAAAACGATAGTGATTTTTAATGTTACGTGAAGCAAAACTGTCGTCAAAATGATATCGTCGGACGATTGTCGTCGTACGTGATGAGAGCGCAGGTTTTCGCTTTCGAGTGTTTTAAAGATTAGTTCCAAATTATTGAAATGCTCTACCTCATTTTTACCAAATATGATAATATCGTCGATGTAGACGTAGCAGCGTCTGCCGATATGTTCTCTCAGGATGTCATCCAAGGCTCTTTGAAAAATGGATGGGGCATTTTTAACCCCAAAGGGAAGGCGCGTGAATTCAAATTTCCGTTATTTATCGACGCGGTTTTTTCAATATCATGCTCTCTGAGGGGGATCTGGTGAAAGCCACTTTTCAGATCGATGATGGTAAATAGTTTGTTTCTACCAAGGTTTGAGGGAACCTCATTTATTTCTGGTATGGGATATCTGTCAGCAATTGTGATAGAGTTTAGTTTCCGGTAGTCGATTACCATTCGAAATTTTATTTCGCCATATGCGCCCATTTTTTAGGAACGATCCATACTGGCGAGTTGTAGGGTGACTTTGATGGTCTTATGATGCCATCTTCAAGTAGTTTATTGACCTGTTTTTCTACTTCTTGTTTGAGAGCCATAGGGTTGGGATATGAACTTGAATAGACGGGGTCATTAGTTGTGGTGCGTATTTCCCCTTTGACTATAGTGGTGAATGTTAATTTTTCGTTTGGTTCTGTAAACAAATTGGGATACTCCCTAAGTATTGTAGTCAGTTTCTTATTTTGATCGAAATTTAAATGGGATGTTCTAATATTAAGATTATTTATAGATTGTGAAATGTGTTATTTTAAGGGTATGCGGATACCAGGTTGGATTATCATGAAATTTTCATTTGTGTAAATGACAGCTTTCATCTGTTTTAGACTGTCGTTTCCTATAATACCAGAGAAGTTTTTTAGAGAAGGTAGAATAAAGAATGTACGTTTTCCTGAATCGAAGAGATCTATAGATGAGTGGTGTGTAACGAGTAATGTTCCGCCTACTTAATTTGCTTTGAAAGGTTTCTTGTTTGGAATTGGGTTTCTGATGAGACGAGGCTGAATGTAATTTTTATTTGATCCATTGTCGATTAAGAATTTTAGGATTTCTCCGCTCCTCGCTACGTGTTCGATGTATGGTAATGTCATGATGACACAATCAGACACAGTCAGTTTTCCTATTATAAGTATATCTTTATTTCCATTTTATGTTTCCAGCTAGGCAGCATTTTTATTTTCTAAATTATGTTCCCATGAAAACAAAGGTGTCATATCGCTGATTGAGAATGTGCACCTGTTGTATATATTTGTAAAGTTAGTATTATTTTAGTTTTTAAGACATTAAAATAAAATAAGCGTACCAGTGCACTTGAACCAGGCAGCAAGGAAAATACTTCTTATTTCTAAAGACCAGCGGTAAGGGGTCTTTAATAATAATATTTTCAGCTGTCAAAACTTTGGTCCTTCGGTCCTTAAAAAGAACTATCAACATACATTAATGCGTTACCAAGGCTACTAACATTGGTACATCATTTCATAGCGTTACCAAGGCTACTGACATTGGTATTTCTTAGTTAATAAGAAAACATTCAAGCGTTGCCAGGGCTAAGACACTATTAGTGAATATAGTGCAATTGTGTTTTGAAAAGAAAAAGAAATTTAATTGAAAGGAAATCATGGCTGATGAAACAGAAGTTTTCATTATTGTTGCGAGACAAAAGGCTCTAACGGAAGAGCTAGAGAAGGCAACAACCAATTTTTTAAAAAACAGTGCTACGCGGAAGACACAGCGATGCAATGAAGAGCGGTTGCAGAAATCGAGGAGATTTAGGTGGAGTTTAAACAAAACCATGAAAAGATTAAGCCAATAATAAAGCAATACACGCCATATATGCAGAGAAATACATTTGGAAAACTGGAAGATGTATAAGGTGTATAAGACGCTTCTCGAGAAAATAGATCCTGCAGAGGAAAGCCGGCTTCAAATACTATCCAAACTCAGCGATTGAAAAAACTCGGTATTAAGATTGAGGTGATAATCACAAATATGGAGGAATTTGAGGAGACATTCAGAAATTATTCCACAGAAATTTATGAATACCAGCAAAAGATACTGTTGGAACAGTTAAGAAACATGACCCAACTGCATGAGGAGTTCATGGCAAACGCATCGGAAGAAGACATGAAAATGCCCTTCGTATTATAAAAAGGGTATAACGATATAAAAAGAGATATAAATCAATGTCTCCACAGAATGGCTTCAACATTAGGAAAATCCAATAAGGCAAAGGATACGAAAGAGTCAGGTGCAAACTTGCCACCTTTGAAAATACCCACATTCAAAGGGAATTATCTAGAATGGCGGTCATTCCATGATATTTTCTCCACCATCATTCACGATAAGCTCCCCTTAAGCACAACAGAAAAGATGGAATATTTGAAAACCCATCTAGAAGGATAACCGATGCAATTAATTCAGCATCTGGCAATTTCGAGTGACAATTATATTTGTGCTTGGGAAATATTAAAGGAAAAATATGAAAATGAGAGAAAAATTGTTTGTATGTATGTATGTATGTTTGTATGTTTATTCATTATTCTCATTTACAGAATTCATTCAACTTGCATCTAAATTAACAGTTTTTTTTAAATTTATGAGAATAGTTAGTGGCACTTTTATTTTTTATAAAAATAGAACAAATGCCTTATTAAATTTAGCAATTACATAGTGGGGTGACTAAAAGAAAAAATAGCGTTTTACAATAGGTTATATTTTACAAAAACAATTATAGGAGATAAATTATTATTTAATTAACAGCCAGAGAGCAAAACAAATCTAATATCAAGTAAAGTCGTGCAACAAAATTTCGATTTCATTCATATCATACACAAAAAGCCACGACTTAATTCTTTTTAAAAACACAGACAGATTCGTAATGTTTTGTATTGTTTCAGGAAGTTTATTGAATAACTTTATGAGCTGATATTACAGAGTAGGAGTTTCTATAAAATGTAGTCCGGAAACGTAAATATGGAAAATTACTAGAATTGGTTCTCAAGTTATATGATCCAATAATGGGACCTTGCCTATAACCACTTCGTATAAAAAATATTTTTAAAACCTTATAGTAAAAAAGGTGTCGTACAGGCAAAATTTTTAATTTACGAAAAAATTCCATTAAATAAGCAAAACGAGTAGAATTGCAATGTTTTCTTACAGCACACTTCTGCAGGACAAGCAATTGTTGCAATCTATTATGGTAAGCACCCCCCCAACAACATATACCATATTCTAACCTCGAATTAAATATTCCGTAGTATACAGATTTTAATAAAACGCTAGAACAAAATTTTCTCAGACTGTATAGACACCGAATTGTTGAAAGAAAATACTGATTAAGATTCGAAATATGTTCGGTCCATTTAAGTTGTTGATCAATTGTTACTCCTAAATATTTGAAGAATTTAACCTGTTCAATTTCAAAGCAATTTGCGGTACATGCCGCATTTGGATTAAAAAGGGTCTGAGAACTTAGTCTCAAGCAATTTTCGATAAACAACTTGAATCTTAAACAAACAGGTGAATGAAAGCTAATTTCAATGTTACTCAACTCCTTTGCGTCAAGGCTAAAAAACATGACATGAAAGTTCATGAACCGCAAACTACAACCTTAGTATATGGACATCATAATTCATGTCTGAAACTAAATTTAATGGATTTTCAGAATCATATCCAATTGCAAGATCATCTGCGAAAGCCTTAACATTTCCAACAAATGGTTGTTTAAAAAGAGAATTAATGTATATTAGCACTGATCCCTGAGGTACACCCAAATTAATATCCTTCGGGTTGCTTAGAACATTATTCACATTAACTTTTTGAGTTCATTTACTCAGATAAGAAACAAACCAATTATAAATACAACCTCAAAAACCAGAGTTGTACAGTTTTTTTTAAAAGAATGCTATGTTTAACCATATCGAACGCTTTGGTTATGTCAACGAAAAGTGCACCACAACATTTTTTCTTATCAAGACCTTTTTGTATAAAGGCACAAAAATCCAACAGAGCATCTTCTGTTGATAACCCTGATCGAAAACCATATTATAGGGGACTAATCTTTATTTAACAAAAATTGCAAAATCCTAGTTTTAATGATTTTTTCAAAGACTTTTGCTATTGAGGGTAATAATGAGATTGGTCTATAGTTATTTCGATCATTTTTGTTGCCTTTTTTAAAGAGAGGTATAACAACAGCACTTTTCAGATCATCTGGGAAGATGCCTGAAAGAACACTCAAATTAAAAATGTATGCTAGAACGTCAACTAAATTCAAAGCGGTTTTTTTTAACACAATGTTCGAAATACCATCCTTACCACACGAGTTAGTATTTTTGATAGAGTTTATTGTTTTCAGAATTTCTAGACCAGAAATAGATTCGATATAAAAGCTATTCCTACTAAAGGCTCTGCTTAAAACACCAAGATCTGTGCAGCAGCTGCAAGGTAAAGTACAACTACTAGTAGGTGTGTTTTTACCAGCTGTTGCAAAGTGTTCATTGAAAAGATTAGCTATTTCTACAGGATCTGTAATTTCTACAGGATCTGTAACATCTTTATATTTTTAGAATTGTTTTTAACTTTTCTATTTAACATGTTGTTAATAACTTCCTAATCCTTTCTGGAATTGCTTACCGAACTTCTTATTTTATTACGGTAATAATTGTCTCTACAAAATTTGATCTCATTGTTAACTTCTTTACTCATTTTTTTGAAACGTAATTTTATATTTCTATTATGCGGATGCTTGAGACATTTATTACGCAATTTGTTCTTGATATTAATTTTTTTGAGAAGACGATTATTTATCCATGTTTTTAATATTGATTTTATCTTCTTATGGATAGTATAGGTTGAACTACTGATATAACTTTTAAACTTTTCAGAAAATAAGTGATACGTCCTGGAAGGGTTTCCCTCAGCGTATATTTTTTCCCAATCAGCATAAAGTAGTTCATGATTTAATTTGTTGTTGCTGTTTATATGGGGAATACCCACAACTTCAACTGCAGTCTCTAGAAGTTTTTGCTCCCTTCAGTTCAGTTTATTTTCCAAACCGATTACCTTTCGCCTCAGTTCAACATTTTCCTCTCTCAGCTCTTGTAAATATGACAGAAATTCTGTGTTAATTTTCTTTAAACTTATAATCTCCTCGTAAAGTAATTGAAGAGTGATCGAATCGGAATGCTGTGCTTGTGGCGATTGGTTTGATGAAGGTTCGACCGGCCGTTGCGATTCTTTCGAAAACAATTTAACGGTTCGAGGTGGTAACGATTGTTGTTTGTTTTTTTGTGGCATTTGCTTTGTTGAATTGTGTTGCTTGTCCGTAGGTTTTAGTTGTTTCGCGGATTTTTGGTGTTCTCTATTTGGTTGGTGTTGATCTGAAGCAACTGTGTTAGGCGGCAGCATAATTTGTTGTTGGAGAGCACTGCACTTGTCACATCGATATTTAATGTTATTTGAGTTCAAGTATTCAATGTCTGAAGTTTCAATATTCACACAAGAACAGTGGATATGAGAACAATCCGCACAAGTAATTTTGGATTTATTACTCCGATCTATTTTTTCTTCGCAGACTAAACAATTCATTATGTTTTATGTAATTTACTGAGAGAAACGTTAAATTTAAACAAAAGTTCGCACCCCACGACTTAGGAAAAACACGTCCGCTCTCGAAAAAGGTCAAAGCACATTTTGTTTTACTTTTTCATGCATATCGACAAGATACTTAAAGCTGGTCATTAAGGAAACCAGTCAACATCTAATTCGATTAATTCAATCCTAGACGCAACAAAAGAAGGATTGTCAGCAATTAAGAACATGTGTTTTAACACCTCGTCTTGGGATCCAATCATCGTACATCTCGTTACAAAGGCATTGGATCAAGGAAGCAGAAGCCTTTTTGAACAAGGGCTAGAAAGGCCTACTAAGATGCCATCGCTCCAAACGCTGTATGACTTCTTGGCAAGAAGGTATCAGGCACTGGATGTTGTAACTTCTTCAGGCATAAGCATTTTAAAGCTGGAGACGACGTAAAAAATGTAACGCGAAACGTCTACATCTCAACCAAATCAAATTGTGTTTTTTGTCAAGGGGAACACAACATTTATTCATGCCGCAGGTTTATGAGCTGGACACCAAAGGGACGCTATGTGCAAGTAAGGATAGCAAAACTCTGCGTAAACTGCTTGCGACATGATAAGCAGACTTCCTGCATGAGCAAAAGTACATGCAAGCATTGTAACAAGAAACATCATTCTCTACTACATTTGGAGAAAGCTGAAAGACGGCAAGCAGAACATTCACGAGCTGATCCACAAATTCAGACAAGCTATGGCCACCAGAATCAAAATGTGTTGCTTGCCACAGCAATTATAAAAGCGATTAGTAACGGACACAGAAGGTTATTAAGAGCACTCATTGATCCCGGTTCTCAAGCAACATTGGTCACTGAAGAAGTGGCACAATCGCTACAATTAAAAAAGGAAAGAGTGTTTGTAGAAGTAAGCGGACTAGGAGCAACAGATGCCGGAGTGGCACACAGCAGAATTGAGTTCATAGCAGTCCCACGGTTTGAATCCAATTACAATATTCAAGTGCAGGCGCTAGTGCTACCAAAATTCACAAGGCTATTACCAGATGAGGAAGCTGGAAAAACAGTACACGTCAATTCAGAAAGTTGGTGTTAGCAGATCCAACCTTCAACGCCCCCGGTCGAATTGACATGATCATTGGAGCCGACATTTATGGAGACATTATGGTGAATGGAGTTCGAAAGGGTTCTAAAAACTCTCCAATAGCGCAGAAATTGAGACTGGGTTGGCTCATAACAGGTCGTACCTCTACAATCAACAGCTTTGATGAAAGCGAAATCACAGGGATGATTGTTCAGATGACGATAGGAAAACAACTTGAATGATTTTGGGAGTTGGAAGAAGTCGGTAATCAAGATATACAAACACCAGACAATCAATGGTGTGAGGCTATCTATGAAGAAACATATTACCGAGACCCAGATGGGCGATATGTTGTGCACTTACCGTTTAGAGAAGAATTGATTAAGGGCCAATTAGAAGAATCAAGGCAGAGAGCAGTAGCTAGACTGCTTCAACTTAAAAAAAGATTTAATGCCGATGAAACACTGAGAAGAGAATACATCAGTTTCATGAAGGAGTTTATTGATGTTGGACATATGGTTGAAGTAGGTCAATGTGACAAGCGGCAAAACCAAGTTTATTATATGCCACACCACGCTGTGCACAAGCCAGATAGTACAACCACTAAATTACGCGTTGTATTTGACGGATCTGCAAAGACCTCAACCGGCGTTACTCTGAATTACTCTTGCAACTATTGTACTACGATGGCGGCAACATAGATACGTCTTTACGGCCGACATCGAAAAGATGTACTGCCAGATAAGAATCTGCAGCAACCATCAAGATTACCAAGATCGTATAGTATGGCGAAATTCTGCAACGGATGAAATAAGGGATTACAAATTTACTACAGTCACGTATGACACAGCAGCAGCACCATACTTAGCTATCAAAACGTTGCAACAACTAGCCATCGATGAGCACGAACGATATCCTATCGCACCCGAAATTGTGAAAAATGATTTTTATGTCGACGATGTGATGTCTGGGCGAGGGACGTTAACCGATTGTAGAAAAGCACAATCTGAACTAATTCCCATGCTAAGGGAAGCTGGATTTAACCTCAGAAAATGGTCCAGCAACAACACCAAGTTGTTGTCCGATATATTACCAGATGCACAGCATCAGCATGACATTAAGATAGATAAGGAAGAAACGATCAAGACATTGGACATCCACTGGAGTCCATCAGCTGATACCTTCCAATTCAAGGTAACTATCAGTGATACAGAGCAGATACTACCGACCAAACGCAACACGCTGTCAGAAATTTCGAAATTGTATGACCCATTGGGTTGGTTAGCACCTGTTACTATCTGCGCAAAACTACTAATGCAGCAATTATGGAAGTCTAACCTCAGCTGGGATGATCCGCTTACAAACAAATTAAAAAATAATTGGTACACCTTTAAAAACAAACCTTGTAGCAATTGAAGACATAAGAATTCCTAGTTGGATAGGAACCCATAAATTGCAGAAAATGGAATTGCATGGGTTCTGTGACGCATCAAAAACAGCTTATGCAGCAGTTGAATATTCGAGAATAAGACTGCAAAATGGGACCTACAGATACACTCTGTTAACAGCCAAAACGAAGGTGGCACCCATTAAAAAGAA
The DNA here is from genome assembly GCA_963082735.1 of Pocota personata. NCBI lineage: Eukaryota > Metazoa > Arthropoda > Insecta > Diptera > Syrphidae > Pocota > Pocota personata. The sequence continues at coordinate 90,635,332 of OY720431.1, forward strand.
AATCACCCTTCCGAAACTGGAGCTGTGCGGAGCTCATTTACTGTCAAAGGTACTCAAAGAACTTTTCAGAATATTTGAGTCACAAGTGGATGGCGTATTTGATTGGACAGATTCCACAATTGCCTTGGCATGGAAAAGAGGGTGCCCATCTAAATGGAAAACATTTGTGGCAAATAGATTATCCCAAATACAGAAAGTTACTGAGCCGAGCTCTTGGGGACATGTAAGCTCCACTGACAATCCTTCTAATTGCGCATCTAGAGGTATCTCACCAGATCAATTGAAAAACCATCGGTTGTGGTGGAGTGGTCCAGAATGGCCTAAAGACCCTGTCATTTCTCCGTCATCAGAGAACATTGAAGGCGTTATCACCTGAGTCAAAGGTAGCACTAATGTCACTTGAAGTGAAGGAAAACATGTTCGAACGATTTTCTTCATACAACAGACAAATTCGAGTCGTAGCCTATTGCAGACGTTTTAAGTTAAACTGCAACGTAGAAAACCGGGCTGATTTTCTAACCATCATCGAACTGTAAAATGCGAGAAAGGCAGTAATCCGCATGGTGCAACAGAAAGCCTTTCCTGAGGAACTGTCATGCTTGAAGCGTGGAACAGTTCTCTCTACTAAAAGTAAGCTTTTATCGTTATCCCCGCGCCTTGACAAGGATAATACAATAGTAGTTGGAGAACGACTAGAGACTGCAAATTTGCCACAGGCGGAGAAGCACCCTTACATACTACCAAGGAATGATCATTTTACGAAATTACTGGTTAAAATGATACACAGGAGGACACTGCATGGAGGAATTCAAGTAACTATTGCAACATTGCGTCAATCATGCTGGGTTCTATAAGCTAAAAACGTTGTACGTCAAGTACATAATTCACAAGTGTTTACGATGTCACCGATTCAGTGCATCAACTAAAGATCAGATAATGGGCATCCTGCCAACACCCAGAGTTACACCGTCAAGACCATTTACTCATACGGGAATCGATTATGCCGGTCCCATCCAGATTCTTGTATCGAAGGGGTGAGGAAACCGGAAAAGAAAGGGATATATAGCAGCATTCCTATGTCTAGCAACCAGTGGCGTGGGGTGAAATTTCAAGAGAGGGAAGCCGAAAAAAGTTTAAGTAAAATGTTTTATTCAAGACTTACCATTTTGGTGCTTATTCGAAACACAGACTTATGATATGCAATCCAAGCCACCTTTGTTATACTTTAAGTGATTGGAATTTATGTAGAGAATGAGCTCATCGAATAAAAAAAGTGGTTTCGAAAGAAGCCGTTCTGGGCAAATTAATCTATGTATATAAATTATTGATAACTCGGAGCGGTGTTAATTATAAAAAATTTAGCAATTACAATTATATACTACCTATTTGTACTCTAAAGCTATCCTACCATTCTTTTTTACAAATTCTGCTAAAACTCTTTCATAAAAATTTTAGTTATTTTTAATTTCTAAAAGAAGGTGCTTTTCTATAGATATAGTGATTGTGGAACAACATTTGTGGGTGCCAGCAAAGAAATAACATCACTAATGAAGCTCACCTTCAAGCAGTCAGAAATGGAAATTGAAGAAAAGCTTGCGTTAGATGGCATAGATTGGCATTTTATTCCACCAGCTTCACCACATTTCGAAGGACTGTGGGAGGCATAAAATACCATTTAAAGTGGATAATCGGTGACACGACTCTGAAATTTGGAGAGTTACAAACACTGCTTACGCAAATAGGAGCATGTTTAAACTCTCGCCCACTCATCTCGTTAACAAACGACATTGATGATAATCCAATACTCACGCCAGGTCACTTCCTCATTGGATCTTCAACCAACGCCTTGCCAGAACCAATAATAGATAAAGAACGAAGTCTCCGTTCCCGATGGGTATTAAATCAAGGGATGACCCAAAACTTTTGGAAGATCTGGTCAAGAGAGTATCTATCCCATCTTCAACAGCGTTCTAAATGGGAATCGAATATCCATAAAGGAGATATTGTACTGTTTAAGGATGACCGTTTGCCACCAACTAAATGGATGTTGGGAAAGATTTCAGAAATACATCCAGGAAAGGACAAAGAAGTTCGTGCTGTAACTGTTTTTAGCAATAATAAATACATGAAGAGGCCAATAACCAAACTTTGCCCTCTACCAATCGAAGATAATGCGGATACCGCTCGAGATTATGAACCAAGTCAATCCAGCAGAAGCAAAACAAGGAGAAGCGACGGTCTAGGCTCAAAAATTGTGACCTCGTTATTGCTTGTGTCATTAATGACAACAATCATGCCGTCAATTAGTTCACAACAAACATACAAGGAAGTGGAGATAACTCAGTTCAGCAGCCAGCCAGGAATATTCTTTGAGGATGTTGGTAGTGCAAACATGATTGCAGGTTCGTGGAAACTGTTGCATATTTTAACCTGACTAATACAGAATGTTCTTAATCCTGATCCACAACGGTTCTGTGGTGTGGATCAAACAATTTCTCCAGAGCATCGCAACAAGCTGGAAGACCTCGACAGAATTCCAGGCGTGGTCCGATGCCTCAGGAATTTCTCCGGCGACGCAGGCGAATTCTCTTCCTGGAAGAAGAGCGTCGAGCGTGTCTTCCAGATTTACGAATACATTAAAGGTACACCAAAATATTACGCGATACTTAATGTAATAAGAAATAAAGTTATCGGACAAGCGAACGCGGCGTTGGAATCGTACAACACCCCGCTTAACTGGGAAAATATTTGCCAATGCTTTACTATGCATTACGCTGATAAGCGTGATGTTAGTACATTGGAGTACCAAATGTCCTCTCTCGTGCAAGGGAACAACTCGATACAGACTTTCTACCAAACGGTATACTAGCACCTCTCCCTCATACTTAACAAAATATCCTGTATGGATATAACAGGCGAGTCAATGAGGTTAAGACCTATCCTATCGAGATAAAGCGCTGGACACCTTTATCAGAGGTTTTAAGGGCGACCTACCGAGGCTATTAGGTATGAGAGAGCCCATCGATCAACCTCAAGCACTGCATCTGTGCTTGAAGCTCGAGAACCAAGACTTCAGAACAAATTATATTCAAGCAGCGCACAGTGCCACGAGGAAGACGCATGTTCCAACTCTTATTAACTTATTTCGTAGGCAAGATGTCGTAAATCCACACCAGTCGAACCACCCCCAACGCCAGAATTCTCACCAAAACAGTACTCCTCAAAATTACCCTCAACGTCAGTATTTCAATGCAAACGTTCATCAATCGGGTCCAGTAATAAAACGAGAACCTCCAACATTGACTGCTGGAGCCACCTCTGTGCCATCAACGACGTCCCACAAATCACCTGCTTCTAAATACTGCTTCATCTGGAACTTCCATGTTAGCCAATAAGAACCACCTTCCAACCGGTCTATACTAAATATACTACATTTTTCCCCATCCATAAAACAAAGTTTCAATTATAAGTATGTTATACGAGTACCAGCAACGACTGTAGTTGCATCTAAAAAAGACAAGCACGTGTATTTTTTTGTGTCTTAACCAAAACTACCGCTTAAGTCCAGTGTCTGAGCAGAGTTCACTTTTTGCAGCGACAGTAGTTTTTTTTTTTTTTTAGAGAAATACTTGGTTGAATGAATTTAATTTATACACTACTCTACTTTTAAACAGCATGGACTGGGCCCATAACCTTTTGAACCGTTTTTAATAAATAAAACGTAGGCCAATTTAAAACAAAAGAAAATTAACTTTATTTGGTGAATTTCATGAAGTACCGACAAGCGCTGTGCAGAGAAAAAAAAATTAAAAATGGGCGGGGAAAATACACTTGACTTTTTATATATTTTATGTGCACCAAGAGCACAAGCGCTGCCTGGCGTAAAACAACTTTAACTAAATTATTTTAAAGGCGCATTTACATTACAATAGGTATCCATAAATCAGGGTAACCAGACGGCCAAGTATCAGCCCAATTACCATGTTGATGCTCCACATGACGAACTGCTGAATACTTTCAAGAGCTAAGCATAAACAACGATCAAACTGCAGACAATGCGAACGAATATTTTGAGGATCCAACTGTGTTTCCCGATGCAGAAGAATCAGCTGTGCCAGAATTAGAACACTGTGACATTATTTTTTCAGGCTAAATAGCTCTTCCTTGCCGTATATAGAATGCAAGACGAAGAGCGGTAATATGCTTAAATTCTTAATTGACACCGGTTCTTCCAAAAACTACATATAAACATCCCTCGTCGAAAAGCCTTTACAAAACAAACAATATTTCCTAGCGAAATCCATCGCAGGAGATATTGAAATAACACACTACACTCTAATTAACCTTTTCAGTTTAGAAAACATAAATCTCAAAATCTTCCTAATGCCGACCTTGAGAACTTTCCATGACATCCTTGGAAACGATAGCCTTAGAGAACTATTGGCTACAATAGATACCAAGGGTGGCTTCATAGCAATTCTTAACCGTCTCAAAATCAAAATTAAGCAACTAAATTCACCATCCGTAAACTCACTTCATATCAAAACCGACGGTATGACATCGACACAACGAAACCTTTTGAACTTAACTGTAAATCGTTTTCATAATTTATTTTAAGAGCCAGACGAAATGCTACAAGAGTCGTCGCTGAAATTTGCACCAATGTCTCTTAAGTCCTAGGTTGAGAGCCAAATACAGAACCTATTAAAAGATGGGATTATTCGACCTTCCAGATCCCCGTACAATTCACCTGCGTGGATTGTACCTAAAAAACTGGACTCTACAGGACTAAAGCAATATCGGATGGTAATTGACTATAGGAAACTGAATAGTGTAACCATAGCTGATCGCTACCCAATTCCCGAGATTAGTGAGGTTCTCGCGCAACTCGGTAGAAACAATTTTTTCACAGTTCTCGACCTAAAAAGCGGTTTCCACCAGATTCGATTAAAAGAATCTGACGTTGAGAAAACCGCGTTCTCCATAAACAATGGTAAATATAAATTTACCAGACTTCCTTTTGGCACTCGATAACATTCTCCGAGATCACAAAGGAAAAATTTGCTACGTCTATATCGATGATATAGTAATATTTAGCAAATCCGAAAGTGAACATTCCCGGCATATAGAGGAAATCTTCAAAACACTCTATGATGTTAACATAAAGGTCCAGCTTGATAAATGTCATTTTTTCAAGAAGGAAGTCGAATTTTTGGGTTTTATCATATCATCAGATGGAATAAAAACTAACACCACGAAAGTTGAGGCTATCGAGAATTTTCCTATGCTTAAAACTTATAAAGGCTTTCGCTCCTTCTTGGCCTGTCAGGTTACTATCGCCGCTTTGTCAGACTACGCAGAGCTTGCGAAGCCCCTTACAGCCCTTTTGAGAGGGGAGGAGGGACGCATGTCCAAAACACAGTCCTCAAAGAATCAAAATTTTTCTCGACCCTACAGCAATAGACTCCTTTAACAAAATAAAAAACTCTCTCATTTCCCCCAGACTTAATTTTATCATACCCTAACTTCAATAAACCATTCGAACTTACCACTGATGCCTCTAACTACGCTATTGGCGCAGTTCTGTCGCAAGAGGGAAAGCCGATCACATTCATTTCGCGAACGCTTAGTTCTACTGAGGAGAATTACGCAGCCAACGAAAAAGAAATATTGGCAATCATATGGGCTTTAGGCTCACTACGTAATTACATATATGGCTCTGCATTGAGTAGCAGAAACAATAATAGTAAGATGAAGTGCTGGAAAGCAATTCTAGAGGAGTATAACTACGAATTGCACTACAAGCCAGGCAAGAGTAATGTCGTAGCTGATGCACTCTCCCGACCTTCTTGGGTTTCGCAAATAAATTTCCTAACACTCACGGAGCACAGTGATGAAAGTTCATCACAAAATCTTATCCCTAGCGTCGATGTACCGGTCAATATTTTCAAAAACCAACTTTTTCTTTAAATTGGTAGCCGTCGGATCACAAATTTAGAATAATCTTTCCAACCTACCATCAACACACTGTCGTTGAACCAGAATATACCCCAGCAAAACTCATGACAATCCTAAAGAAGCTTCTTAATCCCTCAGTTGTTAACGCAATAAAGACCGAAGAACGTATCATGAGGATGATTCAGGAAATATATCCTTTTGACTTCAGCAATTATAAAGTGAGGTTTACACAGGTCCAAGTTACGGATGTCAAAAATGAGCAGGAGCAAGAGGACATTATCATCCAAATTCATAAACGGGCACACCGGAATGAAAAAGAAAATAAAGCCCAAATTCTCAAAAAATATTACTTTCCAGCTATGTCCCGAAAGATTCAGAAAATCACAAGAACTTGTAGCATCTGCAAACAAAATAAGTACGATAGGCACCCTAACAAGCCTGAATTGCAGTCCACCCCTATACCGACATATCCTGGACAAATAGTCCATGTAGATATCTTTTCAACTGAAGGGAAGCTCGTCCTTTCTGCAATAGATAAATTTTCGAAATACGTTCAAGTAAAAATTATTAATTCAAAAGCCGCAGAAAATTTGAAACAGCCACTGAGAAAATTTGTTTTCGCTTTTGGCCTACCTAAGACTGTGGTGGTTGATAACGAAAAATCCTTCAGTTCAGCTTCAATCAGTTTTATGATCGAGGACGAGTTAGGAATCCAAATGTTTCAAACACCGCCGTACACGAGTTCTGTAAACGGTCAAATTGAACGTTTTCATTCCACACTCGGAGAAATCATGAGATGCCTCAAAGCCGAGAACATACAAAATTCCTTCACGGAGCTTCTCGAAAAAGCAGTCAATGCCTATAATTTGGAAAAAACCAATTGAAGTATTCTTTGGAAGAAGAGTCAGCACCGATTCGATGCAGCTTGAGAAAGCTAGGATAGAAAATATAAAGAAAATTAGAGAAAAGCAGGACAAAGACCTGTCCTATCACAATAAGAGTAGGCAACCAATAAAAACATATAAGACAGGAGATATTGCTTACAGCAAGATACAAAAAGGAAATCGTTGCAGAAGATAGGGTTACTATATTAACGAAGTCAGGTAAAATCATGTATAAAGCAAATACTAAAAATTAAACCGTTTTACTCGAACACAATAGGTTGACGATACTGCTAGGTAACGTACTAAGTGACTACAAGATATTCGACTACTCTAACGCACAACTACTGACATTGGACAATGGGACTGCAATGCTGGAAAACGGACGTTTCAAAATTATTCACATTATAAACATAGACTTGTACCAAAACTTACTGAACACAATCAACAAGACGGTGACTACAATATTTAGTGACAAAGACCCGATGTACGCTTTCATGATTCACGACATTGAACAAACCCAATGGCACATTGACAGACTCAAACCTATAATAAGAGAAAACGCTCATTAGACTTTTTGGGTTCCGCATGGAAATGGGTGGCAGGGTCTCCTGATCATGATGATTTAAAGATTTTAACATCAAAAAGCCAGAAAACAACAAAAGGCAAATTTCTATTAACAACATTATAGAAAAAAAATTTAACGATTTAACCAGAATTGAAAACGGAATTTTAAATGACCTTAAGCCATCAGAAAAGTAAAATAAATATCATAAAAGAAGAAATCACAAACATTGACTATGCAATCAAATGGGCTAAAGCCAACATTATAAATTCCTATATACTAACCAATTTAGAAGAAAAGATAATGGAAAATATGGTTATAAAAAATAAGTTACCCTATATAAGTATTGAACAAATGTTAGGATTTAGTAACGTAAGAATAGCAATAAGTAACTTCAAAATTTTATATATAATAAATATTCCAACTACTGAAAAAGAAATTTGTAAAAAACTAATTGTGAGACCCATAAAAAAGGGAAATACCATAAACAAAATTAACTTCAATGCTATATTAAAATGTAAGAAATCAATATTTGGCATACAAAATAATTGTAATTCCTTTGATGACCTAACAATATGTAATAAGAATATTAACATAGATTTAAGTAATACTTCATGCCCGCCAAAGCTCCTCAGCAAATTACCATCATCATGCACCATCATAAATAATCAACACGTATCATCTGTGGAAGAAATAGCTAGTGGAACACTATTTCTGAACCAGTTCAACGGCACTATTCAGATTGACGACGATAAGATGAACCTAACAGGGTCCTTCATTCTCCAGTTCCAGAACGCAACCATACAAATTGGCAAAGCTACATTTCATTCAACAGAATTTTCTATTGTTCAACCGATTCCCGCACTGCTGCAGCCATCATCACCAATAACGAACGTTGAAGAAAAGCTATCCCTAGAAATGGTAAAAGAGCTCCACCTTACCAACAGGAAGTTCATAGGACTCATAAGTAGCGATAACGTCAAGAAGCAGTTCGTAAACTTTGGCCTATCATCAATTGGCATTATAACAACTGTCATTATTGTACTTTAAACGCAAAGCCAAGAACACGAAAATAGTTATCCAACCACAGACTGTGAATCCGTCAGATGCTCACCCACCAAACTCTGCACCAGGGGCAAATGAGGATACCACCAATAGCCAACATAAGGGTCAAGGAGTATCCAGATTGAGCCAAATTCCGTTCCTCTAGAAAGGATTCAAACGAGGACGTTCGAAAATTTAGCGGGAAGGATTTAACTCACATAAAATTCTTTATTCAACATAATTCATCTTCTTCTCATTCTAATCAAATAACTACACAGTACCTAAGCTTCCAACTGCTGACACGATCGTCTGGGTAATACGACGCGTGTGCAAATTCCTGCATTCCATCACGTACGGCAGCGGTAACCTGATGACACCTGTGGGAACACTTCGTCGCGAAATGGGCACAGATTAGTATTTAAGCTAGAGTAAGAAAATTCATAGTTAGTCGATTTTTGATTTTGTAAGGGGAAGCTCTGCCCAACAGAGTATTGAAAACAAAGTTATTTTTTGAGATAAATAAACGCATGTTTATTTAATTTACATGACAACATTCCTCGGACGATGATGATACCTGGAGAAAGACATCACGAATCTATCCTACAACTGTACAAAAAACTACATCCGAAGCGATGTCAAGAGGAATCCCCTGTGTTGCAAGCAGATCTATCCAAGAAGACGATGCAATTGGAACATGCAATTAAAATTCAAAAAGATCAAGAACATTTTCTGGAGGTTATAAGGACACATAAAATTCAACACTATACCATCATAGGTTCTGCAGCGATAATTCTAATAATAGTTGATAGATGTGTATCCTCAACAGACAACAATGTATTCGAAGCCGACCACCACAAGCATCAATAAGAACGCAGCAACCCAGGAGAGTAGCAGCGCCTGTGGAAATAAGCTTAGACGAAGCTTACTTCTGCGTAAGGTGGCCTCAGCATGGCATGATGACAAAATCAGACAGTTTTCATATTATAAGTATATCTTTATTTTCATTTTATGTTCCCAGCTAGTCAGCATTTTTATTTTCTAAAGAACACGTTATAGGTGATTTACGCGATAGAGGTTATAACATTCTTGACGCTGTGAACCTTTTAAAAAAAGAGAGAAAACGATCCCGATCGTGGAGAAGAAGGTATAGTGAAACGTAAACTTCCGCTTTTTGTGCTATCGTTTGATAAAACGGAAAGTCAGGAAATTATATACAATATTCGTACAATCATGAGTATGGTCGTTAAAATCGAACTGCTACGTGTCAACACGAAGACAATCCTTCAATGCAAGCGTTGCTAAGAGTTTAATCATACGCAGGCGTACTGTCGGAAAGAGCCGCGCTGCGTTAAGTGCGCTGGAAAACACTCTTCTGAAAATTGCAGTCTAAGCAAAAATGAAAAAGCAACTTGCGTTAACTGCAAGGGAAGGCACCCAGCAAATTATGGCGGTTGCGAAGTCGCAAAGGAACTACAGATGTGACGGAGAAAATCTACAATGCCGACTGTGCGGGGAACGAAAACAATCGTTCGGACTCCTAAGTCGGTAGAACGCGTTGCTAAGCAAACTCAGCGAGCTCGTAAGCCAGTTGTACAGACTCCTAAGCCGACTGAAAGGACGCTCGAATCAGCAGTGCAGACACTTAAACCAGTCAATCAGCCCTCTAAGCTGATTAAAAGTACATCGAAATTGTCCACTAAAAAGACTGAACCAAAAATAATCTCGGATAAGCCAACGAATTCCAGTTTTCTGACATACACTCAGGCTGCGGTCAAAGCAACCAGATAAAACGATGGGCCACTCTCTGATCCGTTGAAAAAAATTCTGAACTGCATTTACGCTAAGTTCGAGGAACAATGTGAAACGAACAAAAGAATTCTCGAACGACTCAGTAACGTCGAAAGCTTCTGTAGGGCTAATCTTATATCTAAATCTAAGTAGATATGAACTCTTTGCTTAAAATTATAACATGGAATGCAAACGGACTCCTACAAAAATTTACAATAACGAATTAGAAATTTTTCTAATGAGAGAAAATATCGACATATGTTTGATCTCTGAAACACATTTAACAAGGGAATCGCAAATAAAGATAAGAGGCTACGCTGGTTATCACGCCTATCATCCTTCTGATAGAGCGCGGGGCGGTTCGTCCTTATTCATTAAAACTAACATCGAACACTCGGTTGATATAAGCATAGAGCTCGAAAAACTTCAGTGCGCGGTGAGAGTTAAAAATAAACACTTGAGCTACAACATAGCGTCTGTTTACTATCCGCCGCGATGCTCGCTTGAAAATGACGACTACTTTCGTGTCGTCAATGCCCTTGGTTCAAATTTTCTTATTGGTGGAGATTTCAACGCGAAGCACACCTTCTGGGGTTCAAGATGTACATCATATAAGGAAAAATTCTCTACGAAGTGGCAAATGAATTCGGTTGTTGTTTTTATTCGACAGGAAAACCCACCTATTGGCCAACCGACTCAGAAAAAATTCCCGATCTTATCGATTTTTTCATTTCAAAAGATATTTACGATAAATTTATTACAGTCGAAGAAAATTTTGATCTCTCTTCTGATCACTCTCCGGTAATTTTAATACTTGGTGAAGCGTTGATCAAGAAAGAAGGATATCCAAGACTTACTAGCAATAGAACAAATTGGGAGGGCTTTAGAAATGATTGTGAAACAAATATCGCCTTAAATGTATCACTTAAAACACCTTGTGAATTAGAGGACGAAGTTGATCGTTTCGTGGAAGCAATCCAAAGAACGGCATGGAGAAACACTCCTTCTAGAAGCTATAAGATTAACCGCAACGAAAAGTATCCAAGTGAAATCATTGAACTGGTGAGGGAGAAAAGAAAAGCTCGAAAGAAATGGCAAATCACTCGTGTACCGCAGCATAGAAAGATCCTTAACCGACTATGCAATCGCCTTAGAGATAGTATTCGGGAATTTAAAAGCAGTAAGATAGCGACCTACCTTGAAAAGCTCTCCGCTGGAAGAGAATCAAATTATTCACTTTGGAAAGCCCTAAAAGGCATCCGGAAACCTCAAATGCAAGCGCCACCAATTCGGAAAAACGATAGAACTTGGGCCAAGAGCGACAAAGGAAAGGCGGAACTTTTTGCTTTGCACTTAGAAGATACGTTTAAACCATTCGACGGCCCTTTGATAACGCCCGACTCCCCAGTCACGACATCTGACAACTTTAAAGTAAAAAAAGTTGCATTAATTGAACTGAGGGAAGCGATTAAAAATCTAAAGACTAAAAAAGCACCAGGTTACGACTTGATAACGGCGCAGGTGGTCAAGGAATTACCGAATAAAACTCTTATCAAACTGCTATATTTGATTAACGCTTCGTTCAGATTGCTCTACGTTCCGAGACAATGGAAAGTCGCAGAGATTATAATGGTCCCGAAACCAGGCAAACTTTTGAATGAGAAGAAATCATATCGACCTATTTCCCTATTGCCGGTTATCTCTAAAATATTCGAAAAACTACTTTCAAAACGACTACAACCCGTAATCAACGAAAGATGTCTCATTCCTGACCATCAATTTAGATTTAGAGTCAAACATTCAACAATCGACCAAGTCCACAAAATAACTGCCGTGATTAAGAAAACTCTCGAAGAAAAAAAGATTTGTTGTGGTGTATTTCTTGACGTCTGACAAGCTTTCGATAAGGTTTGGCATGAAGGTGTGGAGTATAAATTGCAGCGACTACTGCCATGGCAATTCTCTCTAATTTTACAATCGTACCTAACCGAAAGACTTTTTCGTGTTGAGCACGGAAATGATTACTCTGAGTTCAAGGAGATTGCGGCCGGAGTCCCACAAGGAAGTGTCCTCGTCCCGCTTCTATATGTACTGGTATCCCGCAGGAAAGAAACTGCGTCGTCGCCACGTTTATGGACGATACGGCGATATTGAGAACGGGGGATACAATTGAAGCAGCAACTGAAAAGCTGCAACATGCTGTTAACAAGTCCACGCTTGGACGAATTCTTGGCGTATTGTGCTGAACGAAAGCAAATCTACTCGCGTCAACTTTACCTACAAAAAAGTGGACAGATTACTCGTATATTTAAACTCGGCTCAAATACCATACGCAAACTCGCGACTCTAGATGTTAAGCTTAAATGGAAATCGCACGTAAAAAGAAACGCGACGAACTCGAAAACAAATACCGATAAATGTACTGGCTACTCAGAAGACATTCGAAGTTGAGCCTTCATAATAAACTGCTTATCTATAAGCAAGTGCTAAAGCCAGTGTGGACGTATGGTCTACAACTATGGGGTTGTATCAGGAAAAGCAATAGAAACATCCTACAAACTTTTGAAAATAAAGTTCTTAGAACGATCGTTAGCGCACCGTGGTACGTACGTAACGAAGATATTCATCGGGACCTGGGAATTCCTAGTGTCGTCGAAGAGATAACAAATTTTGCTCGTAAACACAAAGATCGTGTTCACGGCCATTGTAACAGTACCGTCATTCAACTACTTGAGGCGAACAATTCAATTCGTCGCCTGCAAAGGACAAAACCTTTTGACCTCGCGTCATAGTATATGCCTGTCGTGAAAACAGCAGGAACTTTCATTGGAATTTAACCTGTTGTAGTATTAATCTTGAAGAGTGGTGTTTTTAGTGAGTAAAAATCTCACACTACCATAAGCACGCGCAGTCGGGCCTTATGGTGTCTTTAGAAGATTTTCACCCTCTCGGAAAAAAAAAAATATCGCTAATTGAGAATGTATATATTTGTTAAGTTAGCATTATTTTAGTATTTAAGACGTCGAAGTATTCTGATCAGCTGTTTCCGGATCTTCTTCGTTTGCTTCTGATTATTCCATATGGTTGATTCGTTGCTACTTGTTTGGATTTCCTTGTTGAGAAGGTGCTCTTTTAACGGGGTGTTTCGGGAAATGAGGCCTATTTTGGTAATTAACTTGCTTCGTCCTTATTGATTGGTCAACATCCATTGGTTTAGTTGGATGACGAGGCGGATGAAAGCTGTAAAATTGAGGTGATTGCCGAGGAGCAGGTGGATGTGATTGTCCATTAAATCGTGGAGTCTGAGCAACACGGGGGTTTTGAAGGAGTTCCGCGTAAAATTCAAGCCTGGGCGCAGGAATGGGGGCTGGATGAGGTTGGGAAGAGTGATTTCTACGTGCAGGAAGTGGAGAAGGCAGCTTCATGCAAAGATGCAGAGCTTGCGGAAAGTCTGCCGGTTCTCGAATACTAAGTAATCTGGGTAGATCACCATTGAGTCCTCTGATGAAAGTATCGAGGGCTTTATCTCTATATGACTGTGTCATATTGTTGAAAGATTCCTGACCCATTCCCATTGAGGATAATTTATTCAGTATAAGCGAGAGGTGCTGATAAAGAGTTTGGTAGAATTCTGGAACGTTGCTTGAGCCTTGGACAAGGGTAGTCATTTGGTACTCGGGAGTACCTAGATCCCGTTTGTCTCCATAGTGGAGTGTAAGGCACTTGGAGATTTTCTCCCAACTCAGGGGTGTGTTATAAGATTCTAACACTATGTCTGCATGACCTATTATTTTATTTCGGATTGCAGAAAGAATTCCATAATATTTCGGGCTACCCTTTAAATGTTCGTAGATTTTAAGTATTATGTCGACGCTTTTGCGCTATGAGCTAAATTATCGGGGTTGTTCAGAGAATTTTCTTAGACTTTTGACAACATCCCCGATTTTGTCCATGTCAGACAGGTTTCTGTCGGTACCCGCAATGATAGGGATGACGACATCGTTGTTGATGTCTGACGCAGGATTCATGATTGAGTTAAAGAGTTGTACTGCCTGTGTTCTAAGAGCTTCAGAAACAAGTTGGGTAACAAGTTGTACAATGTCGTTACTAATAGAAGGATTATTGGGGGTAGGAGCTGCACTAACAGGAGGAGCAACATTTCCTTGTGCTGGTACTTCCAGCCTGGCCGGTCCTATCAAATTATTTGGATTCGGCATTTTTATTTCAAAATTAAAATCAATTAAAGAAAGGCAACAGCGACGTAAAAGTTAATTTTAATTGGTTTTTTAATTCACAATAGCTTTTTCTTCAAAATTTGTTTAATTAGATAATGAGTTGATTTTAATTAAAAAATAGGGTAACATTTTTTTAAGTATTGAACTGTTTATTTTTGTAATTTGTTTTTTAATTTAATTTTAACTATTTAATTAATCACTTACAGTAATAGTAGAATTAATATTTGTAGCATCTCCTTAACGTTTTCGGGTTTCTGGACTGCTTTTGTTAGTTAGGGCGGCTGTCAGGTTTTGCTAACTCCTTTTTGCTCACTTTGGTTATGAGGACTACTGGGGGGCCTTATATTTCCCTTTCACTTCACTGAAGCATTCGTGGTTTGATTATCCACTTTTATTCTCTCGTTAGGCTTAGTTATCACTTAATTTCACAAGTTTGCGTTAGTGGCTTGGTTTTCCACTTCAATATTTCTTCACAATTTACTGAATTACAATTTACTGCTTATTTGCACAGTTTTTACTAAGCTTGGTTATTGCTTATTTTCGCGGTAATTTAAATGCAATGCACACAATTTTTACTAAGCTTGGTTATTGCTTATTCACAGCTATTTAAATACAATGCCCAGTGTTACAAAACACAGCCCCACGTTGGACGCCAGTTAAAATAAAATGCTACAGATATTAAAAAAAAAAAAAAAACATTAATAAGGCACCTTTATCTCCAAAATATAACTGAACTGCTAAAACTAATTTACATTTATTTATACTATTGGATATTTAAAGTCAGTTACATGCAATCCAATCGACGACGTCACACTGCAGGTTTACGGTTCGGATCTTGATGTCAAGAATCATCTATTTATTTCGCACGAAATAAATAAAAAAGTCGATCAATTTCGAAAGCTTAGTCAGCTCTACTGCGAAGGCATAACACTGGCAGTAGGGTGGTCATATGGCTAAAATGCAACTTGATCGTGATGATGACATCAGGAGGACGAAAAAAATACTGTGAATCATGAGCAATGACAAAAAGCAAAACAAACAAGCTCCCCAGTTATCTGGACGCCACCCTTGGAGTTTACTGATACTTAATACCACCTAAGTTTCAAACCCACTACATCAATCTTTCTTTCTCACTCTCTCTCAATTTCTACAAACGCCCGTGCCCTGAAATAATTTAATGGTATTCATATCCCTTTTGGCGCGTGCAAGTTATAAAAAAAAATAAAAAATCGACGACGTCAGCGATTTCTTCTTATTCATATTGTAGTATGCGAGCTACGGCTCGAGTAGATAAAACGATATTCTGTGAAATTTATTTCTCTATTTTCAAGTCTTTAGAACAATTCAGGTTCACACTATACTATTCTTCGCAATTCTTTTCTTACAATGCCTCTTTCCTCTCAAATCACTTTATCTCCTTTCAATTACTTAATTCACAAATCCAAACTAATGACTTCCTCTTGTTAAATCTCAACTTTCAATTTATCACAAAATTACAACTTCGCCCATTATCACTTTTCTAATCTCTTCGCCACAGTTTAGAAACTACTGCGCCTTTTTGATCGCCATCTGTCCTTATATAGCAGAAGTTTCTGATAGCCAGAAACTTCTAGCAAATTCTTCGACCACTGAAACACGAAAAATTCTGATGTAATAATTCCAAGATGACAATCATTTCGTGCAGTTATAATTCTCTCTTGTTCTCTTTTATCCGTGATATTATCCGAGCTGTGGTGACTAATTTCAGACACGAACCTCAAATGAAAAGACACTCCGGAATTTGTTGCCTGTTCGAGGGCGTAGTTATTATGCTAGATTATGTTACACTGCCCTCCTCTTAGACTTGTTCGTCCCGAACAAGTGTGTTCTCACTTCGGCCATTGTATCGACTCAGTCGGTCTACATTAACCACTTTCATTTTGGCCCTTGGTCCTCGCTGGATGCGGTAGACAACATCGTTGATGCGGGTTATTATTCTGTAGGGACCCTCCCAGTTCTGCTGCAACTTAGGTGATTTCCCCTTTTGGCGATGGGGATTACACAGCCACACTAGATCTCCTTCCTGGAATCCTGACGTTGTTGCCTTGGCATTATACCTGGTCTTCATGCGGTCGCTCGTTATCTTAATCTGGCTTCTGGTCCTTTGGTGTATGTCCCTAAGCCTTTCCCTAAGGTCCGCCACGTACTCTTCTTCATTTCTGGGCTCATTGGTAGGAGATCCAAATTTCACCTCACTGGGTAAAGGAGCTATTCCACCAAATAAGATTTCGAACGGCATATGTCGAGTAGTGCTATGCACGGCACTTCTATAGGCCATCAAAAACAAGGGAATCTGCCGGTCCCAATCCCGTTGGTAGTCACCTACGACCTTCGAGAGATGTTCGTCCAAAGTCCTATTGAAACGCTCCACCATACCGTCCGACTGTGGATGAAGCGGGGTTGTCCTTGTCTTTTTGATTCCGAGTAGTTGACACATCTCTTGGAAGATTCTTGACTCGAAGTTCCGCCCTTGGTCAGAATGCAATTCCAAGGGCACACCGAATCTGCTAACCCAATTGTAGACGATCTGCTCCGCCACGGTCCTGGCTTCCTGGTAAGAGATGGCGTAATTTGTATTATTCCATTGTTATTATTCCATTGGAACATGCGTTGGAAAGCTACTGTCATTGTACGTCATTTCAGTATATGTCATTAATTTGAAATGTAAACAACCATAATTTTTTTTCACTCAAATATGTCGAACTTTGTGCCTGAAAAAGTGTTTTTGCGGGGAGTTCTTCTTCATTACTTTAATATGAAGAAAACTGCTGCCGAAAGTCATCGTATTTTGGTGGAAGTTTATGGTGAACATGCGCTAGCTGAGCGAACTTGCCAAAAGTGGTTTGCACGATTTAAAGGTGGTGATTTTGGCTTGGAAGACGATGAACGTCCTGGGCAGCCAAAAAAGTTTGAAGATGAAGAACTGGAAGCATTACTCTATGAAGATTGTTGCCAAACACAAGAAGAGCTCGCAGAATCTTTGGGTGTCACTCAAGCAGCCATTTTAAAACGTTTAAAAGCAGCTGGATATATTCAAAAGCAAGGAAATTGGGTTCCACATGAACTCAAGTCGAGAGACGTCGAAAGGCGGTTTTGCATGTCCGAAATGCTGCTGGAACGCCACAAAAGGAAGTCATTTTTGCATCGGATTGTTACTGGTGATGAAAAATGGATCCATTACGATAACCCCAAGCGCAAAAAATCATATGTGAAACCCGGCCAACAAGCCAAATCAACGGCAAAGCCGAATATCCATGGCGCGATGGTGATGATCTGTATTTGGTGGGATCAGAAGGGTGTCCTGTATTATGAGCTGCTAAAACCGGTTGAAACCATCAATGGACAACGCTACCGAACACAATTAATCCGTTTGAAGAGAGCAGTAGCCGAAAAACGGCCGGAATATGCGACCAGACACGAGGCAATAATTTTCCATCATGACAACGCTCGGCCCCACGTTGCTATTCCGGTTAAGAACTATTTGGAAAACAGTGGATGGGAAGTTTTACCCCACCCGAATTATAGCCCAGACCTTGCCCCTTCTGACTACCATTTGTTCCGGTCGATGCAGAACGCCCTCACTGAAATACGGTTCACATCAGAGCAGAATATCAAAAATTGGCTTGATTCATTCTTGGCTGCCAAGCCGGCGCCGTTTATTTTGGGATGGGATACACAAATTGCCAGAAAGATGGGAAAAAGTCATAGCTTCAGATGGGCAATACTTTGAATAATACTATTGTACATGTTTTTTCTTAAGTTATAAACCCAATATATACCGATTACCATTGTCAGTTTCCGGAAAGGGCCCTGCGATGTCAATGGCGATTCGTTCGAAAGGTGCTCCCACGTTGTATTGGTGCATCTTACATCGAGTTTTGATTCTCGGACCCTTGCTAGCTGCACACACGTCGCATTTTCTGCACCAGTCTTCGATATCTTCCTTCGCTTTTAACCAATAAAAACGTTCTCGTACCTTTTCTAGCGTCTTATTCGCTCCCAAGTGGCCTCCGGACGCCCCGCCATGCATTTCCTGTAACACCTCCTTGACCCTCGTTTGCGGTACGGTAGGCTAGTATCGGGGCATCGCATAGCCGTTGTTTAAGTGCCTTGAAGCTCTTCTCGCACTCAATTGACCATTTGAATTGTTTTCCCTTTCCGTCAACTGGTGCAGGCTCTTTGCGATCCCGGCAAAATCCTTCACGAACCGTCTGTAGTAGGTGGCTAGGCCCAGGAAGCTCCTTAGTTGGTGTTTGTCTTTGGGGACTGGCCAGTTTTTCACCGCTTCGACCTTCTCTGGATCGGTTCTCACTCCTTTCGCTGAAATTATGTGTCCCAGGTACTTGACTTCCGCTCTAAACAGGGCGCACTTCTTGGGGTTGAGCTTCAGGTGGGCACTTCGAAGCCTTTGAAACACATCCCTTAGATTGTCTCGGTGTTGCGCAAACGTTTTTCCAACGACGATGACATCATCCAAGTATACCAAACAGGTTTTCCATGTTAAACCTTGCAGGACACATTCCATCAATCGCTCGAAAGTCGCCGGAGCATTGCACAGCCCGAATGGCATTACCGTGAATTGCCATAGCCCATTTCCTGCGGTGAAGGCGATTTTCTCCCGGTCTTCTGGATGGATCTGTACCTGCCAGTAGCCACTCTTCAAGTCGAGAGTGGAAAACCATCGGGCTCCTGATAGTGTGTCTAGCGTGTCGTCAATCCGTGGCAGAGGATAGCTGTCTTTCTTGGTGACGTAATTGAGCTGCCGATAGTCCACGCAGAACCGCGTGCTGCCATCTTTCTTCTTAACCAGTACAACCGGTGATGCCCACGGACTTTTGGAACTATCAATCAGACCTTCTTTCTCCATTGCCGACACCATCTCTGCAACTTCTGTCTGCTTTGCCAATGGAAGGCGCCTAGCAGGCTGACGAATTGGTCTAGTATCACCAGTGTCTATTCGATGTTGTACCAGGTGTGTTCGGCCGTATTCTCCGTCCTGTGAGGCAAATACATCAGCGTACTCATTGATAAGATTCTCTGCCATAGTTCGCTGCTCCTGATTCAGCTCACTGGACTGGAGAATCGTCTCTCTCGTTTCCGCTGTCCACGGTGATGGGAAAGGTTTTGGAGCATCATGTTCAGATATTGTTGCGAGAGAGAGAGAGAGAGAGAGTTTCTGTTTTTGATATATCGGCAATATCAGCTTTATTTAATAAATTTGAGTTCACAATACCTTTTTTTGCAAGCAGCCCTGCTAGCACTATTTCTCCGATTTCTTCTTTTAATAGGCCAAGTTTGTTAAAAAGCATTTGCTCATATTTTCCAGTATGGTTCATGTTAATCTCCTCAACTATTCTATTTTATTTATTTATCAGGATTTTACTTTACTTAAGTGTTAATATGGTATTGCTTATTATTATTATTAATTAGTTCACTGTTTTTTGAAAGTATACTATCCCAATCTGTTGCGTCGGGATTACCCGCCAGCCATTTCCAGGCGGATATCCAGTTTATTGATCGTTTTACTTTCTTTTGATTTGTTTCCTGAAGTTGGCCCATTAGGTTGTCTATCTTCAAGAGTTGAAGCTCCAGCTGCGGTAAATACGCATTCGTCTTTATGATATTATGGCGTATGTCTATTCTAATGTTGTCTATTATTTGTTCATAATTAGTTAGATTTATTGGGTGTATGCTTTTGTAGTTTCCATTGATTTCCATTGCCCATTCCTTGTTTTATTGCGATTAGTGGGCTTTTGTATTCGTAAATGTTGACTGTGGCTTCTGTCTATGAGTTAATCATTAATCTGAATTAAAAGGTATGTTTTTGAGACATGATTTATGAATTCGCTTTCCATTAGTCGTAGATATATTAACATTGTTGTCTAATCCTACTGTTTCCTTGCGGAATATCGGTTTTTCTTTTCTTTTAATTTGATTGTCTTGTAGTTCTTTGATGTGGATCTTTTCTGGTTATGTCTGCTGAATTGGTTCCTTTGATTAGGTACAATTTCATACTTTAGATCTGTATTAACAATGTCTTTAAAATCCGTTAGGTTTTGGTAACTGAATCTTTGGGATGGCCCAAAGAAAATATCGACAGGTTTCCTCTTGGTTACTGAATGAGTTGTGTTGTTATACCTTTCTACCGCGTAATTAATAAACTCTTTAATTGAGTTATCCGGGTATGCCTGTTGAAGGCATCTTATCATTTCGATGATAATTGAGTGAACTCTTTCTATAGTTCCATTGACCTCACTTTTTTACGGAGGAGCCAGATAATTGGTTACTTCAAGGACTTCAATATAATTTGATATTATAAGGCTAATAAAACTGCTTTCATTATCTGTGACAAGTATTTTGGGAACGGTAAAAAAATTAAGTAGTTTAATTATCTTGTTCCGCACGTGTAGTACGGATTTGCTTTTGATATGAACGAATTTTGTAAATTTAGAGAATTTGTCAACACATGTTATAAACTTTTCTCTTTTTATTTCTATTATGACTATATGTAAAATTTCTGCTGGGTGCGATAGAATTGGAGTGGGTTGTAATTCGGGTTTCGAAGGGTGTCGATCATATTTGATGGAGCAACAAACATCACAAGAATTTCCAAACTTTTTTGTTAATTTTGTCATTTGAGGTAAATAGTATTTCCCTAATAGTTTCCGTGAGCACGTCTGTGTTCTTCCTGGATTATTTTAAATTTGTTCTCTTCAGTATTAATATCTGTGACTACTCTTTGTGTGATTCTTATTTTATAACGACTAAAGGAGTTTTTGTAAATTTGTTGTAATAGTGGAATAGGCCTTTCCGGTATCTTAATACCGTTTAAAATGTTTGGGTTGAGTTTCTCTCTTAAGATAGTTATCCGTCTTTTGGTATCAAAAGTCTGCATTTTAATGTAGTCTATGATATTTCGGGTGCGGTTCTTCGTGACAAATAATATTCTTGTTTCAGAGAAAATGAGTTAGTTTTTGAAAACATTCAGAGGTGCTTTGCAGTGTGGAATTAGGTCACTGCTATCTTCTTCAGCACTGTGTTGGGTACCAGAGGATGATGTTAAGATGTTAAGTTCCCTTCTCGATTGTCGGGTAGCTTTCTTCTGTTTCAGTTAACAATCTTGATATGAATGTCACAAGTTATCTTTGCCCATCTCTCCTTTGCAATAGGACGGCTCCCATGGCAAGGTTAAAGGGGTCGGTCGTGAGAATGAATGGCATGTCAAAATTTGGGAAGATTAGAATGTCTGATGTCATAAACATTTTTTCAGACTTTTAAATGCTTTCAAGGCTTGATCATCAAGGTGTATTTCTGTTTTCTTCGATTGATTTGCCTTTATTTGGACATTTAATCGAATTGCTAGATTTGTCAAAAGCTTTGGTATTTTAGCAAAGTCTTTAATAAACTTCCGGTAGTATGATGCTAGTCCTAGGAAGCTTTTTAAATCTTTAAGGTTTTTATCGTCTATCATGTCTTTCCTATGAGGGGCTTTAAGACGTCATTAATCATTCTTTGAAAAATAGCGGGCGCATTTTTTAACCCGAATGGCAATCGAGAAAATTCTTATTTGACATTTGCTGTTGAAAAATATGTTTTGGAAATATCACCATCTTTCATTTTGATCTGGTGAAAGCCAGATGTTAGATCAAACTTTGTAAAATATTCACATTCTCCTAAGCTTGCTAACGTATTTGTTATATCAAGAATGGAGTAAGCATCAGTTACCATTAAATGCAATAATTTGAAATCAATGACAAGTCCATATTGCTTTTCGCCTTCTCCATTTGCTTTCTTTGGAACTATCCAAAACACGGAATTATAGGGACTTTTAGATGGTCTGATAACATCATCTGCAAGCATTTTTTCGACTTCTGCTCTTAAGTTTGCTGGATAAGGGTAGGATTTGGTGCCAATTGGTTCAGAAGATGTGGTTCTGATTTCTGCGCGAGTTATATACTTGCATGTATGTAAAACACTTTGAATTTTTCTCTGGGCAATTCCGATCAGCATACACACTAGCAAAAGATCAAACCTATAAGCGGAACGCTGGTTGTAATAGACGGGAGAACAGGAAGATAAGGGTTGTGAACGTGATTGATACTCTACATAATGCAGAGAGAACTGTGTTGAGTGAACAGCCACGTTCTGTTGGACTCTCGCTGTTGCTAAGCCAATTCATTTGATCATCTCTCTTTTCTTTTCCTCTAAGATCATGTTACTTCAGTTAGTATTAGATATTAAGGCTTGCTGTAATTTGGGACGAGAAGGTCGACAAGTAAAACAAAAAAAAATATTAAATCTTGTTTTATATATTGTCACGACATGTAATTCGCGGACAATTGTGTCTACAGTTCCACTATCAGAAATAGTTCCAAAAAGTTCCTTGTGTTTAATAAGAATTTTTTATACTACGGGATCTATATCAGAATGAACCTGAATAGCAACTAAGTTTTTGTATACTAATGTTAAATAATATGTTAGATAGATATATTAATATTGTCACTTGGAACGCGAGAGGAATTCGCAACAAAACTGTTGAGTTTTTAAACTTTTTAAATAACAGCAACATTGACGTTGCTTTAGTCACTGAGGCTCAATCAAGGTATAAATTTATCAACACCCGAATTCAAATGCTACCGAAATGACAGGATCGATAGGTCTGGTGGCGGTGTTGCGATTCTTATCAGAAGATCAATTCAACACTCGCTCTTACCTGTTGTTAGAACGTGTTATGTCGAGAATGTGGGGATTGAAATAAAATTAAGGAATCAGAATCCAGTCAAGGTTTTTTGTGTATATTTTCCGGGTAAAACTGCATCAGATGAGAAAAGAACTAGTTTTAAAAATGACTTGCGAAGACTTTTCACATTAAGCGGTAGTTGCCTAATTGGAGGAGATCTCAATTGCAGACACAGAAACTGGGGTTGTGTTAAAGCGAATGCATGGGAAATCTACTTGCTGATCTTCTGGTAAACGACTTATTTTGCCAATCTCTGTTTTGTTTCCTCCTAGTCCAACTTATTTCCCAGCGAGTTCTCGTGGTAGTCCTTCCGTAATCGACTTATTTGTTACAAATGTGCCTTGTTACATAACAAATCCAATATCTCTAAATGAACTTAGTTCTGATCACAATCCTGTTTTCTGTCGCCTTTTATGGTCAGGAGAAGTAAAAGTGCAATATGTTCAAGATCTAAAAAATGCAAACTGGACACGATTTCGTTCAGAAGTTAAATCTAAACTACAAAATATTCCCCTGAGTATCGACGGCATTTTAACAAAGGAAGACGTTGACTGCCTGGTAAACGACTTCTCAGAACACGTTCAAAGTTCGGTCGATGCAAGTATTCCAAAAGTTCCGAAAAAGAACTACTCTTTAAAGTTACCGTCCCATATATTGCTTTTAATTAAACAAAGAAATATTTGTAGACGAAATTGGCAAAGGTATCACCAACCCATATTTCGTCACCAAATGAATTACCTGAATAAACAAATAAGCAAACAAATTTTAGACCACCGTAATAAAGAGTGGAACAAAAAACTCAATATACTGGACAAAAACGGTAAACCTTTCTGGAACATCATTAAACTGGTAAAAAATAAAAACAGACAGTTACCTTTTCTAGAAAACTCGTCGGGCACATACTTTACCGATGTCGAAAAAGCCAATGCACTTGCCGTCAATTTTCCAAATAACCATAATGTTGCACAGAATTTAGGTGATGCACACACCAACACCCTCGTGAACGACACCATTCAAGCCTTTCTAGCACAAGGAACAAATCATTCCTCTTCTACCATTTTTGTTACCGAAGAAGATATAGACTTCATAATAAACAACCTACGTCCTATGAAGTCTGGAGGTCTTGATATGTTAAGAAACATTTACTTTAAGCAATTACCCAGGATAGGTATAAAATTCGTAACATTTATTGTAAACGCATGTCTGAAAATGCAATACTTTCCTGATACATGGAAACATGCAAAAGTAGTACCAATATTAAAAGCTTGTAAACCTCCAGAAAGGCCGGAAAGTTATAGACCTATCAGCCTGCTAAGCAACATTAGTAAGATATACGAAAAAGTATTAAAGGAGCAAATCCTAAAGTTCGTTGAAGTTAATAAAATTTACCCCAATGAACAGTTTGGTTTTAGACGTCATCACAGTACATCCCATCAGGCACTGAGAATATGCAATTGTTTTAAAAGAAATCGCTTACAGGGGAAATCTACAGGTATGGTCTTACTAGATATTGAAAAATCATTTGACTCCGTTTGGCATGAAGGCCTGACATACAAAATGATAAGTTTAAACTTTCCTCCATATATCTGTAAAGTAGTCCAAAGTTTCTTGTCCAGTCGTCGTTTCAAAGTCCATGTTAATAGTAGTGTTTCTGACTTGATATGTTTTCAATCGGGTGTTCCACAAGGCTCAGTTCTTGCTCCAGTCCTGTATAACATCTATACATCTGATATTCCAAGGTTACCGCACTGTGATATAGCTATTTTTGCAGATGACACCGCAATATTTTCATCTCATGAATTCGCTTTCAATATTGAAAGAAATCTCCAAAATGGAATGGAAATATTAGTAAAATATTATCACAAATGGAAAATCAAACTGAATGTAGGGAAAACGCAAGCTATCTTTTTCACTCGAAAAAAGAAAGCCTTGCTTTCTTCCCAACAGAGAGCTTCAGCTCAATAGGAGTGATATAAACTGGGAGCCCTCTGTTAGATATCTAGGTATTCATTTAGATACCAAGCTTACATTTAAGGATCATACTACTTAAACTATAAAGAAAATAGGAATAGCAATAAAAATGATGTACCCTTTTATAAATAGAAACTCGCTACTTTCCACTGAAAACAAAATTATATTGCATAAAGTAATTTTCCAGTCAATTCTTCTGTATGGGTGCCCGGTATGGGCCGAATCTGCAACGTGCCATATAAAAAAATTGCAAGTATCACAAAACAAACTCTTAAAAATGATGCTAGATTTACCTTGGCACCACTCTACTCTTGACATTCATGAAAGAGCGAATGTTGAATTGATAGCTAATAGAATCCTTAAACTTAATAACACGTTTAAAACAAGATGCAGTTTTGCTGATAATCCACTTGTAAACGAATTAAATACTTAAGATTTTATTTATACCCATTTATTTATGTATTCATGTTAAAACCTTTATAATTAATATTATTTACTTATTACGCATTTGTGTATACATATCTGTATATATTAGTATATTTGTATATTGTTTTTAATTTATTTACTTTTCCATGTTTTTTAAGCATTATCGTCATTTTTATTAATTATTTATTTATTTATTTACTTATTTATTATTTATTTGTTCATGAATCTATTTATCTATTATTTATTTAATTACTATTTATTTAATTATTATTCTTCTAATTATTGTTTATTTATCTATTTGTTATTATTTAATTATTTAACTTTTTATTTATTTATTTATCTATGTTTATACGTACGCATGTTCATATGTATATATGTATTTATTTAGTTATTTATTTATTTATATAAATATATATATATATATATATATATACATATATATATATTTCTTATTTCTTATTTTTCTTTTATTTTTTTTTTATTCCTATTGAAGGTTTTTTTTCGTATTTTCCTTCAAATTTGTCTCATTGTCTTGCTATACGTTCTTAATAGAAATAAAAATAATGATGCAGTTGAAAGGTAAAATTCCAAATTACCAAATCTCTGTATAACGTGCAATAACAAAAATTCTGTAAAAATTTTGTATACGAAATAAAAATATCTATCTATCTATCTATCTATCTAACCTGAATGTTATTTTCCTTATGCGGTTAACATTTTGTCCAATCTCCTTAAGATCAGGGTCATTCTTAACTTTCCATATCCCGTACGACAATACACCTGTCGGCTTTATAACGATTGCGTCTGGTCGTGCTGTTTTTTTTTTTTGTTTTTGTTGTTCGCTTATTCGTGCTCACTTTGCTCCAATTGGTTTCACTTGTTTTTAGCTGGGCCAGGTGTTACTGCAGCTGCTGTGATGTGCTCCATTTGTGGATTCACCTTATTTGCCTCTTTACGCTTTGGTTCCTGCGACTTCTCTTTTTTTCTTTGTGTCACCATTTGGTTTTACGAGTACGTCTCTTCTTCTCTTGGGCGTCGCAGTTTCTTCTTCCTTGGCCAATGTTTTACTGCTTTTATTTTTTCGGCACATGATTTGGTGATTTAACTGCTGCGTCTGTGTTGCCTTTTCAACACCGTCTTTCCTATTACTGTTCACGCTATCCACCACTGCATAGTAGGCTAGACGAATGGAGCTGGTATGCCTTCGAATTTCGGTGTGGATATTGCTTTTACGCTTAATAGAGTCCATCAGCATATCAATTTTTTATGTTGGACTGTTCTCCGCGACTGCTGCGAACAGGTTCCCCATCTTCATGACGTGGCGGATATTTGCTTCTTTTATAACCAATTCCGCACTGACTGGTGTGCTAACCAACTCTTTTGCTCTACTTTTCGGCGGTGATCGCATCAATATAGAACTTCTCCTAAAAGGTTCATCAATCTATTGAACTCCATTAAGTGTTCCTGCTTCTCCTTTTTCATTTTGATTTTTTTTAGATTTTTTGGTTTATATTTTCATTTTTATTAGTATTTGGAGTGTAGGGAAGTAGGTCAGCTACATCATAGCCACCGCTAATGTAGTAAGGCTTCATTATAACCAGAGGGCACCCGTTATCTGGAGCGCTCCGTTAGCGATTCTGTATTGATTTTATGTCCCCAGCACCATTCAGGCCTCGGCATGGGTCGCTTGACACTTCGCCTTCGGGACGGGATACTTAGTTAAGGGAGGCATCTATTCGCCTTGTCACAAAAAATTCATTGCGTTAATGTGGTTTTTCCGTCACACCCTGCGTTTGTGCCGCTCTTGGTCGGGGACTGCTTATTGGTTATTCGTAGCTAACCTACATATCTATATGCCATTCAGCTATCCGCCAACTTGCTGACCTCTCTGGTAGCCCGAACCGGGCTACCAGAGAGTTATTTAAGTCCCTTGTTCATCACAATGCTTCGTTATCTGAAATGCAGAAACTCCACTATTTGAAAACGAGTATTTCAAGCGAAGCTGAAAAACATTGTCACACTTACCACTTACCAATGACAATTATTCGAAAACGTGGGCTATTTAACAGGACAAATATGATTATCAACTGTTTTTGGTCAACACTCAACTGAAATGCTTCTTTAATCAACCCTTAATCACTCAGGAGGTAGTAGATATGTAGTTATATATATATGTATATTTGTATGTATGTTTTATATATGTGTATATTTGTATGTGATTATAGAGCTTATGACTGCATATCATTTACATATTTTCACATAATAAAATGTTACTATACAGGGCCAATTTTCACAAAGTTTGGAAATCAAACATCAAGCGTGGAGAGGAACTTCGCCCAACTTAATTTCTCTCTCCAACATTACCTTCTTAAGAAGATAAAATTGGAGAGTACGAACTTGATCGTAGTTTTAGGTCAGTTAGAGTGATATAGAAGGCGGAATGCACCCACGCAATAAAATTTCCCATGTGTGGAAATTTTCATTTGACAGATTATAATGTCATTAAAAAGTGTATAAAAACTCATATAGAGTTGAATAAAGATTATTCGGTTTTTATAACGTAAGGAGCTCTGTAAATTTTACGGATTTTTTTTTGTCTGAAACCGGTGAAATACTTCTTTTTTTTCTATAAGTTCATAGTAGACATATTGGTCCAATCAAGCCGGATTCTAAGAGAAAACAAAGTTGTTCTTGGCGACATTATATATTACGCTTACGTACAAATTTTTACTTTTTTTTTATTTAATACTCTTGTCCATCGTGTGTTTGGTTTTTTTTACTATTGTATAAAATTTGTGTGCTGAAGTTTTAATATTACATAAAGACTGCTGGATTTGAAAAGATGTGTCAAACTTCGCTAAAATAGTACATATAGTAGTAAATAGATCAAGTACTCAAACGGCAAATTATATATCGGGTCGTCTGTCCATGCTTGAAAAGTCGATAGAATCTGCCGAATAGGTGTATGAGGTGTGTACAGGGGCACTGTCGGATGATAAGGAGGACAAATGTACAGAAGTAGATGAAATATACGAAAGGTTTCGCGAATTATATTTCGACTACAGGGCTGATCTTCTTGATGCGCTCACTAGGGAAGACAAAGGAAATCAAAGTTGGCGTCTGCGAAGTGGAATCAAATGGTACAATAATTGCCTCTCACAATGCAGACCTAAGGCTGAAAAATATTCCAGTTCCAGTATTCTCATACCGAGGATTTCGTGAGTTATTTAAGTCCCTTGTTCATCACAATGCTTCGTTATCTGAAATGCAGAAACTCCACTATTTGAAAACGAGTATTTCAAGCGAAGCTGAAAAACATTGTCACACTTACCACTTACCAATGACAATTATTCGAAAACGTGGGCTATTTAACAGGACAAATATGATTATCAACTGTTTTTGGTCAACACTCAACTGAAATGCTTCTTTAATCAACCCTTAATCACTCAGGAGGGAGCTGAAGCCATAAAGGACCTATTGTATACATCAACCGAAATAGTTCACAGCTTGGACAACTTTAAGGTGCCGGTCGAACATTGGGATCACTGCGAGATTTGCATTCTGTTGCAGAAATTACCATCGAAGACCCAGCTACTTTCGGAGGATAAACTGGGATCCAAGAAGGACACCAAGAAGCTGCCGACTATCGCGGAATTCAGACAATTTCTCGAATCGAGGTTCCGTACATTGGTGGCTGTTGGTTACCAACAAGGTAAACCGGTGTCTGAACCGTAAAAAAATTTGTCTCAGCGTAACTGTTTTCACTCCCAAGCAGCTACCTCAAAGTTTGCGTGTAAACTTTGCAATAAGGGTCAGCATGCCATCAGAAAATGCAACCGTTTTCAAAAAATTAGCATACGTGACCGCTGTCAAAGTCACTTATAGTCACTTGTCAGATAATTGTTCAAGTACCCGTAGGTGTTATTACTGTCAGTAGCGACATCATTAGCTTTTGCATAATTCATAGCATAACCATCCACAAACGAACAATCTCTTCCCAGTAATATGTCAACTCATATCCAAAAATTACAGCAGCCATTGTTACAATATACAAATTTTCATACCTCCACGATCAATACATATGCTCCAAGTTTTACGCCACCCAGGACGGAACAACCCCTTCTAAGTCAACGCCAGCACGGAACAACCTCTTCTAAGTCAATGTGATGGTCAACCATCAGATGGAGAACAGCCAGGCGGCAGTAAATCCGTCCACACATACCACTCTGTGCCACACACGGACACAGCTATTGTGATGATCAGCGGGTCATCAGGGGAAGTTGTTTCACTATGAGCATTGCTAGATTCAGGTTCTGAGGCGTTTATTACTGAATCAATACACAATTTTTACAATTACAAAAGTACAATTTTTAAGTTTGAGACATGAATCAACTTTTGTCGAGGTATCCGGGTTAGGTATGGTCAACGGCGGCACTTGTGAAAAGGTTGTCGACATCACGATTAGGTCTCACCTTTCGGCCTTTGTAGTGAACCCACAAGCCCTCGTATTTAAGTCACTGTCTGGGCATATCCCGGCACGAAACCTTCCAGTTGCCGATTGGAGACATCTCAAGGGCTTGAGATTAGCATGGGGTTGGCGTATTGGTGAATTATAGATAGGGTATGAGGGATATGTTAGATTCTGCTGTCGATTTTCAAGCATGTGGAAATTTTTTGGTGGTAACACACTTTGAGGAAGCGAGTTTTGTTGACGTGGAGGAAGTTCTTTCTGATCCCTCCTTGATTGGTCTGAACGTAATGAGACCTGAAGTGCTGGTTCTCGTATTTAAGGCAAAGATGTAGTGGCTGTGGTAAGTCCACGAGTTACATGTGGCTACTGCAATTGGCATCGAAAGGGATCCATTAAATGGGGTTTGGCTCTGTACATGATATGATTGGCGTAAAAACGGGAACATGTTTACGACAATCCAGCATCGAACCACATGTTGGTTTTTTTCCACAGCCGAACCCAAGCTAAATACACATGTTGCTATGCTGGAGCTTCAATCATGCTCAGCCCACGTGAAGCTCAGTGATATTTGCAGCACGATAAGCCTTTTTTTTGCATGATTTCTTTTTATCTCAATATGTTGTTGTTCTTTTCTCTTCCATACACTCTCTTTTTGAATTATCCATTTTTTTTTGTACTCTCAGTAGTTAGATCTTAAGTTAAGTTAGACATAAGATTCATTCTGGTTTTGGTCATTGAAGAAATAAAGACATTATAACGTGTTGAAAAGTTTTGGTGTTTTTTTTTTTTTGATATCTTTCGCTCCACATAGGAAGCTCAATTCTTTTTACTGGCGCAGTCGAAAAACAAAAGAACCGCTAAACTATTTAAATATTAAAACAAAGAAAACATAGTGAATGTGTTTTAAAAATAAAAAACAAATTAAAAATATATATATTTCCATAAATATACATACAAGTGCATTATAACACCTTCAATTTATCGATTTTAAATTAAAAAGGGTGATTTGAGTAAAGTAATTGAATATTAAACAAACAAAAAAAAAACAAAAAAAAATCTAAAAAAATCTTAGATAAAAATAAATTTATATTGGAAAAAATAATACCGGATCGAACCATATGCATATGTATATTTGTTACCACCAACAACTTTAACCTAGGAGAAATTAAACTTCGGAAAAACCAACACAACTACAGGAACTATTTCATCTAAAGGACATCCAGCGAGAAGAACAAGGACAAAGAAGATTAGTATAAGTTAGAACAAACATGGATCTTCTTACTTTAATTAAAGAAGTACAAGAATTCACGGGTTTACCCGAAGAATTAGGTTTATTTATAAAACATGTTGATTTTTTATATAACTTTGCTTCGAAATTGGATCAAAATATTTATTGGAATTAAAAATTAGACAAAGAATTAAAGAATCCGCTAACATTGTATTAATTAATAACAATAACCCTACAAATTGGCCAGAAATAAAAAGCGTTTTATTATCAAATTGTACAAACAACGAAAGCGTTGAAACTTTAATTGCTCAAATTATTGGTTTGGTTTAACAATGAACAAAACGAAGCAATGGTTTGGAAACTATTCATCAACAAACTTCCTAGTGATAAAAAGCTTATCCTTCAGGCTAGGAATCCATCCAGTCTTAAGCAAGCCAAAGAAATTCTAGTAGATACAGCCAATTTAGATCCCTCATTTTTCCAAAACAAAAACAGACAGTATTCGTTCAAACAAAACAACAATAGATTACAATATTTTCACAATAATACTTCCAATTCATTCAGGAATTCTGGCAGTTTCCAAAACTCTTTCCCAAGATATTGTCAACAAAATTTACAAAATTTTACTAACAATAGGCAAAGAAACTATCCAGGAAATTCAGGACATTTTAGGCAAAACAATTCTCGAATTTCTCGAAATCCAAATACGAACAATAATTTTCACCACAACAGTAGAATAAACAATTCAGGACATTCCAATTTTTCCCAGCAAAATCCTCGTAACTCAACAACGCCAAGAACCAATAACCAAAGTAACATTATGGAAGTTGACCATTTTCGAACTGAAAATATGCCCTTAAATAACGCGCAAAATCCTGATAATTTACACTTTCAAAATTTTCCGTTAAACACCTCAGAACACTTCCCTGCATAAGTGTGAATACTTTTTCTAAACCAATCAAGCTGCTTGTCGATTCTTGAGCTAGCACTACATTGATTCAAAGCAGCCTTTTTCACAAAACCTTCAAAACGGAATTAGAAAGGCATGTGACACTTAAGTCTGTCAATGCAAATATTTGTATAAACTCGAAAATAAAAACTCCGTTATTTAAAAAGTTCAACAGGCCGTCGACGACAATTGAAAGGCTTGAAACAGATTTAAGTAGAGATTTTGATGGTATTATTGGCTGTAATATATTAAAGCCGCTACAAGCCAAATTGGATTTTAATAGCTCAAAACTTATCACGAAAGAAGCTATCTTACCATTGATTTTCATTCTCATACTCAATCGACAGATAAAGAAATAAATAGAACATTCTGTAAAGACATAATTAACTTTGTTGAACCAAATATAGATACGATTATAGACAAGCTTACAATTAATAACCTTAACAAAGAAGAAATACAATTTTTAACTACTACTATCCGAAAATTTAAAAAAGTTTTTTACCTAGAAGGTGACAATTTATCGTGCGTTTCAAATTATAGTCACAAGATATCAACAAAAAATTATATACCTATATTTTCCAAAACATATAGATGTCCTGAAGCACACAAAAAGGAGGTAGATAAACAAATTTATGAAATGTTAAGGTCTGGTATAATTATTAAGTCGACAAGCCCATATAATGCACCAATTTGGGTCATCGAAAAGAAACTTGACAATTTTGGTCAGAAAAATTGGCGGATTGTAATTGACTATAGGAAATTGAATGAGGTAACAGTAGAAGATAAATTTCCAATTCCCAATATTGAGGACATATTTTCTAAATTAGGAAACGCACAATATTTCTCAACTCTCGATCTAGCGAAGGGATTTCATCAAATTCCTATAAACGTAGAAGACAGACATAAGACAGCGTTTTCAACCACGAACGGACATTATGAGTTTATTCCAATGCCGTTCGGGCTAAAAAATGCACCTGCATCGTTTCAGCGAATAATGAACGAAGTGCTGTCCGATTATATTAATAAAATATGTGTGGTTTACCTCGACGACATATTAATATTTTCAACATCACTTCAAGAACATATAGACTCCCTTAATAAAATATTTAAACGTCTTCTTGATTTGAATCTTAAAGTTCAAATTAATAAGTGCAATTTTTTTAAGCACGAAATTGAGTACTTGGGACATATAATTTCACGAGATGGTATAAAACCCAACCCAAATAAAATTGAGGTTATCAACAAAAATTCAATTACCTAAGTCAACTAAACAGATAAAATCTTTTCTGGGAATTACTGGATTTTAACGTAAATTCATTAAGGACTACTCTAAAGTAGCCCTGCCAATGACAAGATTAGTCATCTTGTCATTAGTAGGGCTACAAGATAAATGTAAAAGACAGGCAGTACATTGAGTCCTTTGACAAGCTTAAAGCACTTATATGCACTTGTCCAGTTTTAGCTTACCCAGATTTTACCAAAATATTTACTTTGACAATATATTACCTTTCCCAAAATCAACATCCTATTGCTTTTGCTTCTCGAACTTTAAATCGTCATGAGACAAACTATAGCACGGTGGAAAAGGAACTTTTGTCAATAGTATGGGCAACTAAATATTTTAGACCATACTTATTTGGTCGCAAATATCGCCCACTAGTGTGACTAAATTCTCTAAAAGAACCTAATTCCAAGCTGCAATGCTGGAAAATTAAATTGAATGAATATGACTTTGAAATAGGAAGCTCAATTATTTTTACTCACGGGCTCTTTCATTCCCAAGAGGTCAGACAGATTACCTTTAAGTCCCCTGATGAATATCTCTAGGGCTTTGTCTCTATAAGTTTTAGTTAAGAGTCGCATCGACTCCGGACAAATTTCCATACAGGACACCTTATTGATTATTAGAGTTGAGAATTAACTGCTTGATAAAACTGTTGAACAGTCTGGTTTCCTTGAACCAAATTTGCCATTTGGTATTCTAGGGTTGTAATATCCCGCTTGTCATCGTAATGCATAGTGAGGCAATGTGCAATGCTTTCCCAGTTTAGGGGGGTGTTATAAGCTTCTAGGGCTGCAACTGCTTGCCCAATGCCGGTTTGCCCTTGATTCGAAAGAGTCGCGTCTTCCCCCGCACCCGATCTTGTGTTGACCATACCGGTAATTATATTATGCAGATGGGTAGATTAAATTTCGATTTAGGATTGATACGCGAATAACTGTATAATTGGTGCAAAGGAAAAACAATTAAAAGAAAAGAGAGAACGAAAAGCAAAGATGAATTAGAAAATTAATAATAATGCACAAATTCGTGATTCCTAATTTCTAATTATTAATTATTTCGATTTTCTAGAACTCATATATTTTTTTCTCTTTTTAGAGATTTTTTGTTTATTTTATGAATCACAATTCACTCGTTTGATTGACTATTTCCACTTATATGTATTTAATTTAATCTATTATTTCGACTTTCTAGAACTCATTAATTATTACTTTTTTCTTTTTTCTGTTTAGAGGTTTTTTGTTTCTTTTACCAGCTTCTTAAAAGATAAAGAAAAATTCAGAATTCACTTGTCTGATTAACTATTTTCACTTATATGTTTTTAATTTAATATTTTTTACAGACTTTCAATTTTACTTAAATATAACTTACAATATTAAATAAAGCTGCAGATTCCTCATTTGATATCCGGAAAGTCAGCTACAACCGGGGTGGTGCGGCTAGCTTCCTACACTTTGATGTAGGGCTACTTCGGGGCCCTTTAGACACAGTCTTTTCACCACTACGCGATTGCGACCACAGGGATTTTAAAAAGATGATTCACTCGCGAGTACGTCAGTCCTCAAAAGGAGTATTTTATTAAAACGTTTACTTCGCAATTACGAATTGTAACTTTAACGAGTACGTCAGTCCTCAAAAGGAGTTTTATTAAAACGTTTGCTTCGCGGTTACGATTTGTAACTTTAACTAAGGCTCAACGACTTAACCCTGGGGTCCCTGCTCGGGCGCCAGTTAAATAAACATGAGTTTATTTATTTAAAAAAAAACTTTATTTTCAATGCTCTGTTGGGTAGAGCTTGCCCTTACAAAAATTAAAATCGACTGAAAAAATAATTTTCTTACTCTAGCTTAAGTACTAATCTTTCTGCACCACATGCCCATCTCACGACGAAGTGTTCCCACAGGTGACATTAGATTACCGCTGCCGTTCGTGATGGAATGCAGGAATTTGCACAAGCGTCGTATGACCCAGATGATCGCGTCAGCAGTTGGAAGCTTAGATACTGTGCATTTATTTGAGGCGAATGAGAAGTTGAAAAAAGAATTTTATGTGAGTTAACTTACAGCTTGAGTGTGATAAGTTTTCACATTACATAGGTGAACAACATTTTTTATTTCTTTGTACTAAATTTATTGACAAGGCTTGACTTCCGAAGTTGTGCAGATTAATTCGTCCAGACTGCTTATATTTCTGCCAAGTATACTATTAATTAAATTCCACGTGTTTTTTGGGTTTCTTCGAAACTGTTGGAACTTAGTTCGATAAAAGTCAGATTGCAATTTTTGAATGTGTTTGTTAACAAAATTCTGGTAATTTTTATATTTGGTCTCACATCTAACACACCTCCTGTTGCTCTCCCAATGCTTATATAAAGATTCCCTTTGTTTACGCATAGTACATATTTCATAATTCATCCAAGGGCTTAGGAAGAGAAGTAGCCTCTTCTTGATTGCTGTTTTAAAGGTTGATTTTTGATAAGCTTCCTCGAATATGCATACGAGCTCATTATAAAAGTTTTTTGATTAATTTCATTCCAGTTATTACTTCTAAGGTGTGTATTTACAAGGCTGTCATTTATCCTGTAGCGTATATCACCACTTTGCGTATTGTTGGCAATATTACTTGTTACACTCGATTGTGTCTTTTAATTTATCAATAAATGGCCTGATATTAAGATACACGCATGAAAAATTGTTGTTTTTTCAATTTAAAATTTCGTATGCACCTAATATCATCTAACACCTTAGGATTAATTAAAACACTAGTTGTCTCGTTTTTTCGCGCTAAAATTTCCCCATTACTTGTTTTTAGTGGTTGTGCAGTAAATGTTATTTATATCAGTCAATGGCCCATATTCATAGTTATATTTTAAACCCGAGTGTAACTGGTCTGGAGTGTAAAGTTAACACACAGATTAGACCCGGCTGGTATTCATAGAGAATCTTGCAGCTCTGTTTAATTAGACACGAGTCTATCGTCTAATCTACTACAACTCTGCTACAAATTATATTCAATCTATTTCTAAAAGCGAAATTTCAAAAATATGTAAACTTTTTTTTCTGTTGTAAACAAAAATAAGGTAAGAATTCGAATTATACATATGTTTTGAAATAAAAAAAAAATATGATATTACAAATGAGTGAAAAGAAACATAAAAGAGTAAGGGGAAAGAAATGCTGCGTGAATTGGTCCGAAGGCATCTTAAGGTCGTGGACGATAAAAAAAGGGCGTTAAGATGATTTCACAAAAAAAGACAGCACGGAAAGACATCTAAATAAATATGCAAATATAATAAAATATCCACCAAGATATCAAAATCATGATCAATGTTGTAATCGACCGACATTTGTTTTTTATTTTATTTAGGTCGTTACCTACGTGGTACAATATTTTTATTACTGTGAAACTAAAATCAAATCACAAATCAATCGCGCATCGCAAAATTCTTAATATGATTTTTTTTTCGTTCGCAAATTTCTGACATTTAACAGAATTAAATACAACTTAAACATAATAAGAACTTATCAAACATTTATGAATATGCGCCAGAATTCGCCAGTGTTTTTATTTATACCTATTAAATTTTTGGTCGGGATGCGACGAATGTTTTTAATTTTGACATTATTTTCAATTACCCGTTGTTTGAGATGGTTAATTTTCATTTGCATACTGCAGATAGTCGCGTCCTTGGTCTCGCATTACGTTTCAAATCGGTGATTTAATCAGTTAGTTTTTTTTTTGCATTTTGGTGTTTAACTCCAGAGCTGTATTAACGTTATCGTATTTAGCACAAATGTAGTCAACGCTAGTGGGATATTCTTTCAAGAAGAGATCGACTTATGAAGCCGGAAAACCCACCCTCAAAACCGGTAAATAAGGAAAAGTCGAAAACTGCTGCAAGAAAGGTGACTAGAGACAACCGAGCCGACCCTGGCGCGCTTACGTACGCTCAAGCTGCGACATCAAACACCGATCAAATTCTACACCGCGTTAAGGTAAAAGCGCCTAAAGAAAAGCCATCAGATTCTGACATGCAGACGCGTGCTCAAGCATCAACATCAATAAAAACTAACACTGATAATTCGGAAAACCCCGTATCTCACGTCTTTTCTATTATCCTTGCGAGGCTTGAGGAGCAAACAAAAACAAACACGCTAATTGTCGATAGGTTGGAGAAGCTTGAATATAAGCTTAACAATAGGAGCATTTCAAAACGAACATGACGAAACTTCTTAAAATTGTTGCATGGAACGCCAACGGTCTCATACAAAGACTAGAAGAGCTAGAAATATTTCTACGGGAAAATGACATTGACATATGTTTGATCTGTGAAACTCACCTAACGAAACTATCGCGTGTAAACATTACTGGATACAGTACCTATCACGCTTATCACCCGTCGGAAAGAGCCAGAGGCGGATCGTCTTTAATCATAAAAGATTGCATCGAACACTCTGAAGAGATTATGATAGAGCTTGAAACAATGCAAGTGAGCACTGTACGCGTGAAAAATGGACATTACTCTTTCAATGTCTCGTCTATTTATTGTCCACTGCGTTGCAGGTTTGAAAAAAATGATTTTACAAATATTTTCAACTCTCTTGGACCGAATTTTATTATTGGCGGTGATTTTAATGCAAAACACACCTTCTGGGGTTCAAGATGTGTCTCACAAAAAGGCAGAGCACTTTACAACGCCTGCATGCAACACAGATGCGACTTTCACTCGACTGGTAAACCAACATATTGGCCGACTGATAACAACAAAATACCCGATCTGATCGATTTCTTTGTTGTAAAAGGAATACCAGACAAATGTATTAAAATTGATGAAAGTTTTGATCTCTCTTCCGATCATTCCCCTATCATTCTAACGATGAGCGAACGCCTAATTAAAAAAGATGTACCTGCTAGACTAACTAGCAGAAAAACTGATTGGGAAGGCTTTAAAAAAGACATTGAAGAACATATCGAACTGAGAGTATCACTTAGGACATTTTCTGAACTCGAAATCGAAATTGATCGTTTTGTTGAAGTTCTGCAGCGCGCCGCGTGGAAAAATACTCCCTATCAAAGGAAAACGCCAATCAATCATGCCCAAAAATATCGACCGGAAATAAAAGAAATGGTAAGGGAGAAGAGAAAAGCGCGTAAAAAATGGCAACAAACTCGTGCTCCGCAACATAAATCGCATTTGAATGCTTGTGTAACTTGCTAAAAAAGGCCATTATTGATTTTAAAAACCGGACAATACAAACCAGCATTTATAGCTTAACAGCGGACAAAGATTCCAATTATTTGCTCTGGAGAGCTATAAAAGGCATTAAAAAACCGAAAATACAAGCGGCCCCAATCAAGAAAAATGACAACGAATGGGCCAAGAATGATAAAGACAAAGCAGAAGTCTTTGCCGCCCATTTAGAAGAAACATTTAAACCATTTGATAGGCAAGCGCTTGTTGAAAATGATAATGCGTCGGATATAGCATTTCACAATTACACAGTAAGAAATGCAAGGCTGACCGAACTTCAACAAGAAATAAAGAAACTGAAACCGAATAAAGCTCCTGGATACGACCTAATCACAGGAGAGCTTCTTAAATCGTTACCTAGAAAAGCGTTAGTTAAGTTTCTTTACATTATAAACGCAGCGATAAGATTAGAATATGTTCCGAGTCAATGGAAAGTCGCGGAAGTAATAATGATTCTGAAGCCAGGAAAACCACCGAATGATAAAAAATCGTATAGACCTATTTCGCTGCTGCCGATTATGTCTAAAGTTTTCGAAAGAATAGTACTTAAGCGATTACAGCCGGTTATAGAAGAAGGATCTCTCATTCCCAATCACCAGTTTGGATTTAGAACCAAGCACTCAACAATAGACCAAGTGCATAGAATAACTGATTTAATTGAAAAAGGCTTACGAAGAAAAAAAGATTTGCTCGAGCATATTCCTTGATGTTTCTCAAGCTTTTGACAAGGTCTGGCATGAAGGCTTGAAATATAAATTACGACAAGTTCTGCCGGAACACTTATATAATATTCTAGAAAAATACTTGACGAATCGACTTTTCCGAGTCAAACACGGAAACGAATATTCGGAATTTAAAGAAATAAGGGCTGGGGTGCCGCAGGGAAGTGTCCTTGGACCGCTTTTGTACCTATTATATACTCGCGATATACCGCAAGAAGAAGGCACCGTCTTAGCTACATTTGCCGACGACACTGCCATCCTGGCAACGGGTAAAACGATCGAAGAATCGACTGAAAAATTGCAAGAAGCATTGAATAAAGTAAATGAATGGACAAAGTTTTGGCGACTAGCTTTAAACGAAAACAAATCTGTTCATGTCAATTTTACTTATAAGAAAATAAATAATTTGCCCATCTTTTCAAACTCGGTTCAAATTCCGTTTGCAAACGAGGCTAAGTATCTTGGAATGACACTTGATGCTAAGCTGAAGTGGAAATCGCACGTGAAGAAAAAACGTAAAGAACTCGAAACCAAATACAGAGAAATGTACTGGTTACTTGGAAAACATTCCAAGCTTAATGTAGAGAACAAACTGCTTTTATACAAGCAAGTGCTAAAGCCGATATGGACATATGGAATACAACTTTGGGGTTGTACCAAAATAAGTAATGTCAATATTATACAAACTTTTGAAAATAAAGTGCTACGATCAATAGTTAATGCACCGTGGTTTATTAGAAATAGCGATATCCATAGAGATTTAGGAATTGCGACAGTCGAATATGAAATCAAAAACTTCGCGCGTAAGCATAAAGACAGATTACAAGGACACGTTAACAATGAAGTCCTTCGAATTCTAGATGAGAGGAATCTACTGCGTCGTCTACAAAGGACTAAACCTTTCGACTTAACGCGATAGCAAGAAACCGCGCCTAATTTGCGGAACAAGCAGGAACTTTCAATGGAAAGGGACCTGCCAAACGATCTCAATACGTGAAAGAAAAACTGCTGGATAAGTCAAAACTTAGTTGTAGTATGTAATCAAAGAAATTTATCACGAAGGGAGGTTTTTTTTTTAGTGAGTAAAAATCTCACACTACTATGAGCACGCGCTACCGATCCTCATAGTGTCTTCATGAAGATTTTTTACCTACCCTCGGAAAAAAAAAAAAAAAAAAAAAAAAAAATTCTTTCAAGATCTCCTTTGCACCGTTTTCTAGGTCATATTTTCTGGTCTCAGCAGTAGAAGCAAATGCTGTCCTCTTTCTAACGGACCCTAAGAGCATCCTCTTCGTTGGCTCAGTCTTGAGAATCCGTTGGCCTTTGGGACTCCTTGGATTTCCGGCAAAATTGACACTTCCATGACTCTTTTTGTTTCGAATTCAACCCTTTTTATGCTTTATAGAAGACTGTTGTACACTCAAAGTGCAACTTCCTTGAGCAGATATTGCACTTCACTTCAATCCCTGTCACTAAGAAGGTCCTCTTCACAATGACCATTATAACATTTTTTATATTATTTTAAATTGGAAAAAATCTAATTGTGTTTTTATTTTATTTAAAAAGAAACTTGTATCTGGTAATTTCAGATTGTCGCAAAGGTAAATTTTATTTTATTTTTATGTTTTTTTTAGAGCTACTCCAAAACACGTCCGTTCACTTCCAAGAATGTTTATGAACCTTCGCAGATGCCTCTATGCATGCATATGGTTGCTGCATATATGTATCTCCGAGCTATAGATACATCCAGATCGTTACAAGTGAGGCTTCTCGATAAGTCTAGAGTAGCACCGGCAAGTAGGAAACAACTTCCGCGGTTAGAACTTTGTGCAGCTCATTTATTAGTGAAGTTGTGGGAAAAAATAAAACCTATCAGAGGTCTACTTCTGGACGGATGCTGCTATAGTTTTACAA
Source organism: Pocota personata (assembly GCA_963082735.1). Taxonomy (NCBI): domain Eukaryota; kingdom Metazoa; phylum Arthropoda; class Insecta; order Diptera; family Syrphidae; genus Pocota; species Pocota personata. The sequence goes on from OY720431.1 coordinate 90,676,797, forward strand.
GATAGACATACACTCTTCAAAACTAACAACCTTCGTGAGAAATCGAGTAGCCGAGATCCATGAGAAGACAAAGGTTGTCGTGTGGGAGCACGTGCCCACCGACAAGAACCCAGCAGACATCGTTTCGAGAGGTTACACGGTTGAGGAACTCTCGACTTCAATATGGTTCAAAGACCACAATTTCTGCTAAGGCCAATGGAAAATTAGCCAATTAATTTTGAAGTTTCACTTCACGACGAACAGTGCTGATCTGTAAGAAAATCAGAACCTAATTTTTTATTTGGGATAGTCGAGCGTTTCAATTCCTATCTAAAAATTCTTCGCGTATTCGCGTAGGTAATACGATTTTGTCGAAGAAAAGGAAATCGTAAGTTACAAACCACCTTAGCAGTTTCGGAGTTGGACGAAGCTCTTCTGAGAATCGTAAACTTCCTCCAAGTTAATTCGCCATCAAAACATAAGGACGGAAATGTTTAAATCCTGCAGGTTACAGACGGAATCGAACTACTTCGTGTTGGAGAGCGGCTGAAGCACGCTTGTATTCCGGAAGAGAGTAAACACCCGAAAATAACAGTTTTACAAAGGCGCGAGTCATAAACACGATCCCGGGTTCTGACGGACGGGCCAGAGTAGCTGATATGAGGACCTCAATCGACAAGTCGTCCGATTCGAAAGCTGGCAACCATACCCTCTTGAAAGATGGTACTTTGAAAGGCGGCGGAATGTTGGAACAGAATAGCTTCCTAAATTGTTTATTTTGTGGGAATTTAAATTTGCCGCTTAGATTCGACCAATCGCCATAATTTATTGTTTAAGAGTAATGTTTATAGAACCATTTGTGGTAATTATGATTTTTATGTTCAACTCTCTTGCAGTAAAACCGATAATCTCAAATGTATAAAAGCAAACATGAAATAAAGCTTTTTTTCTTTTTATGTCAAAACCTATCAGTGGTCAAAACCTCGCCCTTTCATTTTCTCGGCATCGTCTCAGTTTCGTCCACAAGAACGAAAATCAACGTCAACCTTCCTACAATTCAAGTAGAGGTTGATAGTTGATGGTCTGTAAAGGCTTCTATGAATACAATTATTGAGCTCGATAAGTAAAGTTCACATAAAAAATAAACACTCATACTACAACATCGCGTTCATTTATTGCCCTCCGCGACGCGCTAGAAAAGAATGATTTTAAAAGTTTCTTTTTAACTCACTTCAATTAAATTTTATTATTGGTGGTGATTTCAATATTGGTTGTCCACAACAAAAACGGCTGACTTTATACAAGTAGATTTCTTTATCACAAAACGGGTGGCTAAGAGCATCAAGGAAATTTTTGATCTCTTCTGAGATCATTCAGGGATGACTTTAGAAATTATTGCAAAGAAAATATTGTTCTGAATGTGTAGTTTAAAACACCATACGAAAAAGAAGAAGAAGAAGTATGGAGATTTATTGACGTCTTTCAGAATGCCGCGTGGAACAACACTCCCTATAGGAGGAAAGATGTCGCAAATAGTGAAATTATATATCCGCCATAAATAAGGGAACAGATGCAAGAAAAGAGAAGAGCTCGCAATAGATGGCAACAATCTCGCGAGGTACGACAAAGAGAAGGTTTATTTATTTGAACCTAGAAGAAACGCTTAAGCTATTGGACGGACATAGAGAATCTTGATTTGCGAAAGACAGCTCTAATCAAACTCCTTTATCTTGGTTCCAAAACCTGGTATACCACCGAACGACAAAAAATCGTACAGAAAGGGACATACCTCAAGAAGAAGGCAACATTGTAGCCACGTTCGCGCACTATGTGGCTATACTCGCAACAGAAAGGTCAGTCGAGTCATCAAATTAAAAGTTCCAACGAACTTTGGATACAATTTCTGAATGGATAAAGATTTGGCGCATTGTTTTTAACGAGAGCAAATCAACGCATAGTAACTTTACTTACAACAAAATAAACAAAATTCCCATTTCCATTAACTTGGTACAAATACTGTATGCAAACGAGGCAAAGTATCTAAGAATGATACTAAACGTAAAATTCAAATGCAAGCCGTATGTTAAGGAGATACGCGACGAGCTCGAAAATGTATTTATGCAAATGTGTTAACTACGTTAAAGACATTCCAAATTAAGAATATACATATGTGGGATCAAATTGCATTTAATTGATTTTATTACTTATGGAAAAAGTACAATAATGAAAATAAACTGTTTGGAATAAAATAAAAGATAAAAGCTGGTACCTCGATGTGTTTATATGCGTTTAGTTTTAGGACATTACTCGTCGGAGGGTGAAAACGAACTGAAATTCTTGTGGCTAAGGAGTGGGAAAATTACGATGAGGAGGGAGAGAGAGAAATAAGAGAGATTGAGTGAAACTCGGTCTATTGGCGTCGAGAACGCAGACAGCGATTAAATCCCACACTCGGCCGCCCTGACTCGACATCCGCCTCGGATATCCGCTTCCAGCACTTTATACCATCAGCTGCTGCTGTTGCCTTCTTAGGTCCATCGTGGTCTCCAAATTTTTCGACTTCGTAGCGGTCATGCTTACAGACCCGGTCTATTTTGTATGGTCCAAGGAACTTCGGCTTAAGTTTGAGGCCCGGATCGAATTGTGTTCTCCTTACTGCTACTAACTCTCCGACTTTTTAGGCTCGCGGCGCCGTCCTCTTCCTATTAAACTTGGCTACGTTTTTGCGCTGTATTTGCATAATGTTTTCTCTGGCCTCTTGCCGGATGTCGTTTCGTCCAGCGTCAAACTCTCCGATAAGGTCGTGGCAGAGCATCCCTTGAAGTTGGTCCTCTTTCGTCTTCATCTACATTCCCATGGGTATCCAGAAAGGTGAGTACTTCGTACTTCTGGGCGGGGTGGAATTGATAAGTTGTAGCGACCGCACGACGTGTTTATACCAGCTTTGATGATTTACTAGCATCATCTTAGCTAGCAATGGTATCAGCAGCCTCTTGATATCCTCCACTTGGCCATTTCCACGCGCACACCTGTCGTTATCACCAGATAAGTAATGCCTTACTCCTCACAATACTCCTTGAACACTCTGGACGTAAAGGCCATACCTAGATCGGAGGTGAGGCGTCTTGGATTACCAAACGTCTCCTACTGTTTCCTCCAGCGATGGACAACCTTTTCGCTGGTCGTACTTTTAGTAGGGTACAACCAAACAAATTTCGCGAATGCACCCACGACCATCAGTATGTGATTATATAATTTTTACGTCTCCTGCATTGGACCTACGTGATCGACGTGGTATGTCTGCAATATACGATCCTCCTTGTCGGTCGGCGTCAGGAACCCTTATTGCCTCCCGGGAAGGCTGCCAAGCCTCGATGCTTTCTGAACTTTAAAAGTCCACTTCACTACGATTATTCTGCAAATGTATGGATGACAGCAAACATTTTTAAAATATGGTTTCATACATCGTTTATAAAAGAAATAAGGATATGTTTCTATAGGTACGTCGATTCAGTGTAAAAAAGGACTTGCCTCCAAAAATCAATTCTTTTATTTGATAATTGTACAGCGCACTCAGCTATTGAAGAACTTCGCTCTGACGACGTTAACATTTTTTATATGCTTCTCCCACCAAATGTCACAACAGTCCGTTATGCAATTTTGTTATTCAAATTCGCTTGGGATGAGTGCCCTCAAAGCGATTCACAAAAATGATGACGAAGACGATATTCCTTTTACAGTACTGTTACCATCGGATCCTATTTATAATCGAATCGACGAAGCGACATAAACAGCTGTTGGCAAAACTTGTACCTGATTCTAATCCATCAGCTTAAGAAATTGCTGCATGGAATGCCGCTTCGCTTGATGAACATGAAATAGCCACAAGCACAGATTCAAATGATTGTAATGTTCCTGAAGCTCCAGAGTTTGTTTCTTAGAACGATGCAATATGCGCGGCGAATACGCTGCTCAAATGGAGTGAGTACAAAACGAAGTTTTCCGATAAACATAACACACAGCTCCTCCAGCTATGATCGGACATCGTAAAATCTCATTTTGATAAAAGTCTTTACGCCACTTGATTAAAAGTCTTTAATTAGGTGCTACATACGTAATAAAAGTCATTGGATAAAACATGTATGTATATAAAAGGTTTAAATATAACAAAATAAATAATATAATAAGCAAATACGCATCTAAACAACTGAATTTTTCTTATTTTACGTACACGCATATATATATTTTTAAAATCGGATCAGTGTCTTGGAAAAGTTAAGAATTCGCAAAAATTAAGCACCCAAAAACAAACTACTTAACTTTTTCGAGTCTCTACTAAATATATTGTAGCATAATAATAACTACGCTACCTAAAAGTATGACGCAACAAATTCCGAAGTGACTTTTCATTCTGGCAGAATTTTGGTTCGAACTGTCCTTTCATTCGAGGTTCGTGTCTGGGACGAAGTCTCCACAGCTCATGTCAACGAAAGAGACGGATAATATCAGGGATAAAAGGGAATTATAACTGCAAGAATTATTACATCAGAATTTCTCTTGTTCCAGTGGTCGAAGAATTTGCTAGAAGTTTCTGGCTATCAGAAACTTCTGCTATATAAGGACAGATGGCGATCAAAAAGGCGCAGTAGTTTCTAAACTGTGGCGAAGAGATTAGAAAAGTGATAATGGGCGAAGTTGTAATTTTGTGATAAATTGAAAGTTGAGTTTAACAAGAAGAAGTAATTAGTTTGGATTTGTGAATTAAGTAATCGAAAGGAGATAAAGTGATTTGAGAGGACAGAGACCATTGTAAGAAAAGAATTGCGAAGAATAATATAGTGTGAACCTGAATTGTTCTATAGACTAGAAAATAAAGAAATAAATTTCACAGAATATTGTTTTATCTACTCGAGCCGTAGCTCGCATATTACATTGGTGTCAGAAGCGGGATAAAACTTATTCTGTGAATAACTATTTCCGTGGTGTGAAATTGCACAAGCAAGAAAAAAAAAAAAGAAAAAAAAATCGATTTCTGTGTTGAGTTAATTAGTTGCGCAAAATGGGTCGCAAATTGGGAAAACTAACTGTAACTCAACTAAAGGCAGAACTCAGTAAGCGGAACCTCGACACAACTGGGGGAAAAGATGCCCTACTGATTCGTCTGGAAGAAGCAGTAACGCAGGAAGGTGAAAATCCGCATGACGTAGAGTTTTACGTGGGAGAGGAACCAGCAAGTACAATAGCAGACCCGGATATAACAAGTCTGCTCCTGCAACTTAAGTCAGTCATGGACGAACAACGGAAAACAATGGAAGACCAAAAGAAGTCTCTGGAACTTAAGCTCGATGACCAAAAGAAAGCAATAGACGATCAAAAGAACTCTCTAGAACTTAAGCTGGACGAACAAAAGAAAGCGATGGACGAACAAAAGAAAGCAATGGGCGACCAAAGGAATTCTCTAGAACTTAAGCTGGATGAACAAAAGAAAGCAATGGACGAACAAAAGAATTCTCTACAACTTAAGCTGGATGAACAAAAGAATTCTCTAGATGCTCTGGAAAGCAAACTTGATGAGCAAAACAGGAACTTGGAACCTAAATTCGAAGCGATCGAAGAGAAAATCGAGAAGGTCGAGACGCAACTCGAAAAAGTCGAAACTAGATTCGATGAAAACTTTGAGAAGCATGAAACTCAGTTCGGGAAAATAGAGACTCAGTTCGAAAAAGTAGAAAAACAAGTCGAAAATCTTACTAAGGAACTCAGCAACGTGAAGAGACAGAAAGCACGGGAATATTCCACTGACGGTCTGAGAAGAAAGGAGATGCAGCCTCCTATCTTCGATGGTCAAACATCATGGAAAATTTATAAAAGGCAATTCGAAGCGGCCGCAATGACCAATAGCTGGGACGATGAGGAGAAGTCCATTGCACTCACACTTGCACTGAGGGGTCCAGCTGCGGAGCTCTTGCAGACCATCCCGGAAGATAAACAGCAGAATTACGACTCTCTAGTTCAGGCTATCGAGATGCGGTTTGGGGATGAACACATGCAGCAGGTGTACAGGGTTCAGCTGCGTAGTCGAGTCCAGAAAAAGGAGGAAACGCTCCAACAGTTCCAAGCGGATATAGAGCGACTAGCCCATCTTTCATACCCTAAAGCCGGTGAGGAGCTTATCAACGAAATGGCGGTGGAAGCTTTTATTCAGGCCATAGAGGACAGACAACTGCAAATGGCTGTAAGGATGGCTGAAAAGCGAACACTCCCCGAGGCATTGGCATTCGCTTTGTCAATGAAGGCTGCGGACCAAGCATACCAGGCAATACACCGTGTCAGGGAAATGTCCGCCGTGGAATGCTCATGCCAGAGAACAGCCGTCATGGATGAAGACAAAGCTCGCGGAAGTCAAATCCGTTGCTGGAATTGCAACCAAACCGGACACCTACAACGGCAGTGCAGAAGTGCACCTAGACGAGGAAATTGTCCACATTGCGGAAGTAGGAGAAGCAGAGAGGAAGCATCTGGCGGTGATAACATCCATCCTGTCAGTCAGACTTCCCAAAACCAGCAGTCGGGAAATGCGTAAGGACCAACTTCGCGGGGCAGAAGTTGGTTACTGGAATCGAGGCCCCCAGGACCACCATTCAAGTTTCGCAAACCAAACGGGGTAACAAGAGCCTGACAGTGGAGGCACTAATCAACAAGAAAAAGTGCGTAGCCACCATCGACACAGGTGCCCCTGCCTCCATTGTAAGAAGAGATATCGTCAGAAGCTCCTGGCTGCACAACACCAACAGCTACTGCCTGAAGACTGCAACAGGGGAAATGGCGAAGGTGTTTGGAGAAGTTCGTCTTACGATTACTCTGGCGGGACTGACGGTCTCCCATGCGTTTCTGGTGGCAGATATATGCGACGAGTGCATCATCGGAATAGACTTCATGAAAGCAAATGAAGTAATCTTGGACATCGGGATGCAAGTACTAAGGTATCGAAATGTGGAGATTCCGATGGTGTACGGAAACGAGAATGCCGTAACTCTCAGGACAGTCATCAGCAAAGACGAAGTTTTACCGCCGTCTTCAGAGACAATCATTTGGACGAAGCTGGAAGGTGATCTTGGGAGCCACCGATTCTAAATAGTAGAACCAGACCCAGAGAAGAATTCTCAAGACTACATCGTGGGAAAGACGTTAGTCGAACCAAAGAACACCATGGTTCCAGTGAGGGTTTTGAACGCAAGACCACACACTGTCAAACTAAGGCGAGGGGAGGTGACTGGAAAAAGCGTCGCAACAATATCTGAACGTGATGCTCCAAAACCTCTCCCATCACCTTGGACAGCGGAAACGAGAGAGACGATTCTCCAGTCCAGTGAGCTGAATTAGGAGCAGCGAACTATGGCAGAGAATCTTATCAAAGAGTACGCTGATGTATTTGCCTTACAGGACGGAGAATACGGCCGAACACACCTGGTACAACATCGAATAGACACTGGTGATACTAGACCAATTCGTCAGCCTGCTAGACGCCTTCCATTGGCAAAGCAGACAGAAGTTGCAGAGATGGTGTTGGCAATGGAGAAAGAAGGTCTGATTGAAAGTTCCAAAAGTCCGTGGGCATCACCGGTTGTACTGGTTAAGAAGAAAGATGGCAGCACGCGGTTCTGCGTGGACTATCGGCAGCTCAATTACGTCACCAAGAAAGACAGGAGCCCGATGGTTTTGAACTCTCGACTTGAAGAGTGGCTACTGGCAGGTACAGATCCATCCAGAAGACCGGGAGAAAACCGCCTTCACCGCCGGAAATGGGCTATGGCAATTCACGGTAATGCCATTCGGGCTGTGCAATGCTCCGGCGACTTTCGAGCGATTGATGGAATGTATCCTGCAAGGGTTAACATGGAAAACCTGTTTGGTATACTTGGATGATGTCATCGTCGTTGGAAAAACGTTTGCGCAACACCGAGACAATCTAAGGGATGTGTTTCAAAGGCTTCGAAGTGCCCACCTGAAGCTCAACCCCAAGAAGTGCGCCCTGTTTAGAGCGGAAGTCAAGTACCTGGGGCACATAATTTCAGCGAAAGGAGTGAGAACCGATCCAGAGAAGGTCGAAGCGGTGAAAAACTGGCCAGTCCCCAAGGATAAACACCAACTAAGGAGCTTCCTGGGCCTAGCCACCTACTACAGACGGTTCGTGAAGGATTTTGCCGGGATCGCAAAGAGCCTGCACCAGTTGACGGAAAAGGGAAAACAATTCAAATGGTCAATTGAGTGTGAGAAAAGCTTCAAGGCACTTAAACAACGGCTATGCGATGCCCCGATACTGGCTTACCCCACTCCCGGGGAAACGTTCATTGTGCATGTAGATGCTAGTAATGTCGGGTTAGGAGCCGTACTCTCCCAGGTGCATGACGGCCAAGAGAAGGTGGTTGCGTACTTCAGCAAGGTGCTCTCTAAGCCATAAAGGAACTACTGCGTGACAAGGCGGGAACTTCTAGCTTTGATCTTGGCTACGAAGCATTTTCACAAATACCTCTATGGGAGGAAGTTCGTTCTTCGCACAGACCATGCAGCCTTAAAATGAATATTACAGTTCAAGAGTCCTGAGGGTCAGGTCGCAAGATGGATCGAAAGGCTGCAAATCTACGACTGCGAAATACAGCATCGTAAATTAAGGCTCCACTCTAATGCGGATGCACTGTCCCGGAGACCATGCAGAACGGATTGCAAACATTGTGCGCGTCAGGAAGAACGGGAGCTGGTTTCCATCTAAAGAATGAGAGCCGAACCTATCGCCGGCTGGAGCGTGGATGAGATCCGGAACGCTCAGAAGGAAGACCTGGATATCGAGCCGATTCTGGCCTGGAAGGAGAACATGGAGAAACCGGATCATCAGGACATCTCTCACAGAAGCCCGACCTTAAAGGCATATTTTGCGCAGTGGGACTCCCTCCATGTCCAAGAAGGTGTTCTGAGAAGAAAATGGGAATCCTCCGACGGAAAGTCGTTTGTAATGCAGCTTGTCGTACCGCAAACAAGGGTCAAGGAGATGTTACAGGAAATGCATGGCGGGGCGTCCGGAGGCCACTTGGGAGTGAATAAGACGCTAGAAAAGGTACGAGAACGTTTTTATTGGCTAAAAGCGAAGGAAGATATCGAAGACTGGTGCAGAAAATGCGACGTGTGTGCAGCTAGCAAGGGTCCGAGAATCAAAACTCGAGGTAAGATGCACCAATACAACGTGGGAGCACCTTTCGAACGAATCGCCATTGACATCGCAGGGCCCTTTCCGGAAACCGACAATGGTAATCGGTATATACTCGTAGTGATGGACTACTTCAGTAAGTGGCCGGAAGCGTTTCCGATCCCTAACCAGGAAGCCAGAACCGTGGCGGAGCAGATCGTCTACAATTGGGTTAGCAGATTCGGTGTGCCCTTGGAATTGCATTCTGACCAAGGGCGGAACTTCGAGTCAAGAATCTTCCAATAGATGTGTCAACTACTCGGAATCAAAAAGACAAGGACAACCCCGCTTCATCCACAGTCGGACGGTATGGTGGAGCGTTTCAATAGAACTTTGGACGAACATCTCTCGAAGGTCGTAAGTGACTACCAACGGGATTGGCACCGGCAGATTCCCTTGTTTTTGATGGCCTATAGAAGTGCCGTGCATAGCACTACTCGACATACGCCGTTCGAAATCTTATTTGGTGGAATAGCTCGTTTACCCAGTGAGGTGAAATTTGGATCTCCTGCCAATGAGCTCAGAAATGAAGAAGAGTACGTGGCGGACCTTAGGGAAAGGCTTAGGGACATACACCAAAGGACCAGAAGCCAGATTAAGATGACGAACGACCGCATGAAGACCAGGTATGATGCCAAGGCAACAACGTCAGGATTCCAGGAAGGAGATCTGTTGTGGCTGTATAATCCCCATCGCCAAAAGGGAAAATCACCTAAATTACAGCGGAACTGGGAAGATCCCTACAGAATAGTAACCCGCATCAACGATGTTGTCTACCGCATCCAGCGCGGACCGAGGGCCAACATGAAAGTGGTTCATGTGGACCGACTGAGTCGATACAATGGCCGAAATGAGGATGCACTTGTTCGGGACGAACACGTCTAAGAGTGGGGCAGTGTAGCATAATAATAACTACGCTCCCTAAAAGTATGACGCAACAAATTCCGAAGTGACTTTTCATTCTGGCAGAATTTTGGTTCGAACTGTCCTTTCATTCGAGGTTCGTGTCTGGGACGAAGTCTCCACAGCTCATGTCAACGAAAGAGACGGATAATATCAGGGATAAAAGGGAATTATAACTGCAAGAATTATTACATCAGAATTTCTCTTGTTCCAGTGGTCGAAGAATTTGCTAGAAGTTTCTGGCTATCAGAAACTTCTGCTATATAAGGACAGATGGCGATTGAGAAAGAAGCGGTAGTTTCTAAACTGTGGCGAAGAGATTAGAAAAGTGATAATGGGCGAATTTGTAATTTTGTGATAAATTGAAAGTTGAGATTTAACAAGAAGAAGTAATTAGTTTGGATTTGTGAATTAAGTAATCGAAAGGAGATAAAGTGATTTGAGAGGACAGAGACCATTGTAAGAAAAGAATTGCGAAAATAATATAGTGTGAACCTGAATTGTTCTATAGACTAGAAAATAAAGAAATAAATTTCACAGAATATTGTTTTATCTACTCGAGCCGTAGCTCGCATATTACAATATATACAAATTTTAAAAGATAATTTGTACCAAAGTGCTAGAAAATTGGGAATTAGGGATGAATACTATAATGTGACCATATAAGAACGAAAGGAAGAGAAATTTAAAAGAAAAACTACAACGGTGTGAGAATCAAATTGATTCCAACTTTATTTTGAAGCTACATTCATGCCATTTACCACGTTTATATGCAGAATCGAGGGATCGAGTTGGGATCGAGTTGAGATTTCGATCTGAGTATTTCTACACACCGAGTCGAAAGATTGAAAAATTCAAACGTGGTTGAACTGACAGATAAGTATAGCAGACATTCTGCTTTTGATTGTGCTAGTATTCTGTTGTGTTGGATTCGTTATCTGAAATCACACACATACAGAGACAACATGTCACTTCAACCCCCCAACCCAGGTATATATGCATTTTTCTAACTCGATCCAGCTCTGTTAGCTGAGTCGAGTTGAGCCAATCCTATTTCAACTCGATCTGCGTTTATATGAATTTCAACCCGGGTTGAAGCTGGATTCAAGTATACATATAAACGTAGTAATTATGTATAGAATAGCACATCACTTAAATGGCCACCTCGGCTTTGCTGGCAGTGCTTCAGGCGGTCGGTCCAATATGTGCGACGTTATTCCGGCAATAGGGGTTCGAATGTTGGCCTCGAGCTCATCCAAAGTGGTTGGCTTGTTAGCGTAGACTAAGGACTTTACGTAGCCCCAGAAAAAATAATCGAGGGGTGTCAAGTCACATGATCGCGGCGGCCAATTGATGAACGCTCGCTGTGAGATGACCCAGTCGCCAAATTTCTCCTTCACCACTTCGAGCGTTGCGTCGCTTGTATGGTATGTAATGTCGTTTTGTTGGAATCACAGTTCGGATATATCGATGCTGTCGAACTCTGGCCACAGAAAGTCGGTTAACATCGCTCTATATCGAGGACCATTGGCGGTAACGGTGTCTCCTTCCTCATTTCGAAAGAAATCAGGTCCGATGTAGCCGCCGTGCCATAAATGCATTGATGCTCGGTCGAACACTTGTGGATTGTGGTCGCTCCAATAATGGAAATTTTGCTTTCAGCGGTTATGTCGCTGAGCCAAAAATGGGCCTCGTCCGAGAAGATGATTTTTTAGACAAAATCTGGATCTCCGGCCAACATTTCCAACGCCCAATTAGCGATCTCACGGTGTTGTCTGTGGTCGTCCGGCTTCAATTCTTGCATCAGCACAAACTTATACCGAAGCAGGCCCAAATCCAACCGAAAAATACCATAATAATATGGTTGACTCTCTGGCGATGCCCAATTCAGCTGATCGGCTCCAAATCGACATTTCTAGGTCTTCTTCGATACTGGCCGCTACGGTGGCTATGTTTTCTTCACTTCGCACCGATCTCTGTCTGGTTGGTGGCTTAAGGTCAAAAAGAGTGTACTCACGCTCAAACTTTTCCACGGTGCGACGAATTGCCTGCGCACTGAAAGCCATGATGACAACCACCTCACGACGAAATTCACGTTTTTACAACTGAGCCAGATAATATTCGATAATATTTTTTAATAATTTCCACACAATGATGCATCATGAAATGGCAAACCTCGGTGAATATTTTGGCAGCTGGATGTCATTGGTAGCTTTGACAGCTGCTGAAATATAACAATTGGAAATCTATAATTGCTATCTGGTTACTCTTTATTTTTACCAGGACAACGACCTTAAGCACAAAGTTCATAATACTCAGTTGTGGCTGCTGTTATAACTGTCCAAATGTGCTAGAAACGCCTTCACAAACGCCATTTGAACGTGACAGAACACGTGTGGAGCTATTTGGAGAATCAGCTGAAGAACTACTCCATTTCAAACAAAAGGGACTTAGAGCTTGCTTTAAGGTAAATAGCAATTGTTTTAATAACTTTTCTTAACGTGCAGGTCATCTTGAATGATAGACTTATTCGAATTTCATCCTGACGAGGTTTGATGTTGTTCAATGTTAAATGTGACACAGCTAATATGGTGATAAAGCCATAATTATGTCTGCCCTTACATTTTGTACAGTAATATCCTAATAGTGGCTGCTTGATTTCATACCACCTCGTTAACCACCACTGGTACTGGTTTGACGTTTATTCCGCTGACATACTCCCAGTAGTCATTATACTTTTTCCCATAGAGTAACAGTATATTAATTTCGCAGACATATGCGCCCACTTTTTTAAAAAAAATTTTCCTTTTATAAATACTTTTACTAGAAACTCAAAATATCGCCGTAACGTAATATATATTGTAGAAGTTCATATTCTCCAAAATTCGGACAAATGTTATATAATGATACGCCGAATTACATATGTTATAAGCTATTTACGTTAATGATTAAGTCTTGTTACGAATATTTCACCAGAATCCTTGACTCTCGGTTACTAATGGCGACCGCAACGCCCACTTTCTGTCTTTGTCACAAATTATTTTGTAAAATATCTTAAAAATCGAGAGTATATCCTATGAGAAGAAAAACTAAATTGCATTTGAACCAAAAGGTTCACAACGCCACGCCTATTCTATTAGGGATGGTTAAAAGATGAGAGATAGGGTATCATATAATCCGTTCCAGATGGATTGAAACTTTTCTGCATGTTTTTAAAATTGAGTACAGGGAGGGTAGTTTAACAACCATCCTGTGTTCACAAAATGTAAGAAACCTTGTGTGTGAATCAAAATTGCCCCAAAGTATTTTATGTACAAAAAAAATAAAAAAAATTAAATAAAATAGAAAAATCAATCATGGCAAATTTTAATGCAATCAGTACACATTAGTTACAAAGGAAACGTGAAAACTCATTATTTCTACCCCAATGAAACGTCAGATATCATAACAAATTTGAATGTAAATGATCAGCTGTGACTACTTTCCTCTGTTTTAAGTTGATTTTAAGTTATGTGTGATGTTTAGATGATTCATTTTATTTGAATTAAACAATAAACTTTTTTTTTTCTCAATGTGGATGTGATGAGTTTTCCTGTTTGCTCCTCAATTTGGATTACAGTAAAAAAAGAAAAAATTAAATTAAGTGCAGTGCATGACTGGGCAGTATGTACATTTGTAACTTTTCGTGTTATATCATCACGTCCTTGCTTTGGTTATACATACTTATGTCATTCTATTATGTACATATATTGTATCTAATATTATTTTATATGGATTTCATAGTTCTAATGCTACTGGGCAGTATGTACATATGTAACTTTTCATGTTATGTAAAGTACACCCTTACTTTGGTTATACATACATATGTCATTCTATTATGTACATATATTGTATCTAATATTATTTTATATGGATTTCATAGTTCTAATGCTTGACGTTGAGGAAATCGACGGTATCGTCTCTATCGATGGAAGCCAAAGAAAAGTTCTTAAACGAAGGTAAAGTTACAATCCTTTCGCTTCAAAATGAGATGAAACACACTCACTAACCAACACATTAATATTATTATATAATAATAATAATATAAATAATATCATCACCTAAAAGTGTGGACTTAGCATTATGTTGTTGGTAGAAATACCAACAACAATCAAATAATCGAGATATTGAATCACGGATGAGACGACTTGGACTTTAACGATCCTTTCTTTCTCTGCGAAAAAAAAATGTTATAATACAGAACCAATCTTTCCCTTATAGGTGCAATTGAAAATCAGAATGGAAACAACAACAACACCTAACAAAAAAACGATTTCGAAATCTCTTTTTAATAATTTTTTATTAAGATTAATTTGTGGTTAAGAAGGGTCGGATAGAGAGAAAGGGAATACTCATGACTAGCGCTGTCGTAGTGATTAGAATACAGTGCCAATTTGTCTTCAATTGGGTGCCAATAAAAATAATTCATTGTGTAAATTATATATGCAAGATACTCGTACATAAAATATAAATATTCTGTTTGTATAATAAGTATAACTTAAAAAATATGGCGTTAAGCAATATCGATAAAACATATATTTTTATTTCTTTTAAAGTTTCACAAAAAGGCGAAGAACTGATTCTGACAATTTTCTAAGGCTCTACACTATATACTTGCGTATATAAGATACTGGTTATTCGAACGAGGAATTGCAAATTTTCAGAAATTAGCCAAAATGTAGGTACATTTATAGATATAACCTTTATGCAAATCAAAATCAAAAAAATATTTTTTCTCAACATGGGGTTCAATACTGGAGACAGATTGTTAATGAAATTTCTTCGTTTTTCTTAGAAAGATGAGTAAAAATCTTAGTGTAGAGGAGCATTTGGTATCAGCGCTCACCACATCGGCTCCGAAGATCTGCATTGTGAAGCATTCGCTTAGTCGGCTTACATCCGGAAGAATTATGAGACCCACGATTATGTTCATAGGAAGCCCAACCGTCAATGGAAACCCTGACCGAAAACGAAGGAAAGGCCAATGCAGGTTCAGATCCTTAAAAGTCCTCTTCCGAAACTTGTCTAGCAATTTCATAGGAGATTTCATTTAATACCTATTTAAAAGCTTAAAAGTGTGCACTCTACTGGGTAACTGGATATCTGCAGGGATTTTTGTTACTGGACACGCCAATCGAAAACATCTGGTATGGGCGCTATTTTGAACTGCATCCTCTACCTGTTGTCTCTTTCTGAGTTTGAGCAGAGTTTTGATAGATTTATCTATTTCCTCTCTTAAGCGCATCCATTTTGCTTTCCTCAGATTTCTCCTCTTCTGCAAAAGTATGGCTTCACAATCGATTTGTTACTTGATGTGATGAGAGACACTTCCCTCCAGTAATTAACCGACTTAAAGTACCAGTTGGACAGAGTCAAGTTAATCAGTTCCTATCTTGTTGTTGTTGATGTATATTCCAGGCGATAATATAGGTACAAAATCCAGGAGATGGTTTGATTGCATGTTTCATTTGCTGCAGACCCAGAACATGTTCTGAGCATTAACATCAACTTATTAATCCTTTCTTCCTGGCATAACAATACTCTATGTGTTCAGTTACTGCTTTTTGCATTTTCAATTAATTTCAAAACTTTTGGCTTCAGTATGCTGCTGAAGCCAGTTCAACCTTTTCAGTTTCTTGAGTCATGCTATCAACAGCAGCGCTTCCATTAGCTGCATGTCTATCGAGGTGGAGATGAAACGCATCAAATTGGATCTGTTTGCCACTTTCTTCACTATTCGAGAACATCCTTCAGACGGATTTATTTCAGACTTCATATAAGATATGTGTAGTTGAGGAAAAATCAGGAGCTTTATTTCAAACCCAAAGTTAAAGGCAGTTTATTTAAAAAAAAATTCTTGAAAATTGCTTGTTAGATTTTGAAAAAAGTCAATGTACTCGTATAATGTAACATTAGTTAAAATAATTAGTTGAAATAATGAATTAATTAATTTCTATATCTTAGAGCACTAATAACGAAACGACTAAGTTTGTTCCAAAATTCATCATTAACTCTATTCAAAAGATTAATTACATCTTCATCATTTAGTGTTGTTTTCTGAAAATATCTGCCACTGAAATGTTGGATTGTTTCCATTTCCCTCATATTGCACAATGAGCGTAATTTGTATTCACGATTGCGAAATCTACCTCTATTAAACAAGGTCAGATCACAGCGTGCTTTAAAGATCCATGATATTTTATTTTGACTGCATTAATTAGTGAAGTCCTTTCGTAAAATCAAGTTGCCCATAGATTCTCTTAGTGCTCCCTGATGCTTTTTGTAACATACTGTTATATGCGAGCTACGGCTCGAGTAGATAAAACAATATTCTGTGAAATTATTTCTTTATTTTCTAGTCTATAGAACAATTCAGGTTCACACTATTCTTCGCAATTCTTTTCTTACAAGGTCTCTGTCCTCTCAAATCACTTTATCTCTTTTCAATTACTTAATTCACAAATCCAAACTAATTACTTCTTCTTCTTAAATCTCAACTTACAATTTATCACAAAATTAGAACGTCGCCCACTATCACTTTTCTAATCTCTTCGCCACAGTTTAGAAACTACTGCTGCTTTCTCAATCGCCATCTGTCCTTATATAGCAGAAGTTTCTGATAGCCAGAAACTTCTAGCAAATTCTTCGACCACTGGAACAAGAGAAATAATTCTTGCAGTTATAATTCCCTTTTATCCCTGATATTATTCGTCTCTTTCGTTGACATGAGCTGTGGAGACTTCATCCCAGACACGAACCTCGAATGAAAGGACAGTTCGAACCAAAATTCTGCCAGAATGAAAAGTCACTTCGGAATTTGTTGCGTCATACTTTTAGGGAGCGTAGTTATTATTATGCTACACTGCCCCCCTCTTAGACGTGTTCGTCCCGAACAAGTGCATCCTCATTTCGGCCATTGTATCGACTCAGGCGGTCCACATGAACCACTTTCATTTTGGCCCTCGCTCCGCGCTGGATGCGGTAGACAACATCGTTGATGCGGGTTACTATTCTGTAGGGACCTTCCCAGTTCCGCTGTAATTTAGGTGATTTCCCCTTTTGGCGATGGGGATTATACAGCCACACCAGATCTCCTTCCTGGAATCCTGACGTTGTTGCCTTGGCATCATACCTGGTCTTCATGCGGTCGCTCGTCATCTTAATCTGGCTTCTGGTCCTTTGGTGTATGTCCCTAAGCCTTTCCCTAAGGTCCGCCACGTACTCTTCTTCATTTCTGGGCTCATTGGTAGGAGATCCAAATTTCACCTCACTGGGTAAACGAGCTATTCCACCAAATAAGATTTCGAACGGCGTATGTCGAGTAGTGCTATGCACGGCACTTCTATAGGCCATCAAAAACAAGGGAATCTGCCGGTCCCAATCCCGTTGGTAGTCACCTACGACCTTCGAGAGATGTTCGTCCAAAGTCCTATTGAAACGCTCCACCATACCGTCCGACTGTGGATGAAGCGGGGTTGTCCTTGTCTTTTTGATTCCGAGTAGTTGACACATCTCTTGGAAGATTCTTGACTCGAAGTTCCGCCCTTGGTCAGAATGCAATTCCAAGGGCACACCGAATCTGCTAACCCAATTGTAGACGATCTGCTCCGCCACGGTTCTGGCTTCCTGGTTAGGGATCGGAAACGCTTCCGGCCACTTACTGAAGTAGTCCATTACTACGAGTATATACCGATTACCATTGTCGGTTTCCGGAAAGGGCCCTGCGATGTCAATGGCGATTCGTTCGAAAGGTGCTCCCACGTTGTATTGGTGCATCTTACCTCGAGTTTTGATTCTCGGACCCTTGCTAGCTGCACACACGTCGCATTTTCTGCACCAGTCTTCGATATCTTCCTTCGCTTTTAGCCAATAAAAACGTTCTCGTACCTTTTCTAGCGTCTTATTCACTCCCAAGTGGCCTCCGGACGCCCCGCCATGCATTTCCTGTAACATCTCCTTGACCCTTGTTTGCGGTACGACAAGCTGCATTACAAACGACTTTCCGTCGGAGGATTCCCATTTTCTTCTCAGAACACCTTCTTGGACATGGAGGGAGTCCCACTGCGCAAAATATGCCTTTAAGGTCGGGCTTCTGTGAGAGATGTCCTGATGATCCGGTTTCTCCATGTTCTCCTTCCAGGCCAGAATCGGCTCGATATCCAGGTCTTCCTTCTGAGCGTTCCGGATCTCATCCACGCTCCAGCCGGCGATAGGTTCGGCTCTCATTCTTTGGATGGAAACCAGCTCCCGTTCTTCCTGACGCGCACAATGTTTACAATCCGTTCTGCATGGTCTCCGGGACAGTGCATCCGCATTAGAGTGGAGCCTTACTTTACGATGCTGTATTTCGTAGTCGTAGATTTGCAGCCTTTCGATCCATCTTGCGACCTGACCCTCAGGACTCTTGAACTGTAATAGCCATTTTAAGGCTGCATGGTCTGTGCGAAGAACGAACTTCCTCCCATAGAGGTATTTGTGAAAATGCTTCGTAGCCAAGATCAAAGCTAGAAGTTCCCGCCTTGTCACGCAGTAGTTCCTTTATGGCTTAGAGAGCACCTTGCTGAAGTACGCAACCACCTTCTCTTGGCCATCGTGCACCTGGGAGAGTACGGCTCCTAACCCGACATTACTAGCATCTGCATCCACAATGAACCTTTCCCCGGGAGTGGGGTAAGCCAGTATCGGGGCATCGCATAGCCGTTGTTTAAGTGCCTTGAAGCTTTTCTCACACTCAATTGACCATTTGAATTGTTTTCCCTTTTCCGTCAACTGGTGCAGGCTCTTTGCGATCCCGGCAAAATCCTTCACGAACCGTCTGTAGTAGGTGGCTAGGCCCAGGAAGCTCCTTAGTTGGTGTTTATCCTTGGGGACTGGCCAGTTTTTCACCGCTTCGACCTTCTCTGGATCGGTTCTCACTCCTTTCGCTGAAATTATGTGCCCCAGGTACTTGACTTCCGCTCTAAACAGGGCGCACTTCTTGGGGTTGAGCTTCAGGTGGGCACTTCGAAGCCTTTGAAACACATCCCTTAGATTGTCTCGGTGTTGCGCAAACGTTTTTCCAACGACGATGACATCATCCAAGTATACCAAACAGGTTTTCCATGTTAACCCTTGCAGGATACATTCCATCAATCGCTCGAAAGTCGCCGGAGCATTGCACAGCCCGAATGGCATTACCGTGAATTGCCATAGCCCATTTCCGGCGGTGAAGGCGGTTTTCTCCCGGTCTTCTGGATGGATCTGTACCTGCCAGTAGCCACTCTTCAAGTCGAGAGTTCAAAACCATCGGGCTCCTGTCTTTCTTGGTGACGTAATTGAGCTGCCGATAGTCCACGCAGAACCGCGTGCTGCCATCTTTCTTCTTAACCAGTACAACCGGTGATGCCCACGGACTTTTGGAACTTTCAATCAGACCTTCTTTCTCCATTGCCAACACCATCTCTGCAACTTCTGTCTGCTTTGCCAATGGAAGGCGCCTAGCAGGCTGACGAATTGGTCTAGTATCACCAGTGTCTATTCGATGTTGTACCAGGTGTGTTCGGCCGTATTCTCCGTCCTGTAAGGCAAATACATCAGCGTACTCTTTGATAAGATTCTCTGCCATAGTTCGCTGCTCCTGATTCAGCTCACTGGACTGGAGAATCGTCTCTCTCGTTTCCGCTGTCCAAGGTGATGGGAGAGGTTTTGGAGCATCACGTTCAGATATTGTTGCGACGCTTTTTCCAGTCACCTCCCCTCGCCTTAGTTTGACAGTGTGTGGTCTTGCGTTCAAAACCCTCACTGGAACCATGGTGTTCTTTGGTTCGACTAACGTCTTTCCCACGATGTAGTCTTGAGAATTCTTCTCTGGGTCTGGTTCTACTATTTAGAATCGGTGGCTCCCAAGATCACCTTCCAGCTTCGTCCAAATGATTGTCTCTGAAGACGGCGGCAAAACTTCGTCTTTGCTGATGACTGTCCTGAGAGTTACGGCATTCTCGTTTCCGTACACCATCGGAATCTATACATTTCGATACCTCAGTACTTGCATCCCGATGTCCAAGATTACTTCATTTGCTTTCATGAAGTCTATTCCGATGATGCACTCGTCGCATATATCTGCCACCAGAAACGCATGGGAGAACGTCAGTCCTGCCAGAGTAATCGTAAGACGAACTTCTCCAAACACCTTCGCCATTTCCCCTGTTGCAGTCTTCAGGCAGTAGCTGTTGGTGTTGTGCAGCCAGGAGCTTCTGACGATATCTCTTCTTACAATGGAGGCAGGGGCACCTGTGTCGATGCTGGCTACGCACTTTTTCTTGTTGATTAGTGCCTCCACTGTCAGGCTCTTGTTATCCCGTTTGGTTTGCGAAACTTGAATGGTGGTCCTGGGGGCCTCGATTCCAGTAACCAACTTCTGCCCCGCGAAGTTGGTCCTTACGCATTTCCCGACTGCTGGTTTTGGGAAGTCTGACCGACAGCCAGATGCTTGCTCTCTGCTTCTCCTACTTCCGCAATGTGGACAATTTCCTCGTCTAGGTGCACTTCTGCACTGCCGTTGTAGGTGTCCGGTTTGGTTGCAATTCCAGCAACGGATTTGACTTCCGCGAGCTTTGTCTTCATCCATGACGGCTGTTCTCTGGCATGAGCATTCCACGACGGACATTTCCCTGACACGGTGTATTCCCTGGTATGCTTGGTCCGCAGCCTTCATTGACAAAGCGAATGCCAATGCCTCGGGGAGTGTTCGCTTTTCAGCCATCCTTACGGCCATTTGCAGTTGTCTGTCCTCTATGGCCTGAATAAAAGCTTCCACCGCCATTTCGTTGATAAGTTCCTCACCGGCTTTAGGATATGAAAGATGGGCTAGTCGCTCTATATCCGCTTGCAACTGTTGGAGCGTTTCCCCCCTTTTCTGGACTCGACTACGCAGCTGAACCCTGTACACCTGCTTCATGTGTTCATCCCCAAACCGCATCTCGATAGCCTGAACCAGAGAGTCGTAGTTCTGCTGTTTATCTTCCGGGATGGTCTGCAAGAGCTCCGCAGCTGGACCCCTCAGTGCAAGCGTTAGTGCAATAGACTTCTCTTCATCGTCCCAGCTATTGGTCATTGCGGCCGCTTCGAATTGCCTCTTATAAATTGGCCATGATGTTTGACCATCGAAGATAGGAGGCTGCATCTCCTTTCTTCTCAGACCGTCAGTGGAATATTCCCGTGCTTTCTGTCTCTTCACGTTGCTGAGCTCCTTAGCGAGATTTTCGACATGCTTTCCTACTATCTCGAATTGCGTATCCACTTTTTCAAATTGAGTCTCTATCTTCCCGAACTGAGTTTCATGTTTCTCAAAATTTTCATCGAATCTAGTTTCGACTTTTTCGAGTTGCGTCTCGACCTTCTCGATTTTCTCTTCGATCACTTCGAATTTGGATTCCAAGTTCTTGTTTTGCTCATCAAGTGTACTTTCCAGAGCATCTAGGGAATTCTTTTGCTCGTCCATCTTAAGTTCTAGAGAATTCTTTTGTTCGTCCAGCTTAAGTTCTAGAGAATTCCTTTGGTCGCCCATTGCTTTCTTTTGTTCGTCCAGCTTAAGTTCTAGAGAATTCCTTTGATCTTCTATTGCTTTCTTTTGTTCGTCCATGACTAACTTAAGTTGCAGGAGCAGACTTGTTATACCCGGGTCGGCTGCTGTACTTGCTGTTTCCTCTTCCACGTCAAACTCTACGTCATGCGGATTTTCACCTTCCTGCGTTACTGCTTCTTCCAGGCGAATCAGTAGGGCATCTTTTCCCCCAGTTGTGTCGAGGTTCCGCTTACTGAGTTCTGCCTTTAGTTGAGTTATAGTTAGTTTTCCCAATTTGCGACCCATTTTGCGCAACTAATTAACTCAACACAGAAATGGTTTTTTTTTTTTTTTGTTTTTTTTTTGCTTGTGCAATTTCACACCACGGAAATAGTTATTCACAGAATAAGTTTTATCCCGCTTCTGACACCAATGTAATATGCGGGCTACGGCTCGAGTAGATAAAACAATATTCTGTGAAATTATTTCTTTATTTTCTAGTCTATAGAACAATTCAGGTTCACACTATACTATTCTTCGCAATTATTTTCTTACAAGGTCTCTGTCCTCTCAAATCACTTTATCTCTTTTCAATTACTTAATTCACAAATCCAAACTAATTACTTCTTCTTCTTAAATCTCAACTTACAATTTATCACAAAATTAGAACTTCGCCCACTATCACTTTTCTAATCTCTTCGCCACAGTTTAGAAACTACTGCTGCTTTCTCAATCGCCATCTGTCCTTATATAGCAGAAGTTTCTGATAGCCAGAAACTTCTAGCAAATTCTTCGACCACTGGAACAAGAGAAATAATTCTTGCAGTTATAATTCCCTTTTATCCCTGATATTATTCGTCTCTTACGTTGACTTGAGCTGTGGAGACTTCATCCCAGACACGAACCTCGAATGAAAGGACAGTTCGAACCAAAATTCTGCCAGAATGAAAAGCCACTTCGGAATTTGTTGCGTCATACTTTAAGGGAGCGTAGTTATTATTATGCTACAATACTTTGCCATCTTTTTTGCGTAGTATCTGTAACAATTGGTATCCTTTGCTTAGCCAATCATTGCGCGTTAAATTCCCAGCCTGCCATTTCACTTTCACTCGATATGAAATTTAAATCGATAGAAAATTAAATTTGGTGTTCTATATTTCACTATTATCGATTTCGATTTCAAATTTTTCGAAATTGAGCCAAAGTGAAATTTGGGTGTTCCACATTTCGATTTTATCGATTTGCGCGTGATTTCAAAGCGATCTTTTCATTCAGTGTGAAATAGTACAAAGCAGACGTCATTGAAAATGTAAGCGAATAAATTGCATTGCATTTTTTAATAAGTTTATTAAAATAATATATTTAAACAGGGGCAAGCATAAGAATATTGCACAGGAGGCTATATTTATTAAATTTATGAAGAACCATAAGGATCTTTCTAGAGGATTCATGAAAGGTGATCGAGTTGTCGCGGATGCGTGGCCTAATAGTTTGCAGCACCATCATGAGAGCACATTTATCTAATCGATAATATGATATGAATTTGGAATAACAAATAAAGTAAGAAAACTGAACTTTCGTTTGCAAAAATTGTACGTATGCAGCATCTACAATTTCCAACGGATTTGAAAGGTCTCTCAGCGTACGCCTTTTTATTTTTTCCTCAGCATACTTCTCTTTGTCAATTCACAGTACCATAGCAATTAATATAGCACTCATTATTAAATAAATCGTGATAATGAGACGAAATTTAAAAAAAAACAACCGATTTGCCAAAATAAAAATATTTGTGCAACGTCTGAAATGACAGATATCAGCTGTTTTAATTTCACAAAAAAAAAAAAAATTTTGAAAAATTTTCGACATTAGTAAATCGTTCGGAATGTGGAACACTAAAATCGATTTGCAATTTCGATTTCTATTTCATTTCACTCGAATTCTGGAACCTAGCTGATAGTTCTTAGTCTGATCCAAGTATATTTACCTCTTTAACCCAAAACATTTTTTTTTTTTTTCAATAATATTCTTTGATAATATATGAGGCAATCTTTTGTCATCATATTCCAACAATGTTTTGTATGTGTATTGCAAATGGTGTACGAGTGTGTAAAAATGTGCACAATCTATTCCGGTTTCGATATGAAAAGCATATCTTGGTGATTTATTTGGAAACCTTAGAATTCCTTTAAGAAAAAAGCAGTGTAGTTTATCAATCTCATCAAAATGTTTATACCCCCAAATTTGCGCTGCGTAAGCCTGATTCACTCTACAGATTGCTTGGAATAATTGCCGCTTCGCTTTAAGAGATATTCCCTTTCTGCTAAGTAAATTTTACATGTGTCAGTAATGTTATTTTTTGCTGAATTATTTCTGCTATCAAAGTGCTTTGCAAAAGACACTTTTGGGGTGGTAAGTATCACTCCTAGATAGAAGTACTCGGAAACAGTTTTGATTTGAACTCCTTCAAATATCCATTTTTTATCCATATTATACTGATGCGTGGCATTTAACAGCACACCATTTACTTTTGGTAGTGTAATTCACTGCAGTATTAAGTTGAGCTGTAGTCGAAGCTGTATAACGCCCTTAGAGTTTACTACTAGAACTCCTGAACGCCTTACATCCGTGATCGTGATAAACTCTTCTCTGTAAAAGTCTTCTATAGTCCGCTGTAATTCACCTATTCTAGCATTAATATCTCCAATAGCCACCGGCTTAAGTACTTCATGTTCTTTGAAATATTTTCTCACCATATTAGACTCACATTCCCGACTACTTCCTCTAATGTATACTCGTAGTGGTAAATTTAAATTTACTACATTTCCCTTATAAAGGTGTGCTACATTTCACGCCGCGTCGGGACAAATCCTTGTTTAGCCCGTATACACACCCTCTAATAGCACTACCGAATTTGCTGTTTCGAGTAGCAGATTTCCAAAATATATCAAAACCATTACAGGATTTATTGAATTTGGTTACTTTTTTTTCAATGACGTGGGTTTTGAACAACAAAAATATTTCACAGAATTTAACGCATTCAAAAAAACTTAGGTACAGGTATTTATTTTCTAAGCCATGTATGTATGTTATATGTATGTCATTTGAATATAAGATTGTTTATTTTTATTCTGTCTTCTGTCTGCATCATTAGCCATTGATCCCTATCTCTGTCCTCTTCCAGTTTTTCAACTTATGCTTTTGGCACTTGATTTTCATTTGTTAGCGCGCATATCTTCGATGAGTCTTAACTTTTTCAATATCATCTTTTGTCGGTAAGTTTTTAAGCTCCTCATCGAGGAGTATCGCCATCGAGTTTTGTATCAAGTTCTAAGGTCCTTGACATCCATGCTACCTACTGAATCGACACGTTTTCCGGATATGTCTCCGACAACTTTGTCCTTGCTTTGGATATCTGCTGTGGTGTACACTGCAGGCCAAAAGTTTAAGGCCGCCCTCAGTGCTCGAAGGAAAAACAAAATATAACATCGAAAAAAACTCTTTAGTAGAATAATAATCATGTCAAATAAACGGGAACATTTATGAAACGAAAATAAGAAGAAAAATATTTTCATTTTGTTCTTAACGTAAAGGAATTTATTAAAAAGAAGAAAATATAACTTACATAAACCGATCTTTTGTCGAAAAAACCATCTTTATATTCGATAAATTTTTTTTACAATTCTTGACATTCTAGCTATCAGTTTTTGAATTGTTGCCTGTAGTATATTGCTCCAGCAATCCAATAGTATATTTCACAATGCAGATTCTGATGATGGGCGTTGATTCTGGACCCATCTACCAAGTTCATCACACAACAGTTCTATAGGTTTAAATCTGGTATACGGATTTAATCTAGTGATTACGGCCATATCATGATTTGTAAGATTTCTTCATCTTTCCTCCGTTTCAGGCAGTCTTAACAAAGTCTCGACGTATATAATATCCGCAGAACATAACAGAACCGCCTTCATACTTGACGGTAGGAACCACACAGCCTGGTAAAATCTTTTGTTCAGCGCTGCGTCGAACGAAAACCCTCCATTTTGTGCCATATACCTTGAACATGGATTCATTTAGAATCGCTATAAGCCGATCCTCGGGTTTAGTGGTATTCAAGGCTATCCTGACCGTGGTTAATCCTCAAGACTTCCGGTCTGAGCGCGCCGTTCAATGGTATGTTGAACGCTGCACCTAGATACCTTCAACTGCGAAGCAACTTCCCGCTGCGATTTGCCTTCTTTAAGAAGTGTTTTGTCTTTTATGTAAGATCCTTGCAATTCAATTCGACAAATTTTGGGATTTGAGAAGTCTTTGATGTAAGGAGCCATAAACAAGTGGTGAAGAATCCCGAGCGATGGCTATCTACCTTGTCGTGGTACTGGGCCTTAAGTAGGGCTAAAGGATGGGTCGGCGAATGCTGATGATTCCTCAACTCCTGAAGGTTTGAAAACTAAGAGATAGCCTCCCTATTCAAACGGTGGTGTGAGCAAGTATAAAACCGTGCCGAAAATGGAAGGTTGGAGGGATAAAATACCAACCGCTAAAGAGCTCTCACAGATGGCCTGGCGAGGTCTGTGGTCAGGAAATGCCTTGCCCCGGCATGGCGGCTCTGACGGGGCGTACCTATATTCCGACCTTACTCCTGAGAACAGAAATAATGAATTGAAAAGAAAAAGAAAAAGAAAAAGAAAAGGAAATAAAACAAAACAAAACAAAATAAACATCAGTTCGGACCCGTGGACGTACCAGAATTGACTGAGCGGCAGCCACTATCGCCAGCCAACCCAGATGAGAAGATCTCTATGGAGATGGAGGAGCGGCTATTAGCAGATCCAAGAGTATCCGCAAATCGGAGATAAAGAAGAAAGTCTCTCCAAGTCAGATGAGAAGGGGGTTGTTTCGTAGAGCGACACACATCAAATCGATCCTGGGGGTAAGGAACCCATCTTCCCTCTCCGAGAAAGAACAAAACTCCCTAGCCTGAGCTATTGATATTGTTGAGTCTGAATGCACCCACTGAAGTGCAATAAATACGCGTTGTTCCACAACTCATCCGAGTTCGATACGACCCACAAGAACTGCTGAACGTCAGTCTGCTCGAGGTCCCTACAAATTCGGTCAACTTATCCGGAACGAAGTTTGTAATAATCAGTTTAGTTAGAATTAGTTGGAAGTAAATAAAGTAACGTTAAGGTAGAGAAGTGTCTTTTCATTATTACATTAAATCCCAACTTCGCTACAATTGGTGACCCCGAATTTAGAACGCATTTAAATTATTTTGCGGGCGTTTTGTGGAAAGAGAAAGAAGCAGAGAGAAGACAGATTTGTGTAGTTGGTTTGAAACTCAGGTATTATTAAGTTTCAGTGAACTCCAAGGGTGGCGTCTGGATAACTGGGGATTATTTTTTTGCGTTGTCGTTGCTTATGATTCACAGTATTTTTTTCCATCCTCCTGATGTCATCATCATATGTGTGTTAGACAAACTGACGCGCGGGGGAAATAGCTTCAGACGATGAACTAACTGTTCCACCACGAATTGAGGTACAACGTTCTGGAAGCGAATCAAACATTCACGGGATCTCTCGCATACCTACGACCGCGCCACCTATGGCCATAAGGCTAGAAACTGCCACTCTCCGTGTTCTTTCAACAAAAAGTCAAAAATTCCAGAAAACTAATAGGACCGTCACTTGAAGCGGCAAGTGACTGTAGCCTCCCCAATTGCCGCTTATTTATCGCAGATCTAGTTACTAAAATAAAGCTTTTAATTTACACCGGCGCCGACATTTCAGTACTTCTACCAACAGTGCAGCAGAAATGTCAGAAATTGCAACGCGGCGAACAATACAAAAATAGCAATATATGGTGAGAAAACCCATTTATTAAATTTGGGACTATGACGTAGCTTCAGATGGACGTTTATAGTTGCTGATGTGCACCGAGCAATTATAGGAGCCGATTTCCCGCGACACTATGTACTGATGATAGATCTACGGAACAAACTACTAGTCGGCACCAAAAGGGAAGTGTCATCGTGTGGTATTTTAGCTCGCATACATTCTCTTCAAATTACAAATATCAGTTGCCAATATTCTTACAGTTCCTTACTTTCAGAAATTAAAGAAATCACAAGGTCGCTGCCACATCCCAAAACAGCAGAACATTCTACAATTCATCACATAGTAACACAATTACCACCAGTTTTGCTCGACAAGGCGTCTGTCACCCAAAATGCTACAAATAGCAAAAGCCGAGTTCCAGACCATGCTTGAGCAGGGCATCTGCCGAACTTCGAACAGCCCGTAGGGAGGCCCGCTGTATATGGTCTCTAAGGGGAAAGGGGAATTGCGACCGTGGGGGGATTTTCGTCGTTTGAATGCCGCCACTGTGCCAGATAGATATCCTGTACCTGATATTCAGGATTTTACATACTTCTTTAATGGTTAAAATATTTTTTCGACACTCGATCTATTCTTCAAGTCCTGTAAAATGACATTTGGCCTACGGAACTCTGGACAAACCTTTCAGCGATTTGTCGATAACATTCTTCGAGATCTGGAATTCGCGCACGCATACATTGATGATATTTTAATCGCCTTTCATGACGAAAAGGATCATATACGGCATCTCAGGCAGGTGTTCGAGCGTCTTCGAGAACTAGGAGTAGTCATCAATGTGAGCAAGTGTCAACTCGGAAAAAAAGAAGTGTTATTCTTGGCCATATGGTCAGCTCTGAGGGCATCAAACCGCTTCCTAAACAGGTTTGTGAACTTCGTCGGTTTCTTGCAACAATTAACTTTTATCGGAGATTCGAAACCTGTCGAAATTCAAAGCAGCCTTAAGTGTCTTATTAAAGGCAATAAGAAGAATGACCGCAGCAAAATTCAGTGGACTGAAGAGGCCGTTGCAGTTTTCCAGAGGTGTAAGCTAACCGTCGCAGACGCATTTGCACTAGCTATCGAATTGTCAACTCAACCTGATGGTTTATGCATCAGATACCGCCGTAGGCGCTGCATTACCACAGCTCGTCTATAAAAGGTGGCAGCCACTGGTTTTTTCCAAAAAAGCTGAATCCAACTCAGACGAAATACAGCACCTACGACAGGGAGCTGCTTAGTGGTTATTATGGGGTAAGATACTTTCAACACTTACCATTGCCATTGACTTTTGCGTTTCAACAGAAACCGGAGAAGGCTTCTCCACGATAACGCACACAGCTAAATTTCATTAGCCAGTTTTCCACTAACGTGAGGAATATTCCAGGGCCAAACAACGTCGTCGCGGATTCGCTTTCGTGGATTAACCCCATCACAGCGGCTAATGGGATCGACTACAACCACCTGGCCGAAGCTCAAAGACAAGATGAAGAGTTGCAGACGTTAATACTCGAGACGTCAACATCTTTGCAGCTGAAACAGTTCGCTGTGCCTGGGAACGATAAGTGCAAGGTCAACCATTAAAATTCGACCTTTTGTTCCTAGGGAGCTAAGACGATCCGCATTTGATAGCGTGCACTCCATGGTTCACCCTAGCATTCGCACCACCATACTAATTATGGTATCCCGATTTGTTCGGCCGGGTATAAAGACCGGGTATAAAGACCATTGAGCAAAGTCCTGCATAGCTTGTCAACGATGTAAGAAGTATAAACACAATTCTGTACTATGAATATAAATCGCAGCTGACCGCAGGTTCCAACATATAAACGTCGATATAGTTGGCCCTCTCCCACCATCCTGAGGATTTCGGTACTGACTCACCATCATGGACCGATTCTCAAGGTGGCCGGAAGCTATTCCGATAGAGGACATAACAGCAGAGACTATTGCTCGAGCCCTGTACGGAAATTGGGTGTGCCGGTTTGGAATACCACAACGAATAACCACCGACCAAGGACGGCAATTTGGGAGCATCCTTCTACATGAGCTGACGAAATTGCTTGGCATTAAGCACTTACGAACAACTGCATATCAACCCGAATCAAACGGGCGCATTGAGCGGTGGCACAGAACCCTAAAGGCGTCAATCAAATGTCACACCACAACAAAGTGGGTCGGTGTACGGTGTTGCTAGGAGTTCGAACTATCCACAAGGAAGATCTTAATGCAACAGTAGCTGAGATATTCTACGGCACGATCCTTAGCATACCAGGGGACTTTTTCGATACACCATCTAACAGTGGAGATAGCAAGGAAGCAGATTTCGTTCAGTCATTGAGGTACTCAATGGCTAGCATCCGCTTTCCGCAGACGTCATCTCATTCAAGAAAACAATTTCTCATGCAGAAGGATTTAAAAATAGCTTCTCACGTTTTTGGGCGTAATGATGCTGTTAAACCACCCTTACAGCCCCCTTACGATGGTCCTTATCTGGTAATCAGCCGAACGTGCAAATACTCCACCATCGACAAGGAAGGCAAGCGCATCAATGTCTCAATCAATCGACTTAAAGCAGCGAAGACGACCCGTCAGAGAAGCTGAATGTAAAACGACCAACTTATGTAACGAGGTACGGCAAAAAGATAAAATTTAAATCTACCAGTTAATTATCGATGTCTCTAGCGGAGGAGTACTGTGGAGTCTGAATGATGGCCAACATCAAGAGGTAGGATTTTGTGTCAAAGGGGTTGAGATCCTCGGAGGATACTACAAATTCCCCCAAAAGGTCGAAGGCTGATACGGATATGCTTTTCAGCGGGGCGATTCGTAGTTCAAAGAAGAGCTGCACTGCGAGCGGTACCTCCCGATGAAGTCCCCACCATATCCAAGGGAAGTCTCTATGTTCCTGGCTGGGGAGTGGACAAAACAGAGATCCTCAGCTTCTTAAAAGCCCAGAAGCCTTCTACTGATATGAAGAGCTGGGCAGTCGTTGTGGAGGAAGAATCGAAGAATGGGACCAAGGGATTCATCATCCTCCTGAATGAACCTCCGGCCTCACTTCTGGAAGACAAACAGTTGAAGCTGAAACTCCTAAAGTGGACTCAACGGGCAGAGAACGATGGGGCGACTGATGCTATGGAAGTTGAAATTGCGACAAACAATGAAGGTTGTGCAAATCAAAATCCATCATAGTAGAGTCACCTCCGACAACTTGAATTTGCTCCTCATGAAGGAGCAGCTGGAACTGGCCCTACTCCAGGAACTCTGGATTCTCAGTAATCACGTGATGGGAATAGGGTCAAAAGACTATAATAGATGTTATAGAAGTGACGCTGGCAAGGTTAGGACTTGTATCGTTGCTAAAAAGAGTCGCCTGCGTTCCTACCTTACGATGACGGCATCAACTTTCCCTCGGAAGACCTGCAGTCGCTCATATCAGAGTCTCAAAAAGGTAAGAAACACTTAGTCTTGGGATGTGATGCTAACGCTCACCACACTTTGTGAGGTAGAACAGATATCGATGCCAGAGGCGACGTTTTGTTTAACTATATTATAGAATCCAATCTTATTATATATGTAATAGAGGCAATGACCCTACCTTTTAACGTTTACTAGAAAAGAAGTCTCGGATATTAGGTTTTTTTTTTATAATCTGCACGTGTGAAAGGTGTTATGAATACTCTTATACTAATTTTAGGACACGAACTTTTTGAGGAAAGGGGAAGAGACAGAGAGAAAGACACATTGGTTTAGTTGGTTTGAAACTCAGCTGGTATTAAGTTTCAGTGAACTCCAAGGGTGGCGTCCAGATAGGGTTGGGTACGATTAACCGCTTTTAAAAATACCGATTGCAAAAAATCGATCAATAAAATACTAAAAAAAAAAATTTCGATTAAGAAAAATGTCGACTGATAAAAATATCGACAGAGAATATATCGATTTTTTAAAATGTCGATTTTAAAATGTCGACTATATTTAAGTGAATGATGTTAACAGGCACGTTGCCAGTTTAAGTGAAAATCACCTGGCGCTTTAAACGAAGTTACATAGTTGATTAAGTGTATACCAAAAACTGTCAGGCAGGCGCCTGTAAGAAAGTCTGGTGTATTTAAAGTATGGGGTGGGTGGCTCGCTTCGCTTGCTAACAGGATTTTAAACCTTTTTCCGCAGGGTTTAGCCGCTCACGCGACTTGGTCGCTCGACTAAGGGTCTGTCAGCAACTGTCAGGCAGGCGCCTGGAGCAAAGGTTTAATTATATTTACTCTGGGGTATTTAGCAAAAAAGTTTCCGCAGAAAAATTCTTTTACAGTACATGTTAGAATAAGTCAATTTAAACAAAAAAAAAAATAAATTTGCTTAGTGCGCATAATGGAAACCTCAG
Source organism: Pocota personata (assembly GCA_963082735.1). Classification (NCBI taxonomy): domain Eukaryota; kingdom Metazoa; phylum Arthropoda; class Insecta; order Diptera; family Syrphidae; genus Pocota; species Pocota personata. The sequence goes on from OY720431.1 coordinate 90,708,762, forward strand.
CCAAAAAGTCTGTTTGATTTATGTCATAAAGGTACACATATACAAATTTGTCAACAATTTGACCGACATTCTACAAATAAAGTCGACATTTTGAGTGTCGAGATTTTAAACTTTCGATATTTTTAAAAGTTGATTAAAACCTTTTCGAGATTTTAGCGAATGGCAAAGTCGAGATTATTAGTAGTAAAAATTTTTTTTTGGCGGCAATTCGTACGTCTCCCTTCCAGATAACGGAGGAGCTTGTTTGTTTATGCTTTTGTCGTTACTCATGATTGACAATATTTTTTTCCGTCTTCTTGATGTCATCATCATGATCAAGTTGCATTTTAGCCATATGACCGCCCTACTGCCAGTGTTATGATCACGGTAGCCCCTACGCCAGTGGAAAGAGGATGTACATGGTCGCTGTCTACGCATCTGGTTCTACTCAAACTACTTCATTTATTACAGAGCTCGAGACACTTTTTCGATGTCTAAGGCTGGAGTCGGAGGAGAATTATTTCCTCATGGCCGGAGATTTAAACGCCAAACATAGCGATTTGGGAAATAACATACCAAATTCTAGGGGGAACCTACTATTCAATTGGTGGGGTCAGCACAATGTCGAGTATAGACTCGATTTGATAGCTACAGATAGCCCGTCGTATCCTAGATGCGGCTCCTATCTGGATCTTATGCTATTCGACGTACGATTACAACTGACTAACACGAACCGACAAACAAGAAACTGCCTACACACTTTTGTGTATGACAGTGACCATTGCGGACTCAGTGCCGAAATTACAATTCCCAACGAAATTGCGGAATTGGAGGAGTTTGTTCAAACGTACCCCTACAATTACAGTAGGATGCGTTGGACACGCTTCTCCAGAGCTATGACGAGAGCACTCTGTTTGAATTCGCTCCACCCACCGTCCAATAGGAGATCGACAGGTACCTAAGACAAATGGACGAGACAATCAAACCAACGATGGACAATACGATACCTCGTTATCAACACACTGACAACGCAGACATATTCCGCAATGCAAGAATCGACGCACTACACCAACAAAAAAGTACACTTCTGTCAAGACTCAAAACCTTGTACAGACAGTTTACGGACAGACAAAACTCGGAGGTTATTACACTGAAGTCGTTGATTAAAAATCTCCAACAGTTAATTAGAGAAAATTACAGACTCCCTGTAAATTTGCATTGGAACAACAAAATTCGGGCTGTAAAATCCAACAACCCGAGTATGTTCCCGCAAATAAATAAAATTTTTCGGAAGAATAATCAAAACGACCTGCCGTGTCTTAAGATCCCCCGAACGACGAACAACGAACAAATACTAACAACAGCAGGCATAGATCCCGTGAACGCTGTAGATGATGACAACTTTTTCATGATCGAAGATCCGCAGGAGAAAGTAGAGGCTATAGGAGCGACTTTCCAGGAAGTGTACAAGGTGAATGATAGCATTTGCCCGAACCACGACCTGGAAAATCGAGTCCATGTGCACAACGTCTACCTTCGAAATGATATACAGCACTGGCGATCAGAGAACATAGGTTTTACCGAGTTCAATGACGATAACATGGCAAATAATGTCGTCGCCGATGAGGGCTTACATCCCCCGTTCATATCGAAGGTGGAGCTCCAAACGATCTTCGACTCATTGAGAAGGAAGAAATCAGTAGGTATCGATGGAACATCTAACATTGTGCTTCGGCATCTCCCTCCAGAAGCGGTGGACATTTACACTACTCTGTTTAACAATGTGCTGAATAATGCACATTATACGGCGCATTGGAAGACAGCAGTGGTGCAGCCTATTCCCAAAAGAGGTAAAGATACATCCAATCCGGCGAATCTCGATAAATCTCATTCCGAACATCAGCAAGGTATTCGAAAAAGTGGTCAATAAAGCCTTGACTAAGTGGGTTGAGGACATGCATATAGTTCCGGATTACCAATTCGGTTTCAAGGCGGGTCATGAGACTGTATATGCCGCAGGCTGGTATAAGTAAACCACTGCTGTATATGCTCTGTAATATGCTCACCAGTAGACAGTTCATTGTGAATAATGGCAATGTGACTTCTGCTAGGACGTTCGAAATCAAAAACGGTCTACAACAAGGTGCGGTTAATTCGCCGATCCTCTTTAACATTTACACGAGTGATCTCGTAGGATCTCTTCCCCATGCTATTGCGTATGCAGACGACTTGATCGCGTATAGGTCAGGACCAAAGATCGAAGTCATTGCAATACTCTTGCAGCGTGATTTCGATAAGATCAGGATATACTGCGACGACTGGAAGCGGAAGATCAACTTCCAGAAGACAGAGACTATTCTGTTTAGAACGTCGTTATCTGGGGCCTCCAGGGATACCAGAAAGAATTGGTGAAAGTTCTCAATCGTGGGACAGCACGGGCAGCCACTAGCGAGTCGAAATGTGGTTAGATACCTTGGGATCTGGCTAGATCAATATCTATATTTTAACAAAAATGTAGATGCTGCTCTGGCCAGAGCCAGAGGTGCTTTTGCCCTTACAAAGAGACTGTTTTATAGCAGTCAACTCGATGCAAGGGTAAAGGTAATCTGCTACATGGCCCTCATTCGGCCCATGCTCATATATGGATGTCCCGTGTGGTTCAACGTGGGAGCAAGCTGGATGGAAAAGATTCGGGTGTTTGAGAGGGCTTGCCTTAGGGCTTGCCTTAGGGCTTGTCTTCAGTTGTACAGAACACCAGAGTCCCAGTACATAAAATTCTATTCTAATGAGGTCCTGTATAATAGGGCGAACATAAACAGAGTGGATAATTTCCTGATCAATATGATTCGAAGGCACACTGTAAGAGCAATGTCCTCGATGAATAACCTGATCTCCGGGGCATACTACCCCAATGATTTGTATCACGAGAGCGTGCGTCTTAACGGCTTCATCCCCCCAGAGGCGTTCCTATATTTAGATAGGGAAGGTCTGATACAGGATAGGGTAGCGGTGCCGCTAATCTACCATGTTGCCCGAAATGCTGCGGACAGGCGACTTAACTACGACCGACACGTCGCACACAGCACCACGGAGCGTCTCAGGTTTAGTAGAGCGGTATCAAGCCGTGATATGGCAGATGTAGTTAGACAGCACCAGAAATTCTGGTGGCTCGGGGACGGACAGGGAACTCCCTCGTCGTTTCCTTTTGATTCGGGCTAGCCTCCGAAGGGGCAAAGTCGGTATAGCTTTTATAGCCTGGCCGGCTTACATAGTTTTAAGGTCAGTTTAAGTAGCTTTAAAATAAAAAAAATAAAAAATAAAAAAAAAAATACAAAAAAAAAAAAAAAACTTATACATGTGTATGTATGTATGTATACTATATGTATATGTGAAGGTATACAATATATCTATAATATGTACATATATATGTATATCGAAAAAAAAATTTGCGTGTTTAATCACGTACCTTAGAATAAGTAGTTTTTAGGTAGTTTGTAAGTTTTATATATAGATAAAAAATACAGTTCATTTACTAAGTTTTTGCTCAAACATTTTTTCTTAGTTTCCCAATATTTGTATGGATAGATTTAATAAATATTTTAAGTTATGTCACGTCGAAAGACATATTTTAAGCATTGGGTTTAGCTTAGAGCGCCCGCATAGGGCCATTAAGTTAGTATATATAACATAGTTAAGTTAGTTAAGCTAGTTTTAAGCGTTTTTTGTGTCTAGCTATTAAGAGTCATGAATTCAAAAAATAAAAATGCATTAAAAACGAAAAACTGCCAGTGTTATGCATTCGCAGTAAGCTTTCGCAATTGATCGAATTTTTGTTTATTTCATGCGAAATTTATTTGTTTCAAAACAGAGCTCTATTGAAGTTGTTGACAGGAGAGGCTCCGACAAGGCGTCACTATCCGATCATTGTTGGATACTCTTCAAACTACAACTATCTGTTTGTGGGAAAGGGACTTTTAGAAATCCGCGTGGTCAAAATTCAAGAGAGAACTAAGGAAATCGGTGAATCGCTTCACCGAGGACCTCAACTCTATAAAAGCAGGTGACAATGCAGTCGATGCACTGACAGACTCTCTAACGCAATCTTTAGAGAAATCCTGCCCAATTAGTAGGCACAGCGGTAAAAAGCGTCCACCATGGTGGAGCGATAAAAAGCGGAACTCATCCGCATTTCAAGAGTAGGATGGATCCTCGCAAAAGAGAGGGTTCGTTGAGTGGTACACCTATAAAAAAAAACGTAAAGTTCCTCAAGAAAGAGATCAGGTTCGCAAAGAAGAACTCCTGGAGGTCATTTTGTGCATCTATAGAATCAACAAACCAAGCGTCCCGCTTACGGAAGATTCTGGCCAAGACACCAACGCAGACATCCAATATTAGGAAAGGTGATGGTACCTGGGCAGAGTCACAAGGGCAAACGCTGGATATACTATTGAGCACTCACTTTCCCGGATGTACATCAATCTCCGAAGATGGTCTACCCACTCCAGGGACGACACCGGGAATATGCGCGGAAGAGGTGAGGAATATATAATAGATGATGACAAGATAGCCTGGGCAATTAAATCATTTGGTCCATATAAGGCACCAGGAATGGATAACATTCGACCCGTGATGCTGCACGAGTCAGTGGATATTGCTATTCCATGGCTCAGGCGCATTTTCACAGGATGCCTTAAGCTAGGATATGTTCCTAAAGCATGGCGGGAGTTGCAGACTGAGCAGTCTGTTGTCTTTTATGCATAAGAAACGTGATCGGCGATAGTTACGTGATCGGCGATAGTTACCTATCTAAATCGTACATCTGCGGCAGATCGGTAGATACTGCGCTACACAGGGTCGTATCAAGTATAGAAAGATCCCTCCACTTTAAAGAGTTCACTCCTAGACAGTGAAGGGACTTTTAACAACGTAAACACTGACGCGATCTTGGACAGCCTACACAGAGCTCATTTAAACATGGGCCTCTGCAATTGGATTGCACAGATGCTTCAATCGAGGGTTATATTTTTAATGCTAGGAGATGTAACCATCCGGAGAAGCGTCTGCAGAGGTACCCCCCGGAGTTCTATCTCCTTTAATATGGCTCCTCGTAGTGGATGAGATCTTGGTAATACTGAAGGAAAACGGCTTCCACGCGACGGCCTATGCCGACGATGTGGTCATCCTCGTTTCGGGAAAATTCCCTCCAGTACTAAGCGAAAGACTCAATCTCGCACTACAAGTAGTGAATAATTGGATCAGCAGCAAAAGGCTGGGAGTGAACCCATCAAAGACGGTGGTAGTTCTTTTCACTAAGAAGAGATCAATTCCTACCTTCCGACCCCCAAACATCGTTGGTATTTAACAAAGTATTTCAAGTTCAGCTCGATACCTGGGCGTAATTCGATCATAGATTCCAAACTGAACTGGAAGGCTAACACTGCCGAACGCATCGAAAAAGCTAGCTAAGCTTGCTATTCATGCAAAAAGACATTCAGCAACGTGGGGCTTCAAATCAGCTGTGGTATACTGGATATACACAGCTGTCGTAAGACCCATTCTCACATATGGTTCACTAGTATATTGCATGGTTCTTGAGAAGCAATATCAGCTTTCAAACCTTACCAAAATCCTGAGGACAGCGTGTATCGGAGTCATGGGGTCAATAAGAACAGCACCAACAGCGGCAATGGAAACCATGCTCAGTTTCATTCCACTTGATATATACTGTAGCAGTCTGGCGGCTATAACCATCTCGCCTTTACGGCCATGCCTCCATTTTATCTCGGTAGGGGACTATCAGCATTTGAAAGGAGGTTCAATATCGGTATTCCTGACAGAACGCACTGGAGGAACCTAAGAACCATGAAGAAAAAGGAACTGGCGTTCTATACTGACGGTTCTAAGATGGACGTTGGCACGGGAGCCGTAGTTTATTGTGAGAACCTAGAAATAAACAACTCCTTTAGAATAAGCGTCGACTGCAGCGTCTTTCAGGACAAAATTACAGCCATCATACAGGCTGCGAAAATTATAAGCGAGAATAATATCGTTGGCAAAATGGTAACCGTCTATATAGACAGCCATTAAGGCTCTACACTCTGCTGTAAGTAGATCAAGTTTTGTGCGGACCTGTAATTCAATTCAATTTCAATTTTCAATTTTATTATATAATTCTACAGTCCATACAAGTAAGACTTTGTCTTTTATAGTACATAATGTTGGTAAATCAGCGGAGGATGATATAGGTGATAGGGGATGATATTTTATATTAGTGCTGATCAGAGAAGTATCTGAAGACTTCATTTTTAAAGTTATTTCAATTCGTAAGCTGCTTTATACTTGTTGGCAATGAATTCCATATGCGAGTGCTATTGACGGAGAAAAGGGGCGATAAGTTCAAGTACTTAAAAGTAGGTATTACAATATTGAGAGTTCTTCTCGACTGGGAGAATATAATTTTATTGCACAGGTTAGAAGGTCCCCTTCTGTTTTTATAATTTTATGTATGAAAATACAATATCTTGCATTAATATATTGTACTAATGTGCGGCCTAGGATCCTTGTTTGATGGGGTGAAATATGGTCAAATCTGCGTAAACCATCGACATATCGAGTCATGCTATTGAATGCAACAAATAATTTGTGCTCACAACAAGAATCCATACGAGGGTATACAACTTCAGAAAACGATATTTTGGGTACGAGTAGCGATTTAACAAGATGAAGTTTTGTTTCGATTGGAGTAAAATCACTAGACTGGCAAAGTTTCCTTAGTGTCCCATATGTACGACCTGCGACAAGATTTACATGGTCATTGCAGGACAGATTCGAAGTCAGTTTTTATCCAAGGCTGGTCACAGACTCCACATATAGTATTTTACAATTTCCAAGGTACACTGGGTGAAATTGTTCAGTATTACAGTATCTATTAGAGAACAGTATAGCTTGGGTCTTACATGGCTTCAAAATCAAACCATTATCTATAGACCAGCCCTGAATAGCTTTAAGATCTTCGTTCGTTCTGCATATGAGGTCTTCAATAAGGGCAATTGATCTTGATAAGTAAATTTAGATATTGCCAGTATATAAGTGAAACGATACGTTCTAACAAACTTTGGGCAAGTCATTTGCATACATGCAAAAGAGAATATGGATACTTGAGATACCCCTGCCAAAATTTCTTTCACTTCTGAGATGGTGCCGTTTATGCCAACTCTCTGCGTTCTGTCCCTTAAATAATTCTCTATTTCTATTTCTCTTTGTCAAATTGAAGTCTAATATCATCCACTACTTTCACCATGGCAGTAGAGCAGCTATGATTCGCTCTGAAACCAGACTGATATTGGGATAGTAGACCCCTTGATTCAAGATGCCGAACAATCTGTCATTCAAGAACTTTCTCCAAGATCTTTGACAGACAGGGTAGAATACTAATTGGACTGTAGTCACTTGGTAGCACAGGTTGAGATTGTTTTGCAACCGGAGTTACTCTGGCTTGTTTCTATTGGAGGGGAAAAGTCGAAGATGTTACACAGTAGTTGATTATGTGGGTAGGAAACTATTAATTTGACAAACCAAAGAGGTATGCCATCTACATCAACAGCATTTGATTTTAATGCTTGAATAATTGCAAGTACTTCACTTTCAGCAACGGTTCCAAAGTCAAAATTGTACTGTGACTGACCTGAAGACTGATGGAGTGGGACGAAACTCAGTTGACTTGAGGTATTGGGCAGGAATTCACGATTAAGTTCATTGGGATCAAGTGAGCAGTCCAAATTTTTCTTTTGTTCACACCAATCGCCCGCAGATTGGACCATAGTTGCTTTGAGGAGAGTCGCACATTCAGCTTTGACGCAAAATAGCTTCTTTTCGCTGAACGAATGATCCAGGTAGTTTGATTACCTACTTGACAGTATAATTGCCAATTTAGGGTGGTGGGATTGCTTCTCCACCTGCGATAATGTTTACGCCGATTTTTTATTAACGCCTGTGCTTCAGAAGTACACCAAGGGCACTTCGTGTTCCGTAGCCGAACTGTCTTTAAAGGTACTTGCGCTACAAATAGTTCAATAATTATTGACTGGACATAATCATGCTTATTATCGCTATTTGATAAGTATTTGCACCCGTCCCAGGGCGAGCAATATTCATAACAGAAAAGTGAGCTTAGGTTTACTGACTTGTAGTCTCGGTATTGGAAAGTTAAGGGAACTTGAGAGTGGGAGAAGTCAATATTATATGTACTGTACAATAAATCGTGATCAGAAAGCCCTTCAAGCGACAATTGATCCAATAGAAGAACGTTAGATGGGTTAGAAAGTACTAAGAGATCAAGCAAAGCTTGGTGGATCGATAGGAGCATAGCGCGTGGGATATGTGTTCATGACGGTTAGACCATAAGCAAATATTGCATCCAACAGTTGGAAAGAGCATGAGTTTGTGGTTAGAAGATTTGTTTTGAAGTCACCGCATAAAATTATGTGTTCATAATCCGGTAAAAAATCAGACATAGCAGCAAAAAATGGAGTGGAAGAAATATGGCTGCTTGGATTGCATACACATCCCAAACTACACTTCATTCTCCCATAAAATATGCCTAGAACCACGTACTTGACCTGACCATCAGATGATTTTATCAAAGCTTTGCACTTAAGAGTTGACTGGCAATACACACTAATGCCTCCTCCTCTAGTATTTGTTAGCCTATCATTACGAATAATATTGAAATTTGGACATCAATTTGTACCCCATAACTGTATGCCTGATATAGTCTAGTTTGGAGCTATTGAGACTTCTGGCATTAAAATAGCAAACTTTAAATACACCATGTACACCAGAAAGAACTTTCAACATAACATGCGCAGAATTTTGGTCACTATCATTGGCATATGCGTTATTCCTAAACAATGTTGCCATGGAATCTAAAAATAATGAGTATAACGCAAAATAATGAGTATAACAAGCAAAACAGCCACGAATATCAATAAATAACAAAAAAAACATATCAGCATATTAATAAAATAAATATGAGAGGTTATTAAGAAAGGAGAATATGAATGGAAAAGGAGTGGGAAAAGAGTGAGTGAACAATTTTTCACGAATACTTCATTAGTTGCAAGAAAAAAAATTATACAAAACATTATTTTACTTCAATTTAATTGGAGGAGCTTATTTGTTGGTCTTCATCTTCTGTTAGTTTGGGGACCTGCATGGCGATTGATCGGAAAACTACTGACGGTCCAAAACATGGATTGGACCAGTAGCGAAACAATCAAGTTCGTAATGCAGTGCTTGCTTTACCTCCTCGCGGTGGTCCCCGGGCAACTGCATGTATAAATCCTTATACATGTAGGCCAAAATTGCAAATGTGAGATTGTCTAGGGTCTTATGCCTAGGCTGGGTAACCTGGGCCAACAACTCGCGTTACCGAAACTTTAACCGCTACGGAAACCGACACAATGCCTCGGATAAGGACTGATAACACGTTGACGACCTTTGGCTATCGTACCCGGACTAAGATTGGTTTCTGGAATGTGAAGACGCTCCTTGACTCTCAGAGTGAAGGACCTCAAAACGCCAGATTCCTTCAGTTCTCGTATGAGTTCATGCGATATAGGCTGGACATATTGGGAGTAAGCGAGATAAGTTGGTTAGATGCGGGTGAGTATCAATTCCCAACGCGTAACACTGTATTACTCTACACCTTAAGACCATCCGGAAGCCCCCGTGGATATGGAGTTGGACTGCTGCTAACGCCAACAGCACGTAGAGGCCTATTTTCCTGGCAGCCGCACGGTGATAGGATTTTAGCGGCCAGATTCCGGACGAGAGTACGTCGCGTCACCATTATACACTGTTACGCCCCCACGGATGGTTCGTCTAAGGAAGAAAAAAGACCCTCTAGAACCAGTTGGGAGCTGTTCATAATGCAACACCCAACGGCGACATTGTCATTGTGATGGGGGACCTGAACGACAAGGTAGGCTGCGACAAAGAAGGGCACGGACTAGAAAATCGCAATGACAACGGCGAAAGATTTGTTGACTTTTGTAACGTAAATCGTCTAGGCATTGGTGGCACCATGTTTGAGCACAAAGCCTGCCATAAAATCAGTTGGGTGTCAACTGACTGGCAAGCAACCTCCAACCAAATTGACCATTTTGCCATTAGTCGCCGTTTTAGAAGTAGTTTCCTAGACGTCCAAAACAGACGCGGTGCAGACATGGGGTTGGTACGAGATCACCGTCAACGAAGGAAAACAGCTAAGAGCTCGAATTGCAGCAACTCCAGCAGCAGGGAGGATCGAGCTTGAGTCCCTATATCGAATGAAGATGACAGAAGTACAGTGTAGCGTGAGACGTGACAAGCGCAATTACAATACATCAATGCGCTGGCTACAGAAGCAGAAGAAGCAGCAGCGAGGTGCGACAGCAGAACCGTTTATGGAATCACTAAAGAGCATATAGGTGGCCGAAGCTCTACTCAATACCCAGTGAAAGGCTTAGACGGTTCGTTGCCAATATCGGATGAGGGTCAACTGAAGAGATGGAAGGAGCATTTTGCTTCGGTTCTAAACCGAGTATTCACCAGCAATACGCACCCAAGTCAGACTGAAGTGTCCGTAGAAAGAAATTCCCGAATTCGCACCTCCAGTAAGGAGGAGATCATTACCGCAATTAAAGCACTGAAAACTAATAAGGTGGTAGGACTTGAAGGCATCGGCAAAGCTACTGTTTCCACTTGTCGGGAGAACATGGGAAGCCAAGAGTTTTCCGGATGAGTGGAAAAGGGAATGATCGTCAAGCTCCATAAAAAAGGCAACCTAATGCAGTGCGATAACTGGAGAGGTATATGCGTGCTGCCTGCTGGGGCCAAGACAATAGCTAGAATCATCCTGGAGCGAATCAAAGAACACCTTGAAGACACACTCGACGCCGAAAAAACAGATTTCTGCTCTGGATCCTCCTGTGTCGACCACATCAACACCCTGCGGATCATCATCGAGCAATGTGTTGAATATTGATCACCCCTTCACCTGTTGTTCATCGATTTTGAAAAGGCGTTTCATAGTGTCAATCGGAAATTTATTTGGCGAGCCTTGCGCAGGAAAGGCATTCCTGATAAATTAATAGCAATTATCAAGACTACATATGATGGGTCCACATGTCACGTTTTGCACAGAGGAAGGCTATCGAAGGAGTTCGAAGTCCAAAGTGTGGTTTGGCAAGGCTGCATACTTTTAATAATACTGTTTTTATTGGTGATTGGCGATGTGCTGAATGCGGCCTTATCAACAGGAAATTGAGGAATTCGATGGACTCTCACATCTGAACTCAAACACCTCGACTACGCCGACGATGTATACCTACTGTCTCACAGAATAATGGACCTTCACCAAATTATAGCAAATGTGGAGAGGGAAGCAGACGTCGTTGGGCTGAAAATTAACTCGATAAAAACAAAAATGATCAGCCTAGGACCAAACTCATCAACTCATGTAATGCATACATGGACAAACGGTTCAGAGAGTAGAGAGTTTCCAATAATTTAGGAGTATTGTCTCAACCGATGACGGAACCGAACTGGATAAAGCCAACCGAATAGGGAAAGCAAAATCTGCGTTTGGGATGCTATCCATAGTTTGTCGAAGTAATGCAATTATTTTTAACACCAAGCTACAACTTTTCCGTTCCAACGTTGAATCCGTGCTGTTATATGGATGTAGTACCTGGAAAGTGACCATCACTATCACAAGGAAGCTGCAAACGTTTGACATTAGGTGTCTACGCTACATCTTAAGGATATTCTTGCCAAACCCTATCTTTAACGAACAGCTTTATCAGAGAACGGGCCATGCACCTATAGGTACAACCATACGACGACGAAAGTGGCAGTGGATCGGTCACACTCTCCGAAAGGGTGAAAGGTCCATAGCTAACCAAGCGATGCAATGGAACCCGCTTACCCAGGATGGCAGGATACGCGGTGGTCCTAAGAGTACGTGGCGCAGAACAGTTGAGAAGGAAGCACGACAACTGGAAAAGAGTTGGGGAGAGCTGAGGCACATTTCCAGAAATCGCACACAATGGCGCGTAGGCGTTGTAGATGCCTTAGGACCCACAAGGGGATACCAGAGATAAGTATCTCCTGTGAGTTGATGTACACATGCGATGTCATTCAGTTGATAAATGCTGTCAATTTTCACGGCATTATCTTCTTTGCGGCGTCGAATGTAAATAACACCATGCATGGAATAGGCTGAGGATATGTACTTTCGGTGTTTAAGTTCATTTGCCCGTCGAAAAATCCCGTGGTAATGCGGCGTTAGGCTTTCATGTAGGAAAATTGGTTTATTCGTCACAAAGCCAATGCCGGTTTGACAGAAATTCCGCGAGTTTTCCCTTCTGAAATCAGCAAGTGCCTTCATCATCAAAAATTTGTCATTAAAGATGCATTTCAGGTTCTCATTGGGAAAAAATGAAATTCCAACGAGAACAGCATCAGTGGCAATGTTCTTCATTTCAAATTCTTGGAGTTGAGCCTTTAGTTCGGATAGTTCGACCGCTGCATTGCTTTCGGGATGTTGTCGGATAGGTCGGCGCTGCACTTATCGCGGGCCCTCCCTTTTGTAGTAACCCCAAATCACCTGCTGTGTGATTGTCCTGCTATATCCGTTACAAGAATGAGGACTCTCGGGAGTTACTCTTTCTCGGCCCACTTGAGATTTATTTCACTATCTGAGTGGTTCTAACAGCGGACTTTATAACGTTTCCAGGGTTAAATGAATGGGCACAATGGACCCGAATTGTTGGTCTAAGTGAGCAGTGACTTCATTTGCCGCAGGTCACCCATCTAGCAACCAAATCAAAATTTAATAAATATGAAAAAACCCAAACACTTATCAATAAACCACAAACGCGGTTTTTCCCACTGTCCACTCCTCGTGTAAACAGCATAAAGAAAGAGAATGTTCACTGCTCGTGTAAACACCGTCAAGAAAAAGAGATGTTAATGTAAATGTTGTGTAAAACAGAAGATCTAAATGTCAATTATAACCAAGAATGGAAAGTTTGACATTTAACCTCAGCAAACAACAGATTTGTTTCATTTCATTCTCTTGTCTAACATTTGGTCCTTCAGAGCCTTTTTTAAGTACAAAAATAATTTTTACAGTGTGCTGTGTTGTGTAAAAAAAAAAATATTACTCAGAATAAGAAAAAAAAAAAAATGTTGGTTGCCAAACGAGTTCTCGCGTTCAAAAATCAATTCAGTTGCGCATATTTGGTTTTATTGCATTTTTTCCTGGATTTACGACGGAGAAAAACGCTGGCGGAACGGTACGTACTACCGCAACTGTTGCTGGAGCTCCGCATGGTGCGACCATAGTCTATATACCGCATCGTGAGACCGCAACCTATGCACCACACCGTGGAACCGTTTATTGCGTACGGCAACACATTCAATTAATTTTGATAATTTCTGCATCCGACAAAAGTTAGTACATTTGTTTGTGCTTTTTACAATTTTTTCTTACGTGATTTTTTTTTCTCTGTTGTTCAATGAGCACCATTGGGAACTGCAAGAAAATATATTGGCGCAGATCCAAAGGGATTTCATAAATTTTGGGAAAAGGTCGGAGTCCCAGCGCATCAAAAATTATTTGACCAGACGAATATCCATCCTAGAAAACAGTTTTAAATCCAGCACAAATTATAATAAGGAGGCAATCTCATCAAAGGAATTTGAAGACCAAGAGGAGTGTGTGAAGATATTTGGAAAGATTAATTATGTTTATGTGGAGGGCGCTCCTGGACAGCTTAGACAAGCTAACCCAACCACCAGCACAGGCGTCACCAACACCACAACCCACCATGACCACAGGAGCACCGGTAAGTTCTGTGAACATAAATAAAGTATTAGCGACTTAAAATTACCAGCCATACAATTACCAACGTTTGCTGGAAGTTATGAGGAGTGGAGGTCTTTCCAAGACATTTTCATTTCTCTTATCCATAACAATGTGTCCTTGTCAGAGATCCAGGAACTTCATTTTTTGAAGTCAAGTTTGGCGGGTTCTCCTCACTGAGGAGAAGCCTATGCACGTTGGCTTTAAATGTTTGAAGGTTGTAGTGATGGGGAAATACAGAGCTTGGTAGATCATTCCACATTCGTGTCGTTCGGCTTATAAACGAATCCCTATTTAACAGTACGACCGAAGTTAGGCTTTAGGGTGAACTGATGTGCATTCGAAGCATGACGTATTGCGGGTGAAGTTTTGAAGGGGAGGAATGCAGCCGGCTATTTCGCTGGAGCATTTTTTATTAAAAAAACTATAAAACAGGGAGAGACAGGAAACATTTCTCCGATGTTCTATTGAATAAATGGAATTCACAATGTCTCTATCACCTACAAGTCTTAACGCGTGATTTTGCACCCTATCAAGAATGTGCAGAACGGTCTTGGATGCACCAGACCAGATATGGGCGTTATGTTCCAGCTTAGGGCGGATGAATGCCTTATAAATTGAGGCCAGATCAGACGGGGTAAAATATTTCTTGCACCGTTTAAGGAATCCTAGACATTTTGCAGCATTTTTGGCGACCTCGAATATGTGATTATTCCATAGAAGATGGTTATTAATACACATACCGAGAATAGCAAGCCTTTCGGTTTCAATTATGCAAGTACCATCCATGGATAATGGTTGAGGGTTTTGGTTTCGCTTGAGAGACAGAAGACAGCATTTTGTTTTGGAAGCATTAAATTCCACTCCGTTGGTTGAACCCCATTGAATTATGCTGTCCAGGTCGGAATTTAATGTGCTTAACATACGCTGCCATTCGCCTTCTACGGCCAAAGAGCAAGGACGTGAGTAAGGGAACGAATATGAAAAACTGAGGGTATTGTCATCAGCGAAGGAATGGATTGGATTAGAAGTTGCAGACAAGAGATTATTTATAGAAATAAGAAAGAGAGTCGGAGATAAAACAGAGCCTTGGGGAACACCAGCATTTATTTGGTGTATTGCAGACTTGAAGCCGTCCAAAACAACTTGTACTGAACGCCCCGAAAGGTAATTTCAAATCCATTGAAGAAAAGACTCATCGACGCCATATGCACGCATTTTCGACAAAAGAGCCTGATGCCAAACTCTGTCAAATGCCTTTGAAATATCAAGCACAACCATCTTTGTTTCGCCGAAGTGATGGAGAGATTGGTTCAACTTCTCGGTGAGATATGCCATCAAATCACCACTGGCCCTGTTGCTACGAAAACCATACTGCCGGTCATTAAGGAGTTTTCGTGAATCGAGATATTTCATAAGCTGACGATTTATCAGCGTTTCCATGACCTTGCAAACGAGGGACGTAAGTGCAATGGGCCGGTAATTGGACGGGGAGGAAGATTCACCCTTTTTAGGGACGGTCTTGACAAATGCTGTTTTCCATCTACTCGGAAAGTGCTCTGGAAAGTAGGATAAACAAAAAAGCTTACGCAGAGGTTTTGCCAGCGTAGAAGAATACCTCTTCAAAACTAAGGGGGAGGGATACCATCTGGACCAGCGGATTTGTGTATGTTAAGACCTTTGAGTACTCCTGCAACTGCACGAGTGCGAAAGTGAACTTGTCCCTTGGAAAATTTGACGCTCTCAAATGCATTTGGGGACAAAGCGTTATCTGGCAGCAAGCAGATTGGCTTTGTCTAAGGAGCAGACAGCTGGAATGTCATTGTAAATGAGCGTGGGGATGGCAGACGAGGCAGAATTTTTAATATGTTTGACGAATGACCAAAAATGTTTACTACCTTTGGGACATTGTAGGATTTTTTGCCTCAATTTTTGGTCATGTAAAAATTTTACACGTCGAATATGGGCATTGCAGTATTTTCTGGCTTGTTTAAACTACCTTCGGTTTTCCTCAGATTTGTTGGCTTTATAAGACCGAAACTTACTTCTTTTAACCCGATAGCCTCTTTACAGGTCTGGTCAAACCACGAGTTTAGTGTTAGTGATCATATCAGCACGTCGTTATCGAGGAAGCATAGCGACCAGTTAAAACTCCTAAAGAAGCTATTAAGGCCGCTCCAGTTGGCTCTTTCGTATTGCCATAATTTTCTTTTAGGAGTTTTTCTTTAACTGAGTGGTCAAAGTACGAGAATTTAGCTGATATGATATTATGGTCAGACCGACCTAGAGGCGCTAAAACATTAATAGTGTATTTATCAGGGTGCGAAGTAAGAAACAAGTCCAAAGTGTTGGCGGAATGACTTTCAATGTCCGGTATACTTGTAGGCTCATTTACAAGCTGAGTCAAATTGTTTATCTCAGCGAAAAGTTCAACATACCTTCCTTCGGGTGTTGTCTGGCCAGAATGTGGAAGCCAATCCGAATTGTGTATATTGAAATCGCCCGCAATGTCGATTTCAGTATGAGGGTACAAGGAGACAATTCGAGCGATGGAGTCGGACAGCGCATCAAATTCGTCAAAAGTTGAGTTGCTGTCCGCACTAGGGCTTCTGTAAATAAAGCAGTAGTGAATTATTTGCTTACGGACGTTGAGTTTTAGCCATTTGAAATTAAATTCCGGGTTGGAACAGTAGCCATACTGTGGTGGAGCTTGATAAGCAATATCACTACGGACGTAAATTGCGAGGCCATGGTGGGGAAAGAATAATGACAGGCAGTTTCAAATCGGAAGATGCTTCCACCACCTGTGTTTCGCTTAGTGCCAGAACAGCTGGTTTATGGGAATGGGCGTGGGCGTACATATCGAAGAAATTCCTTCGAAGCGCACGAGTGTTGGTAAAATCAACCCTAAATTCCCTCATCACTGCCCAAACGACAATCAGCTAAGGTCCGCTATTTGGATAAACATTCACAGTCCGCTATACATCAAAAGTTACACTCTCTCGGTCATCGCAACTGAAAGCATGTACATACACTGAGGGACAAGACCTAGGTTGATCCCTTTGATTGCTTAAGACATCTAAAAAGACAAGCTTTGAAATTGTTAATGCTACTTTCTTCAAAGCGTTACTGATAATGTATAAATGTAAATTAACAAAACTTAAAATCTTTACACTACTACATATATTAACAAAAAGCGGAGAACACAACACAAGGTCCATATATTGGTTGGACAAAAGTATTCGCAATCCCTCGTTAGAACAACAAAACTAACTGGCTGGCAGCACTGAAAAATGATTATTTGTAATAAATGAAAAAAAAAAACGTTATCGTATTCCAACTGTCATTCAGATTTTTATTGTTTATTTGCGTTGTACCAAAATGGTTTGGAAACAAAAAGAAACCACTCCGGAGGAAAGAAAAATTATACTTAATATGCATAAAAGTAACACCTCAATTACATAAAATGCGCGAATTACAGTTAGGAGCTATTTTACTGTGCATAGCATTATTAAACGCTATAAAAGTTCAAGCGACTGCGAAAATGCACCTAGAAGTGGGCTACCCAGAAAGCTGAAAGAAAAGGAAAGGCGACAAATTGTCCTAAAAATAAAGAAGGATCCAAAGACGTCGTCATCCCAGATTAGTGCGCAGATAAAAGAATGCACTGGAAAGGATATTCACCCACGCACCGTACGCAGAGTACTACAAAGCGAGGAGTACGAGGCCAGGACAGCAAGAAGAAAACCCTTTATTACCAAGGTAAATAAACAAAAAAGACTACAATTCGCTAAAGAATACCAAAACAAAACAAACGAGTTTTGGGACAAAGTATTGTTTTCAGACGAAAGTAAATTTAATATTTACCGATCTCATGGACGCATTAAAGTATGGAGAAAAACGGGAACAGCTTTAGAAGACAAGAACTTGCAAACAACAGAAAAGCATGGTGGTGGTGGAGTAATGGTGTGGGGGTGCAGGGCTGCTGCAGGCGTTGGGGAGTTAGTCGTTGTAGATGGTATAATGCGCCAGGAAGACTACCTTCACATTTTGAAGGAACATCTTTCGAAAAGCGCCGATAAACTGAGCTTAGGGTCTTATTACTACTTCCAACAAGACAACGACCCTAAGCATACAGTCGAAATCGTTCGTTTGTGGGTGCTCTGTAATGCTCCCCACAATCTGAAAACACCACCCCAATCTCCGGATTTAGATCCTAGCATCTTTGGGATGTTTTAGATTGGAAGATTAGACAACACCATATTACATCTAATAAGCACATCAAAGAAGTCCTTCAGCACGAGTGGAGTCAAATTTCACCACAAGTCACTGAAAAACTTGTACATTCAATGCCGAATAGATTACAGGCAGTTACATGCCGCGTCTAAACTGGTATCGGATATACAATGGAACAAATGAAAGAACCAATGCACGGGCGCATGCATTTACTTGGAGAACGCCTTCGACACCGTATGGCTAGAGGGACTCTTCTACAAGCTGAGCAGGCTGGGCATAAGCAAACCACTGCTGTACATACTTCATAACATGCTAACCAGTAGACAGTTCATTGTCAAAAATGGCAATGTGACTTCTGCTGGAACATTTTTAATTAAAAACGGTCTGCAATAAGGTGCGGTTAATTCTCCGATCCATTTCAACATTTACACGAGCGATTTCATAGGATCACTTCACCATGCCATAGCGTACGGAGACAACTTGATCGCGTACAGATCAGGACCAAAAATCGAGGTCATTGCACTGCTCTTGCAACGTGACTTCGATAAGATTCAGCGATATTGCGATGACTGGAAGTCAACTTCCAGAAATTGGAAACCATTCTTTTTAGGACGCCGTTGTCTGGTGTCTCTAGGGATTCCAGAAAGAAAGTTCTCAATCGTGGGACCGCACTGACAGCCACTTGCGAGTCGAAGAATAGTCAGATACCTGGGGCTCTGGTTAGACTAATATCTATATTTTAACAAACATATAGATGCTGCTCTTGCCAGAGCCAAAGGTGCTTTTGCCCTTACAAAGAGACTTTTTATAGCAAGCAACTCGATGCAAGGGTAAAGGTAACCTGCTACATGACCCTCATCCGGCCCATGCTCGTATATGGATGCCCCGTGTGGTTCAACGTTGGAGCAAGCTTGTTGGAAAAGATTCGGGTGTTTGAGAGGGCTTGCCTTCGGGCTTCCCTTTATTTATACAGAACACCAGAGTCCCAGTACATAAAATTCTACCTCAGTGAGATCCTATACAACAGGGCTAACCTAATAAGAGTGGATAATTTCGTTATCAAGCTGAAGGCACATTGCAAGAGCAATGAGCTCGACGAACAACCTGATCTCTGAGACTTATTACCCCAATTACGAATATCATGAGAGAGTGCGCCTTAACGGCTTTGTTCCCCCAGAGGCGTTCCTCTATTTTGATGAGAAAGGTCTGATCCAGGACAGATTGGCAGTGCCGCTAATCTTCCACGTTGCTCCGACAGCTGTGGATAGGCGACTCAACTACGACAGAGACGTTGCACACGGCAGTGTTTAGTGTCTCCGGTTTAGTAGAGCGGTAACAGGTCGCGATATTGATGACGTCCAACGTCAGTACGGTCATTTCTGGTGGCTAGCCAAAAGAGAGGAAACTCCTTCGTCGTTTCCTCCTAATCCAGGGTAGCCTGTTGGATGTTTAAAGTTGGCCGTTCTATATCCATGGCCGACTTACATAGTGTTACAAAAGTGGGGAACGACCGAGTCGAATCACCACCACTACTAGTACTACTACTAAAAACTACAAGAGAAAAAGAAAAAAAAGATTCACATCAATAAACCGCTGGGATCTTCGCCGCCCGCTCTTATTAAATAAAACCCGTCCGGTTATCTGCAGTCACCTGCAGCGAAATTCTCCTCTCGCCTTCACTTCACTTCCAAAGGAGACACGAGATTAAAATCAAAATTGCACACAGGCAATTAATCTCACCTCTGACTTTAGGCACCTTCCAATGCTCCACCCACACCGGCGCACCACCTCTCCAGTGTCATCTTGCTTGCCTTTGCAAGCGTCACCATCAACCTGAAGCGCCTCCGTCATGTCCATCAGCCGTCACCTATCAGTTGAAAAATTCATTAAAAAGGTAATCTAACAAGTACCTCACTACTCACCTGTTCTCTCCCCCCAAGGTTTACCTGCAATGCTTTATGTAGCACCCATCACATCATCTAAACGCAGTCGCCTGAAAAGAAACCCACCCGCAATATCTACCTAGGCAAAAGTTTCACCGCACAAAAGCAAACAACCCCGATTTCGACTTGCGCAATTGTACACGGTTGCACCTGCGCTGGCACAACCGCGGACCCCTCGATTCACAGCAACGATATCGGCTCTCCCCATGGCACAGGCCACCGAGAAATCCAGTTTCGTTTACTGGAACAAAGGGATCGAATGCACCTGCGAAAAACACCACAGAGAAAGGCAATAATGGCAACAAAAAAAAAAAGGGTAAACTGTTGCAGAGGGTATCCAATTATAGTTAACAGCAAGTAGGGGCGTGTGGACAATTATCTTCATTGGAGTGCGGGTGGACTTCGCAATTCTCCCAGTCGGAAAAACACCCGCATTTGTCGACCCGAAGAACGAACTCTCCAAGTCGATGCAGTACACCGCGCGGAACTGCTGCGAAGAGGAACCGCACTCTCTTGCAACTTTGTGTCGGAAGAAGGAAATCATCACACACACGCCCGAATCAAAATAAGTCACTTTTGTGGAACCGAAAACTTCCGAAAAACACGTAAAAACATGAAAATACCCGGCACGGTGGAAAGAAAAAAAAAATTGCGGAAAAAAAAGGGAATTCTGACGTCTGTCAGCAATGTCATCCGGGGCACGTTCAAGGAACTTTTTGATGCGGCGCTCCCATCTAGATATTCTGCGGGTTGCGTTTTAATTGCAAAAAAGCGACGATAAGTGACAAAAAAAGGAAAAATACAATTACAAGGGTAACTCCAGGTTCTCCGAGACAATAGACCCCTCGTTGGAGAGGGAAAATTATGGGCAATCAGGGGAAATGGGTGACGATGG
Source organism: Pocota personata (assembly GCA_963082735.1). Taxonomy (NCBI): domain Eukaryota; kingdom Metazoa; phylum Arthropoda; class Insecta; order Diptera; family Syrphidae; genus Pocota; species Pocota personata. The sequence continues at coordinate 90,729,724 of OY720431.1, forward strand.
CAAGAAAAAGGTGGACAAGTGGAAAATTGAAACAGAAAATTTTCCAAAATGGCGGAGGAAGATCCGAAAGGCTGGAGCGCCCGCATAGAGCCAGTAAGTTAGTTACAGTAGTCCGCCAAAAAATTATGAACACGGTTGAAATACTACAATTTTAAAGTCAAGATAATATTTGCATAATTAACACGTGGAAACAATGGTTCCTACTTATTCAATATTATTTTTTATTATGTTTTTAAAATGGTTACTGTACATATGTTTAATACTTAGTCACATTTCCTCTGTTTTTTAAAACACTGTGAACTCTGGTAGGCATACTCGCAATACACACTTTCACCATATCTCTGATGCCGCTATCGTTTTTCCACACATCCTCAATATTTTGTTTCAACATTTGTATTGTTGTATTCTTTCGAGTATAAACTTTTGATTTTAAGTAAGCCCAACAATTCTCGATGTGGTTTAGGTCTGGAGAATTGCCAGCCCAAGGAAGAATGTTAACGTTTCTTGAATTTATGAAGTTTATACTTTTTTTTGAAGTGTGGCAAGGAGCGCCATCCTGCATAAAGGTGTAGTCTGTTGGAGTAAACTGAAGACTTTGCAAATAAGGCAAAAAAAACCGTATCGAGTACCCGTACGTATTGGTCGCTGTTCATTGTTTTATCAACAAAATATATTGGACCAGGGCCCTCCGACGATATGCAGTTCCAAACCATAACTGATGCCGGATGTTTAACCGTTTTAACTACACATTCCGGTTTGTAACGCTCCTGTGGCCTCCTTCGAATGAATTTTACCATTTCAGTAACGGCTTCAAGGCGGCATTCATCACTGAATATGATCTTTAAATGAGGAAAAAACAAGATTTACGAAGGATGCACAAAGTTGTTGTCGAAAAATAATATGGGAGAGGACTTATGTTAACCTACCTTATTCCAATCACTCATTTCATAATTGCGATGTAATTTTGCCCAAATATACCGCTGATTTTTCATCCTTTCGGTAAGTTTTGGCTTTTTTGCGGGGCGCCTACACTTCAAATTATTTTTAGAAAAAATTCTTTCTATGCTTCGTAGAGAGATATCTAAACCATCGTTACGCAGCTGCTTTAAGATTTCTCTTGTTGGTTTTCTCCTATTTTCTAAGGCCATTTTAACCACTTTCCTGACCGTTCTATCTGAGAATTTCGGTTTTCTTCCACAGTTTTGGCGAGAACTCTTAAACAATATATTGCCATTTTTCCGCATTTTCGCTACATTAGCCACTGTTCCCAGAGAAATTTTCGTTTTTTTGGCAATATCTCTATACCGTAAGTGTCCAGAATCAAGATACGTTCAAATTTCCGTTTTTTTCTTTTCAGAAATATCTTTTTTGTGACCCATTATAAAAAACACACCTTATTTCATTAATTCACAAATATTTTCTTAAACACTATAAAAAGTTAATAAATATTGAAAGGATTTTAATGCTGAATAGTTCTACGAATTTCAAAAACTATAATGAATGCAAAACAGATAAAAGAACCTTTACAAACCACAAGCACGTTTAAAATGAATGCCAGAAGAAAGCATAATCACTACAACTGTATCAGCGTAAGTGTGCTTAGCGGTACTTTTACCGCTAATTTTTTCAGAGACGACATTGTCATACTTCCAGACGGTGTGGCAAGAATACAGCAAATATCATACCATAAAAAAAATACAATGAAAACATTAACTGGGCAATAAGCGCGATTTTTTGCGAAAAAGATTAAAACTGTGACGGTGTTCATAATTTTTTGGCGGGGTACTGTAAGTTAGTTAAGCTAGTTTTAAGCGTTTTTTCTAGCATGTAAGTTAATAAATGGATTAATAAAAATGCACTAAAAATGAAATGAGAAAGATTACAGACAGTAATCAAGCAAATCGAATGCAAACAAAGTATTGAATTACAAAACCATCACTTTTTTTAATTTTTTATGTGCATTGCGAATACTTTTGCCCAACTAAAAAATGGACTCTATGTTACCTTTTTTTTTGTTAATATAGATTTAAGATTTTAAATTATTTTATGTGAGCAATTAAAGGTATCAACGTTGGTTTTGCCAATACTTTTGTCTCTCAGTGTATGTACATGCTCCAATTGCGATAACGAAGAAGCGCAACAGCGAGTGAGTGGGGGTGATAAGATGGGATGCACCAGCACTGAATTGTGATTATGTTTTTTTTATTTAGTTATATTATTAAATTTTTTTTCCACTGTACTACACTGAATTTGATTATTTTGGTTTTAATTTTTTATTTTTTTTTTTTTGTAACAACGATGTCACGTATAATCGCGAGTGCGCTTGACGGATGATCGCGTGTGTGCTCGACGGCAGGCAAAGGGCAACTTCCCGCGATAACTTAGTTTGTGGGAGGAAAGTTAGGAGTAAAGAAGGAGTTACCTACTTTTAAACAATTTTCTCAGCTCTTGGAAGCTAGATTTAGGGCATTATAGGTTGTAGTTGATCAACAAGGGCAAAACCGATTTTTGAAAATGGATATAGGTTCGCGGAAAAGAGTAGTCAACGAAATTTGGGTTTGCGAAAACTGCCTTGCGTATAGCAACAGTACCCACCAATGCCCAAGTCAAGCACGTTGCTATTTCCGTCAGCAGCTTCACCATTTCCTGCTTCATGACTCAAACTCACCCCACACAAGCAATCGGTCCAGTAGTTCTCATCCACACATACACTCACATTCACATATACAGCCGATAGCACATTCATCAACACAAACACGATTTTATACAGTCCATTCGAACACCACACAATTCAGAAAGACTCTCACACACTAACACTCAACACATACGTGATTCGAATCACGTATGTGATTCACGTATTTGATTCGGATCTCACTCGAGATCAGACCTCGGCAATCAATCCTCATGTACCAGCTTTTACACCGAACGATAATGTACAGGAAACTATAGGTAGTCCAAGTTTGGCGGTCAGATACGGACTTTTAAGGTAAAGTCATTGTACGATCCCCATTTAGTAACCGTTACAAGAAGGCACACTGCCTCCTAGGTGCTACTAGCATGCACGATTCGCAAACCTGAGTACTCGATGCCAGGAATACGCCTACGTACTAAACACACACCCTACACACTTCAACCACTCTCCCCGCGGGACTGCCGTTAGGTATTACTTCGCGGGGCTGGTTAGCAATTCATGCTTTGCTTCTTGTATTGCTGCTTCTGATGCTTCGGTTGCTTCTGCTGCTCTTCTTAGCTTTTCTATTCTCCGCAACTCGTTTTGTAGAGTTGTTACGAAAGAACATATTGCCATCCAATTTTCTTCCAACCGTAACATATGGTCGAGGAGTAATGACGGACTTGGCAGAGTAATTCTCCATGCCGTGAAACGTGTGCAGTAAAACACTGCGTGCTCCGTATCCTCATCTTCACCTGGGCATTCCGGGCAGGATGGTGAGTTGTCGTGTCCGAATCGGTGTAGATATTTGCGGTAGCCACCGTGGCCAGACAGGAACTGCGTTAGATGGTAGTTGCAGTCTCCATGCTTTCGACTTATCCAATCTTGGATTGTCGGTATAAGTTTTTATGTCCATCTGCCTTTTATTGTATTAGCCCAACGAGCTTGCCACATAGCTGCTGACGCTGCCCTTTATTCTATTTTTATCACCTTGATACCAGTGGCGTCGTGATGACTCAATGCTCTTCTGTTATATATCCTCAGCATTTCATCTGCGAGAATATCGATGGGGACCATTCCAGCTATGACAAATGCAGCTTCGTCAGAGATGGTTCGAAAGCCGCTGATTGTCCGTAGCGCACAGAGTCTGTATGATGACGATAGTTTCCTTTTGGTCTCCTTCGTCCTCAGTGCCTCCGCCCAGACTGGGGCGGCATATAACAGAACTGAGGTGATAACTCTAGAGAGTAGAATCCTTCTAGCGTATCCAGGTCCACCGATGTTAGGCATGATACGCGAGAGAGCTCCCTGCATTTGCGATGCTTTTTTGGTAACAAAATCAACATGCGTTTTAAACCGTAGCCTGTTATCCAGCATTACTCCAAGGTAATTAACTGCCTCTTTCGACCTGATGGTTTGGTTACCAACCTGAAAGTTGGCAAATTCGACAGTTTTCCGGCTGGTTATAAGAACAGCTTCTGTTTTATGGTCAGCTAGTTCTAGTCCGGCGGATACTAGCCAATCTTTTATCCGGGCAATTGCTTCATTTGTAGCTGATTCTACTGCACGGATCTGTTTAGCTACTGTCACGACTGCAATGTCATCGGCGAATCCAATTATCATTACTCCCCCAGGTAACGCTAATCGTAGTACTCCGTCGTACATGATGTTCCACAATAGTGGCCCTAAAACCGATCCCTGTGGAACTCCCGCAGTTACGTTGTAGTATTTTACGCCTTCATCGGTATTGTACCTCAGCTTTCTGTTGTTGAAGTAGTTCGTCACTATCCGTAGAAGGTAATATGGCGTATCCATCCTGGCAAGTGACCTTCTAATAAACGACCAGTTCGCAGAGTTAAATGCGTTTTTAATGTCCAGCGTTACTACTGCACAATACTCCTTTGTTCCGTAGAGCCATCTTTCTCCTTCGATGGCACCTTTGGCGATATCGACTACCGCTCTTATGGCATCAACAGTAGATCGTGCTCTTCTGAAGCCAAATTGGTGATCTGAGAGGGCTCCTTTCTCTTCTACTACTGCGAGTAATCTATTATAGATTATCTTCTCGAGGATCTTTCCCATGGTGTCTAATAGGCATATTGGGCGATAGGATGATGGTTCTCCTGGGGGCTTCTTTCCTTTTGGCAGTAGGACCAAATGCTGCGTTTTCCATTTTTCGGGAAAGGTTCCTTCTTCAAGGCACTGCTTCATTGTTGTTATGAAGAGGTCTGGTCTTTTTGTTACAGCTGCCTTTACTGCCTTGTTCGGGATGCCATCGGGTCCCGGAGCCTTGTTGTCACCTATCTTGCTGCATGCCCTTAGCAGTTCCTCGTGAGTAATTAAAGGAATATCTTCTGGATTGACTTCTCGTATAATATTGCACATAGCAGCAGGCCTTTGAGGGAAGAGGTGCTCTACTATGGATCTCAGCATTATCGGACATGTTATTTGAGGAGTCCTATAGCCCTTTAATTTCGTCATCACCATTCTGTATGCCGAGCCCCATGGGTTGATGTCGGCTTCTTGACAGAGACGTTTAAAGCATGCAGTTTTGCTTTCCTTAATGGCTCTATTTAAGCTACGTATCGCCAGTCTAAGGGTGTCCAGGCATTGTTGGAAATCCGCCCTCCTTCTTGATCTTTGGACTTTACGCCGGGCTTGCAGACATTTTGCCCGGAGTTCGCCTATTTCCTCGTTCCACCAGTAACACGGTGATGCGTTCCTGGTGTTTGCTCTCCTAGGCATTGATGCGTCGCACGCTGTGGTGATGGTGCCTGTGAGGTGGTGAGCGAGGGTCTCCGCTGTTCCGCTTGAAGCTTGATCACCGTTCAACTTCTCTTCGAATGCATCCATATCGAAAGATCTGTCATTCCATTTTTGCAAAATTGTTTTCTCTTAAATAAATTCTTATGTGGAACTGAGCGAAAATAAAACATTATTTTTTTTTTATTTTAAAATAACAATTTGGTTTTTTATTCAAATTCTTCTTCTTCTCCTAAAAACTTCGTCACAAAGTAACATATTATAATCAATACAATAATCAATATTTCAAGATAAAAATGATAAACAAACTGTCTGAGAGAATACATTTATTTTGGATTGTTCCATGAAATTTAGTATAAATAGTAGATTGGACTTATAATGCAAATCAGACAATCTTTAAACATGGACATTCAAGCTGAATTAAACGCTCTAGAAGTTCCAACTAACTTCAAGCCAACAAAAAAACTAATAGATCTACCGATGCTAACACAACTAAGAATATTGGGAATGAAAAAAGTCATTACAAAATGCGGTGTGCGAATGGTGGTCGAATTGGAGGAGTATCAGGTAATTAATTTCTTCAATGGATTTTTTTTTTTTTTTTTGTATAATTCTAATTAATTCCAAAATTAATTACAGGTGTTCTTACCAATTCGATATAACACTTTAAGCAGTAGAGCGATAGATGGTATAAATGAGGGTAATCACATCCTCATCTTTATAGAATCCATTGGAAGATCTGCGCAAATCAAATTAATCCGGGCAGAGGATTAATATATTATAGAATCATACACATACCAATTTTGTCCCCAAGCCAAAATAGATGAAATTCCAGAAACAATATCAGCAAAACGATAAGGAACAACATGTTTAAATGTATTGCATTAATATGAATAGAAAAAAGTAAAACACAAATAATGAAATGTTGATTGAAACTTTTTTTATTTCTTTTTTTAAAAATATGTGTTTACAAATTAAGTTTCTTTATTATTTAATATTTTGGAATGACCCCAAACATAGGTACTTATTCCATCTCTACGTATACTCTTAGTGTCATTATAACTTAACGCTAACTTATTAATATTTTGCGTATAAATGTTATGTAATTTACTTCTAAATATAAACATGGACTTATAAATATTTTGTTTTTTTATTAAACACTTATGATAATCCCTTATATCTAAGCTATTAGTTACAGATTTTTGTATGCCCTTTGCTTTTTTAATTACTTCACCTTTATCTACGCTAAAGGAATACATTTTTGCTCTTAACCCAACAAATTCCAACATTTTTCAAGAATTATTTTCATCTTTGAACTTGCCGAGTACTTTACCATTTGTTAGCGGAAAATTGTGAGCATTTTCTTCGGGATACTCTGAGGTGTCAAACCTAGATTTCTCTGAATTAATGACATCGTCATATATATCAGCATAAAAATCATCTGTCGTCAGCGAATAAATAAATGAATCTGTATCCATATAGTTTAACCGAACTGATTCATTAAATTTTTGTTTCATATAATCATAATGAAAGTCATACATTAACCACTTTGACAGTTCTAACACAACAAAACCTAAATAGATGGGTTTATCGAACTTTACCTTTCCTTTTCTCATTTCAATAGCACACATGTCTGGTGAAAATATAGATTGACTATGAAAATTGGAATTTGCAATTAGACTTCTAGCATTCAATCGAAATTTTTGAGAATCCCAAATTGTTACTATTTTCACATCCTTTCGCTTTTCTACATTTTCTTTCCATAAACGCTATTATTCATTAACTTGAAAAAAATCTTTTTCAAACTTATTTACAGCTCTCATTCGATGTTCAGTATTTAGTGTTATATATTCCTGTAACCATTTAGATTGACTGAATGTCAACACTCTGTGTACTTTGGTGAGAATTAACCCATTTTTAAGACATTGCTGTAAATTCCTCATATGAATAACATATTTCTTCTTTGAATACAAATTAGCTGTCAATTCTACTTCCAAAACACAACCAACATTATTGTCTTTAAAATTTGAAATAAACTCAGTTGTGTAAATCTCAGGATCATGCCATCGAAAATTACCATAGGGAAGGGGTTGTGACATTGCCCAACCATACAAGTTATTCGCATCGAAATACATAAGGAATTCCTTTAATTTGTTTGAATCATAAGTGGTAATATACTTATTGTTAGCGAAAGCATATCGATGACTACACTGACATAAACCCCCTCGTATACCTCGTTTAAAGAAGTTATATATAATTCGTGGATAAATAAAACAGATTTAATGTGAATCCCTCCTTCACCCCACCCCTCAATATGGGTATAAAACAAGATATAATCGTAGAGTGTATTGTTATTAAAACATTTGGTGTAGGTTATCTTGTTCGATTGTCTAATAATAATAATAATAATAATAATAATGTTGAAGGTCTAATGATGTGGGTTAATTATAAAAATAGAATTTACAGACCATTTGTTAACGAAGTAATTAAATGTAAAATAACAAATGTATTGGAGGGCTTTATTGATTTAATCAATGTTGATGAATAAATAAAAAACATAATTGTTATTTTTCAAAAAAAACGTTTGTTTTATTAAAAAAATATTCTCTTAAGTTATATTCATATGATATGTTTGTTTTGCTTTTCGCATATCCAGTACTTCATAATTAGATTTATATTCTATATCATACTTAGTTATATGCTCTATTTCTCCACTACTTAAAATTCTTTCAGTTTCGTACTCGCGGTATTCAAGACATTTGATTACCAATGATTTGTTTTCAAAATTGCTATCGTAAGATCATCGAATTTTCAATTCCTTGCTTTATTTTTTCAAACAGCAATTCCACAGCCCTGTCTTTTTTAACGCTTGGAACAGTCTTTCTATCGGTTTAAAAGTCAACTTGAACTTGATTAAACGATTTTTGATATGATTTTTAGAGCGCTTTGAAATCCCCCTTACGTCAATTACTTCAAAATCAATTTCTTTAGTTTTACTCTCATAGAACATCACTCCGTCAATTAACCCCCCCCCCCCCAAACTGTTGATATAAAATACAACACAAATCCCCCCTCTGGCCTTGACTCACTCTCAACAAAGCAACCACAACCGATCCCAGCTCCCAGATCCCAGATCCCAGATGCCAGCTCCCAGATCCCAGATCCCAGATCCCTGCTCCCAGATCCCAGCTCCCAGATCCCAGCTCTCAGATCCCAGCTCCCAGATCCGAGCTCTCAGATCCCAGCTCCCAGATCCCAGCTCCCAGATCCCAGCTCTCAGATCCCAGCTCCCAGATCCCAGCTCTCAGATCCCCGCTCCCAGATAAACAAACAATTTCACAGATAACAATTTCACAACCCACCCAATATTCCATTCCCCGATCCCCGCTCCCAGATCCCCGCTCCCCCATCCACCATCCCAGATCCCCGATTCCACCCCCCTAACTCTATTCACCCAATACCACAAAACACTGATAACGATCAATCACTTACGCCACACGCCACGACGGCACGAGCCAAAACACGACGGCACGAGCCAAAACCACAAAACACTGATAACGCTAACCACACGATGCCACCGTTTTGTGCCACCTTACCTACGCCGGAGGCAACCTATTCTAACTACTATTAACAATTCCATCAAAGTGGTTAAATTGTATTTAAGTAAGTTGTTTCGAATACTCTTTATAAGTTGAGGAATATCATACATTCCATATATGGATTTATTTTTGTAAGTGCTAACTTCACTTTTTTCACAAGTTTTTTTCATTTAAATTAAGTTTACTATATAAACTACGATTTGTGGGTCCTTGATCACAGCAAATAGCTCTAACGATTAGTTTTAACTCCGCGAATATATCAAGATAATTATATACTCCAATCTCAAGTTGTTTCATATATATTGCTTGGACAAACGATATGATATAAAACTTGCTTAAAATTTCCGCTTACTCTCCGAATCATAAAAACGCACACAGAATTAGCGCATATATTAGATCTTTGATTCCTTCCGTAATCAACAAAACCTTCAATTTCATCTTTGAATTTATTGTAGGTTAGATTCGTCTGAAGGCTCATCTCATCAAATATAATCACGACTTCTTTTTCTTTTGGTGATAATGTCGAAGTTATTTCTTTATGTCCTCTAGAACATTTATATTTATTCCAGGTGACAGACTTTTAATCTTAATCCACCTATGTAATGAAGACGGGTGCGGCAAGTGTAGTCCGAGCTGATCCCGTAAAAAGTTGTATCCGGAAGACGAACGGAAAAAAATGCACTGCGAAATCCACTTCTCCTCTTCGGTGTATTTTTTTGTACTCTCAGATAGAATGATCTTCGAAAATGTCTTAGTATTTTGATCAATACCAAGCAATAAATCAATTTTCTCTTGGATACTCTGCTTTTCACGCACTTGCAGCCATTTTTTGTCCTCTTTTTATTTTCGATTTGCGATTTCGTTTTATTGTTGAATTGATGTTGAATTTTATTATTGAATTACTTTGATGACCCATTGACCGTACAATGGGTAAGGTACGAACAATGAGACATAGAGGAAACATAGGAAACGATTGGATGAACAGTGGAGACTCAACAGCCAAACAGAAAGGTCTTTTCATTTCAACTTCAAAAATCGACTCGCGTATCCACTCGCGCGTTTCAACATATGAGTCTCACAGTTGGCATAAGTAAATTCAACGTTATCATTGAATCGTTTTCTTGATAACCTTTTTGAAGACACGTTTAGTTCTTCTACTGTAACACCATTCAAATTCAGTACTAATTTATTGGAGTTTTCATATGTCACCTTAGCTCTCGTTAGATCAAATCACGCACTTTTATATTTTGTAACTTTAGACAACTTTTCATCACAAAGTGCAACGAAATCATTGGCTTTTCCCGCCCTTCAGTTACAGCTTTTCATATACAGCGCATACGCGTTTGCAAAACTTCCATTCATAAAAATTTATTCTTTTACTGCGGTGGTATAAAAATCACACCGTCATACATCTTCACGCCCCTTCCCGCATATCCCTTTTCACTTCCTCATCTCGTTCGATTGCAAGTCACAACACACGATGAGAAAAATAACTTTGCCCACACGAGCGAACGGAGTGAGGAAAAAGAAAAAGCTTTATTTGTTGTACTTATTCTGAAAGCTCTTTGTCTACCACGACAAAAATATGCTTCATTTTTTTATATGGGCGTGCGACATCTGGGTAGTTTATTATCTGTGCTACAACCTTCAAACATTCAAAGCCAACGCGCATAGGCTCCTCCTCTCTTCCTCTTCCCCTTTTTCCCCGACGTCCATGCCCTGAAACAGTTTAAGGGTATTAATATCCCCTTCGGCGCGCAGAATAAAAAAAAAGAAAACATTCACGTCGATTATAGAATCCGCCGGATCCACTGCGGAGGGAATCTACACCTTTTTTGAGCTATTTGCCATTATTGTAAACATCGGTAAGTAAGTGAATAAATGTCAATAAATTATTGCCATTATTGAAAACGCAGCCCATCCGCACTCAATATAAATTTTTAAGTTTCAAATCCGCCGTAAAATCGTCGCGGATTATTCCTGATATGTTTCCAGCATTAACTAACATAGTTAGTATCGGGTCACGGTATTCGTGTTGGCCGCTTTCTTAGCTATAATGAGCAGTAAAAAGTACAATAATCTAAAAAAAAAAAAAAACTGACTTCGATTTATATTTCTAAAAAACAAACAACAAAGCGCCAGCAGTTCAAAGCGATGGTGAATTTAATGAAAGAAGAGCCTGATATTGCCAAAGGCTTTTCAAAGAAAGAACCTGAGGTTGTCCTTTTGAAAAAATGAAATGAATTCCTTGGAACCTCCATTTAAAGAAGTATCAAAATGGAAAAAGGTTAATCCAAGTGTAATTTAATTATAATATGTAATAATATGTGATTAACCTAATAGCTTCTCAGGTTTGGTCCGACCACAAACTTGAGGAAAAAGCTAGCACACAACAATCAGGAAAAAAGAAAGGGGTACCTAATGCAAGTGGTTTGCGTGTCCCAGTGGAACGAAAACTTATGAGCTCTGTCAGTTTAAAATTTACCTTCTACATATCCGTGGAAACTGAAATTAATACAGCAAATTTGAATGATTTGTTCAACGAATTAAATGAAGCTGTTCGGGTCTTGAATGGAGAAAAGGTAAACGGGAAAGAAAAATTTTGTAATTTAAACTGCAACTTTAACTGAATCAATAAAACAACCACTTTCTCTTAACCGTTATCAAAAGGATTCAATAATTTTATTTCTTCCACCTTTCTTTATATACATACATATCATACTTTGACATTCGGAGTTATTTGTAGATTTGATATAATTTCCCCATTGGGGAATTACTCCGTGTGTGAGTGTATTCAGACGTATTTACCTTGATGACGTCAACGTCTACATTCTCCCCCAACGATGAACTACGTTCTTAGTTGCACGCTGACCGTATTGTTGCCGCTAATCTGCTACCTAATTTGTTGGTATGCAATGCATGCGTTTGGATACATGAAAAGAAACAATAGATTATTTTACAGGGTGGCGCACGAATCATGCTACAAAAACCAAACGTAATAACTTTTTCTCTGTGTGAATAATCGGCTTTTTTGCAGGTTACTATTTAGATTTATTAAAATGAATGCTTGGGATACCGAAAAAAGGATTTGGATAGTGCAACGGTACCATGCTTTGCAGTCCTTCATTTCCGTCCAAAGGGAATTTAGGCGGGAGTTTAGCGGCACTCCCCAGAGTAGATGAACCATTATGAGGCTGGTAAACATGTTTGCCGAATCTGGAACCATCGCACGAAGACCGTACCATCGAGATCCCCATGTTCGGGTTCAAGACACAATCGCGGCTGTAGCATCGTCAATTCAGGCAAATCTAAGCGTTTCGACTCGAAACTTATCGGCACAAATTGGAGTTAGCAAACGGTCATTACAATGGATAATTCATGGTGGCTAAAACTTATAAAGTCCAAATTCCAAGCAAGTTAAACCCTCTAGATTTGCCTATTCGCCTTGAAATTTGCCCAAAAATAATTGAAATGGCCGAAGAAGACAAAATCTTGATAAATTTCTTGTTTATGTCTGATGTGGCCCATTTTGATCTAACCGGCAATGTAAACAAGCAAAATTGCCATATATGGAGTGAATCTAATCCAGAAATACTCCATGAGATGGAACTGCACACAGAACGAGTTACTGTGTGGTGCGCAGTTTCATCAAGGTACATTGTGGGGCCATACATCGTTGAAGAAAACGGTGTAACCGTAACTGTCAATGGGAACCGTTATTTATTTATTATTATGTTGAAAGATGAATCAACTGCACATATAGCCAGACCGGTTATGGCGGAGCTCCAACGAAAATTCCCAAACAAATTAATATCCAGAAACTCCACTTTCCGCTGGCCCCCAAGGACACCTGACCTGACTGCACTAGACTTTTTTTTAAACGGTTATGCAAGCAAGAGGTGTACACAACGAAACCAAGGAATTTGACTGAATTGAAGCAGTCCATTAAAACAAAAATTGAGGCGATCTGGACTTCAACCCTTCAGGCCGCAATGAATAATTTTCTGATCAGGTGTCGCATATGCGACGTGGAGGTCATTTACGGCCTATCATCTTCAAAAACAATTAGTTATATAAAATAAAATTGAATTTTCTACACAAAAAAATAAATAAATGAAATACATTGATTAAAAAAAAAGTTATTTGAATTTCTTGTGTAACGATAGCTGATTGCAGCTTGCGTGTTGTTGTTGGTTGTTGCTGCGAAGACAATGCCGGGCTGGTGTTGACGTAGGATCCGATGACTTTATGGCGATGCTAGTAAACTCTCCTGCTGCAGTTGATTTTGGTGTATGTTATGACGTTACGTAAATATTTTCGGTGGTACGTGTATCAAATTGTATAACATTTATATATTAAGTTTGAATTTTTTTTTCCATGCCGTGAAGCATGTGAAATGAAAAACTGCGTGCTCCGTATCTTCATCTTCATCCGGGCATTCGGGGCAGGATGGTGAACTGTCGTGCCAAAATCGGGGAGGTATTTGCGGTAACCGCCGTAACCAGACAGAAACTGTGTAAGGTGGTAGTTACATTACCCATGCTTTCGGTTTATCCACTCCTGGATTGTAGGTATTAGTTTATATGTCCACCTGCCTTTTGTGTATTAGCCCAACGAGTTTGCCATATAGCTGCTGACGCTGCTTTTTGCTCCATTTTGATTGCCTTAGTGTTATTGGCATCGTGTTGGTTCAGGGCTCTTCTATTGTTTATACTGATCATCTCGTCTGCGAGGATGTCGATGGGGACCGCTCCAGTCGGCTAGTTCTGGTTCGGCGGAAACTAGCCAATCTGTTATCTGAGCAATTGTTTTATTTGTAGCTGATTCGACTGCACAGATCTGTTCTTTAACAGTAACGATGGCAATGTCATCAGCGAATCCAATTATCGTTACTCCGTCGGGCTGCGTTAATCGTAAGACTCCGTCGTACATGATATTCCACAGTAGCGGTCCTAAGACCAATCCCTGTGGGACTCCCGCAGTGACATTGTAGTATTTTACCCCTTCATCGGTATTGTACCTCAACTTTCTGTTGTTGAAGTAGTTCGTCACTATCCGTAGCAGGTAATATGGCGTATCCATCCTGGCAAGAGACCTTTTAATAAACGACCAGTTCGCAGAGTTAAATGCGTTTTTAATGTCCAGCGTTACTACTGCACAATTCTCCTTTGTGCCGTAGAGCCATCTTTCTCCTTCGTTGGCACCTTTGGCGATATCAACTACCGCTCTTATGGCATCAACAGTAGATCGTGCTCTTCTGAAACCAAATTGGTGATCTGAGAGGGCTTCTTTGTCTACTGCTACTGCGAGTAATCTATTATAGATTATCTTCTCGAGGATCTTTCCCATGGTGTCTAATAGGCATATTGGGCGAAAGGATGATGGTACTCCTGGGGGCTTCTTTCCTTTTTGCAGTAGGGCCAAATACTGCGTTTTCCAAGAAAGATTCCTTCTTTAAGGCACTTCTCCATTGTTGTTATGAAGAGGTCTGGTTGTTTTGTTACAGCTGCTTTTACTGCCTTATTCGGGATGCCATCGGGACCCGGCGCCTTGTTGTCACCTATCTTGCATCATGCCCTTAGCAGCTCCTCGCGAGTAATTAAAGGATTATCTTCTGGTTTGACTGCTCGTATAATATTGCACATAGTAGAGGGAAGAGGTGCTCTACTATGGATCTCAGCATTATCGGACATGTTATTTGAGGAGTCTTATAGCCCTTTAATTTCGTCATCACCATTCTGTATGCCGAGCCCCAAGGGTTAATGTCGGCTTCTTGACAGAGACGTTTAAAGCATGCAGTTTTGCTTTCCTTGATGGCTCTATTTAAGCTACATCTCGCCAGTCAAAGGGTGTCCAGGCATTGTTGGAAATCCGCCCTCCTTCTTGATCGTTGGACTTTGCGCCGGGCTTGTAAACATTTTGCCCGAAGTTCGTCTATTTCCTCGTGCCAGGATGTCCTGGGCTATTCTACAGTGATTGAGATTTATCTGTAGTATCTTCATGGTATTTTGCTTCTGATAGCTCTCCTGAAGACCGGGCATCTGCTGCTGCCAACTATATGATGAGCGTCGTCTGGGAGGTTTTTCTTGCAGAACATGCAGGATGGTTGCTTATCGCAATTTCACAATTTTTTTTTTTCACCACATCTCCTACATAGCTTGGAGCGATCTTCTTCGCTTCTGCATTGTGTGGCTAGATGACCATACTTTAGGCACTTGAAGCACGTTTTCAGCAGTCTTTTCACGGAGTTAATTATTAAGAAATTTTATCAGACAAATCTGTAACCGAAGTTTACGGATTCTGATGATGTATTCACAATAAAACTTATGTATTATCTCAGTAAATAGCCTCAGAAAGGCAACATATTTTCTTTTTTAAATTAGGCGCATCTGACAGCGGATTTCAGAAATGTTTACTCCTGTACTGCTTCGCTTAAAAGTCTGTATACATGTACGTGAAATTTCATGTTCCTAGCTCAAAATTTAAGGCCCAAAAAGTGATGACGTATATAAATATATATGCTTTTGGGGGTATATCGTAATTATTTCTCTACCTTACTAACAATGTATCAAAATTATTGTAATATACAATGTGGTATATGCTATAAAAAGCATATGTACGAAGGGTGTTGCCAAAGTTTTGGGAATTTTCTTTAGAAATCTTTATTTTACTTGATACCTACTTCATTTTAGTTTTTCAATGTAATTTGCATTCAGTTGAATAATTTTTTTTCCAGTGGTGTACAAGTTCTTTAAGCCAGTATCAAAGAATACTTGAGTAACTGACTTCCACCTCATGTAAGTAATTAAAAAAAACGCTACGTAAATGTTTTTCAATTCTGGAAATAAATAATAATCACTATGCGTTAGATCAGGTGAATAGGGTGAATTTCACTAGCAGTGTGGGGTCTTGCATAGCTTTTTCGTAAAAGGTTGGAGTAATATTCTGCTTTTATTACTGCACCTTTTGGTACTTAGTGTATTAAAATAATACCTTCACAATCCCATAAAAAAAAAACCATTATCAAATATTTACCAACCGACGGAATAGCACTAGCCTTAATTGGTCGCCCATCTTCAAGCTTTCCAAACTATTTTGTTAATTTTTTTTGTTTACGAATTCGTTGCTATTACTAGGTGCCAAAAAGAATTTCTGTAAATGGCCAATAACGTTTGTATGTAACAACAAGTTTCGACTCTGTAATCAATTTTACTGAAACTGTGCTCCACCGAAATGGTTGTGCAGAATTTTATGAGTATGCCGCATACCAACGCCGAAGTTAACGTCCGTCGTTTTTTTTTTTTTTTGTGTAGTGAAGGTGAAAATATCGAAAGAAACTAGGTGGTTCTCGGTTATCAAGTAGTATGGAGCTCTAACGCCGCTAAAAACACCTCCTTAATTTGAACCAATTTATGAACGTTAGACAAATGATTTTCTTTCTTATACAATATTTAAAATTGCGTTAAGGAAAGTGTAAAGTTTTAAGTACTTCCCTATAACTTTTAGCCCATGCTCATGAAGCTTGGTTCTTCTCAATCTCCGGATATTTTTTCGTACATTTAAGACTGTTTCTATCTCGGGGTTCATGTTGTTTGCAGTCATTGATTGTGTGTCACAGCGTGCTTCCTAAACACCTCTATCACCATGTCTACTTGTAGGTCACAGTGCAGTGAGTTTCTTTCCAGTAACCAGTACATTTTTCTATGTTTCAGGTTTAGTTCTATTTTCTATTTTCTTTTTAATGTACTCTTTTCATTTTAACTTTACATTTAAAGTCATTCCAAGGTACTTAGCTGTATTGGTATGGGTTAGAACTTAGTTGTTAATGAAAATCGGAAGACTGCTTATATTTTTAATTGTGAAGTTTATGTGAGTTGATTTTGACTCATTGAGTTTGATAAGCCATTGTTGCGTCCAATTTCCTACTCAATTGCCTGCATTCTGCAGTTTCTCCGTTGCATTCAGATTGCATTTATCAAGAACTAATATTATAGTGGTAACTGCAAAAGTAGCCTTCATGACATTGTTATCCACCGGTATATCCCTGGTACAAAACAATTATAGGGTTGGTCTCAGGACACTTCCTTGAGTAACACCTGCTTTAATTTTCTTTAGTTCTGAATATTCTTGTTTGTATCATACTTGGAAGGGTCTATCTGAAATATAGGATTTCTGTATTTCGGAATACTGTCTAGGTACGAGTAAACCCCTATGCAGTTTGTACTCAAGGCCCTTACGCCAAACCTTGTCAAAACCTTGAGTAACATCTAAAAGCGGTGCCATGACAAGGGGAATTTAATCTTCGTTCACTTTATCAACAAACTCAAGGTTTTCAGTAGCTGCACTTGACGAGAATAGCTTAGAAATGTTCGACAGGTCTGCGAAGAGGGCCTTTTGTTTCGGGTTTCCGATTCATTTTTCGTCTGGTTTTTTAAAGGGCGAACTTTCTAACTGAGGGCTTTTTAGACACTTAGATGCTTTTCACAAGGAGTAGTCAGTGGACTCAAAGTGAATAATTTTTTTTAATTCACAAATTCGTTTTTAAGTTCATTATTGAGATGGTTGAAAACAGTGTTTTAGGAATCAAAACACACCTTCCAGCTGTTTCACTAATCCGTAACCTAGTGTTAAGAAGTCGGACGAGTGCAGAGAAAACACGTATTCTCAGCACCCAGACGAGCATATATACACTTAGCCGCATAAATCTGCGTACAGCGCAAAAAAAGTGGTATTTCAAATTTAAACTCAAATATTTAAGTTATTATTCCATGTATTAATGTCATTCTTTTTTTATTTGATTGTTTAGATATTTCCCTTTCTAAATAATATTCTCTCTTTTCCTACGTACCACGAGATATATTTTTAAACAATTTTTTTCTTATACCTATTGCAAAAACACACCCGCAAAAGTCTGCGTACAAACAATTTTTAGGCAAGGAAACACGGTCGTATGATGTCCTAGTATTTGGTAGGATAACCTTTTCTCTTTAATACCTCTATAAGGCGTCTAGGCATCGATTCCACAAGTTTCCTTGTATCCTCGGCTGTAATTTTTGCCCATTCTTCTGCTATTTTGTCTCTGAGCATATTTTTCGAGGTTATTGTGTGTTTTCTAATCCTGCGCTCAAGTAAGTCCCATAAATGCTCTATAGGGTTAAGGTCCGGACTTTGGGGAGGTGTTCTTAACTGATTTTTGACATTGTATAATAACCAAAGCTTAACATTTACGGCTGTATGGGGGTCATTATCTTGTTGGAACCAAAAATTTTGTTCTAGCCCCAACTGCTGGACACTTTGCAGTAAGTTATCTTTAAGAACTTGAATATACCCCCTTTGGTCCATTATAGAGTCAATAAATGTAAGTTTGCCAACGCCATTAGCAGCCATACACCCCCAAACCATAACTCCGAATCCTCCATGTTTTACAGTAGGTATTAAATTCTCTTTTTCGAACGCTGTACCTCTCTTTCTCCATACTAGCTTTTTTCCTTTGATGCCAAAAATACAAAATTTACTTTCATCAGAAAAAATTACATTGTTCCAAAACTCTGGAGGCTTGGAAACATATTCATTTGCAAAATCCATGCGTTTCTGTTTATTAACGTCAGAAATGTATGGTTTCCTACGGGCTACTCGACTATGATAGCCAGCTTTTTTTATGATTCTCCGAATAGTATCATCAGATACAGTTTTAGAAAATCTTTCCTCAACCTCAAGTTTCACTTGGTAAGCAGTTATCCTTGGATTGAGGCGCACTAACTGGACGACACGTTTTTGTTCGCGCTTTGTTAATAGAGATGGTCGACCAGTTCGGGGTTTAGATACGATTGAACCAGTAGAAACGTAATTAGATATTACTCTCTGGATTGAAGAGTGAGCTCTACCTACTGTTCGTCCAATATCTCTAAAGGTTTTACCCTCAACATATAAGTTAACACCACAAATGTTACAAAACACATTCGCCATGTGTAACCCAATATTCGCCTCGTGCTTGATACAAAAACACCTGCAGCAATAGCAACAGTCGATAACAACCACGCTCCACATTCATGCTGCTAAGCCAGCGTCTGGAGCTATCGCAAGACGATACCCTATTTTTAATTGGCGCCCGAGTAGGGACCCGGTACGAGAGTAGTCACGTCGCGATTTAATTTTAACTAGTTTAAATAGTTGCGAAGTAGTTACGCGCGTAAGCCGACCTAAAATAGCTCGCCGTGAGTGACCAAAGAAGTGAACTTGGAAAAGAACATTAGTGCTCCCAGTGCCGGGTCCGTCAGCGACATCACCGGAAATCTTTAGATCGAAGGAACCACGTAAGCGTGTTGAAGGCGATACCGCAGTAGCCAAGCAAGGCAAAAAGGAGTTTATCAATCAACCGACGTGGGATGTTCCCCGCTTTAGTTCTTGTAAGGATAATTGTTAAGATTATTTAAGTAAGAAATCCAGTGAAGTAGAATATAAGAATAATCAATATTTAAGTAAGAAATCCAGTGAAGTAGAATATAAGAATAATCAACATTTAAGTAGAAATACAGTAAAGTAGAATATAGGAATAATCAAGTGAGACATATCTCCCATTACTAGTACTAATTAAGTGAAACATATTAATATTAACCACATCTAAAGCTAGACGTGTCAAGTTCAGTTCCTCTTAAATTTTTCTTAACTCTGAGTATACCAAAATGCCCGACCTCCGTTCAGGAGTATCCACAAAACCCCAGCAACGAACATTTCTTTGAACCAAATCCACCAAATCCCCCCAGTAGAAATGTTCCACCAACGGACAACCCCCCGAGAATTTCTCTGGGCGGTCAGAATCAAAATAACTCTTTCCAATCTACAACATCCCATATGGATGCAAACCGAGAGGTTGGGTCGACTTCCGCCTTAGACACCCTTATTTTGTCAATAGTAAATCGGGTCCTAGAGACCAAGGTTCCACCCCTCGTCCAAAATTGTTTAAACCCCAATGCTGATTATTTCGCTGGCACAGACCAGGCAATCGCTCATGAACACATAAATCAATTGAATGGCATGGATAGAATTCCGGGATTCCCACCAAGAGGACAAATGCCAGTACCCCATCAGTACGTACCCCAGCACTACGCACCAAGGTCACAGCAGGTCAGTCGATTCACACCAAGGGGACCGACACCCGTACCCCAGCAAGGTACATCAAGGCCAAACCAAATTCACCAGAATAATTGGCAAACAAATTTCCACATAGATACATATATCTATCGTGATTATAACCAGGCCACTGAAGACTAGACGAACCAGTATGAACAGACTCTAGAAGAATGCATTCAGCCCCTAGAGCAAGCAGATGATACCAACCACACCGAGGCTAGCCTGATCGAGGACTTCACCACCCTGCATTTTTTAGGCTAACGGACTCCTCGTTACCCTACATTGAAGGGAAGACGAAGAGTGGCAAAATAATGAAAATCCTAATAGATACAGGCTCGAATCGGAATTACATCCAACCGTCGCTTGTCGAGAATCCCATCCCAAATAATGAATCCTTTAACGCGAACTCAATAGGTGGAAGTACCAGAATCACACACCATACCGAAACAAGTCTCTTCGGCCTTAAAGATCCAAAGATCAAATTCTTCCTCCTACCCACCTTAAAATCTTTCCATGCGATTTTAGGCAATGATAGCTTGAAAGAGTTGTCAGCAGTCATTTATGCTAAAGAAAGCTACATGTCCATTCTTGGCGGACCTAAAATCAGAATCAAACAAATGAAAATGCAGTCAATCAACTCACTAAGTTCCAAAATCAATTCTATATCCGACACCCAACAAATAATCGTCGAATCGCTTGTTGGGAATTTCCCCAAGCTATTCTCCGAACCTGATGAAAAGCTAACTTTCACCACAAAGGTGGTAGCCGAAATCCGAACAAATACGGATTCTCCTATTTTTTCGAAATGTTACCCTTACCCCATGTCGCTCAAAGACGAAGTCGAGAAACAAATTACCAAGCTTCTTGAGGATGGCATAATTAGACCATCCCGATCACCTTATAACTCCCCTATTTGGATAGTATCCAAGAAACCCGGCCCGCGGGAAACAAACAATATCGGCTAGTGATCGATTATAGGAAGCTCAATTCGGTCACGATCGCGGATCGATACCCGATCCCCGAGATAAACGAGGTCCTATCTCAACTGGGTAAAAACGCATACTTCACTGTGCTTGACCTCAAGAGCGGATTTCATCAAATCCCCTTAAAAGACTCCGATATCGAGAAGACGGCTTTCTCCATAAATAACGGAAAGTTTGAGTTTACTCGACTACCGTTCGGTCTTAAGAACGCACCGTCTATATTTCAACCAGCTCTCGATGATATTCTTCACGAGCATATCGGAAAGATATGCTACGTATACATCGATGACATTATTATATTCAGTAAAAGCGAATCGGAGCATGCTGAGCATTTGAGGCAAATCTTTTACACCCTCAGTGAGGCTAATATGAAAGTCCAGCTGGACAAATGTGGTTTCTTCCAACGTGAAGTGGAATTCTTAGGATTCATTATATCCCAAAGTGGTATTAAGTCTAACCCAGAGAAGGTAAGAGCAATAGTCGATTTCCCACAACCCAAGACGTTGAAGGATCTTCGTTCTTTCCTTGGCCTTTCAGGCTATTATCGTCGATTCGTTAGGGACTATGCAAAAATTGCAAGCCTCTATCATCCCTCCTCCGAGGAGAAGAAGGTCGAATTTCCAAAAATCTTTACAGCAAAAAGCCAATTTACTTGAATTCTGAGGCTGTCGAAGCCTTTAACAAAATTAAAAGTTCGCTTGCATCGCAGGATACTATGCTCGCGTATCCTAACTTCGACAAGGAGTTCGAGCTCACTACGGACGCATCCAATTTCGCTATTGGCGCAGTCTTGTCCCAAGACGGACGACCAATAACATTCATATCTAGGACTTTGAGCAAGGCGGAGGAGCATTACGCCACAAACGAAAGAGAAATGTTGGCGATAATTTGGGCCCTCAATTCGCTAAGGAACTACCTATATGGTTCTGCTCATGTCAACATCTACACGGACCACCAACCCCTTACATTTGCTCTTAGCAATAAGAACAACAATAGTAAGATGAAAAGGTGGAAGGCGATCCTAGAGGAGTATGATTATACTCTCCAGTACAAACCTGGTAAATGCAAAGTAGTTGCGGATGCTCTGTCACGACCACCACAGGAGTCTCAGATTAATTCCCTAACGCCAACTCAGCATAGCAGCGAAAGCTCGTCGGAGAATCTAATTCCCTCTATTGAAGCTCCGATAAACGTTTTCCGGAATCAGGTAATCCTCAAATTAAGTGATGTGACTCAACATCAGATGCAAATCCCATTTAAAAACTTCCGAAGACATGTTATTGAGGAACCTGAATATACTAAAGAAAAACTCATATCCATCTTTAAACGATTCTTAGACCCAAGAGTACTAAATGGACTGCTAGCCCCAGAGAGAGTTATGGGCATCGTTCAAGAAATTTACCCTTTGTATATCTCGAACTACAAGGTAAGGTATACCCAATCTTTTGTTGAGGACATTTCCTCCACGGATAGACAAGAAGAGATAATTATCGAAACTCATAACAGAGCTCATCGTGGTCCAGATGAGAACAAGAACCAAATCATGGAAAGGTATTATTTCCCTAGCATGGCTAAGAAAATCAAACAATTCACCACACTCTGCTCAACCTGCAAAAAGAATAAGTATGACCGTCACCCTAACAACCCCATGCTTGGCGAAACCCCCATACCGAACTATCCCGGTCATACTGTACACTTAGATATTTTCTCCACTGAGAAACACTTAATCCTCACCGCAATAGATAAGTTCACCAAATTTGCCATTGCCAAATTAATTAAATCAAAAGCGATTGAAGATGTCAGACGACCTCTTCGAGAGATCATTTTTCAATTCGGAGTTCCCCAATGTATAATATTCGACAATGAGAAGTCGTTCAACTCAGTGTCGATCCTCTTCATGTTAAAAGACGAACTCAAAATCACTGTCTACACGACACCCCCGTACAAGAGTGAAGTGAATGGTTAAGTGGAACGGTTCCACTCCACTCTAGCAGAAATAATGAGATGTCTGAAAAAGGACGCCATTAATAGAAATTTTGAAGAACTACTCGAAAGAGCAGTTTGTGAATACAACCATTCTTTCCACACCACTACTCAAAAGAGACCAGTTGATCTCTTTTTTGGAAGAACAGTCAATTTTGGACCAGAAGATTATGAGAAAACGCGGTTGAGCAATATCGAGAAATTGGTCCAGAAGCAGCAAAAAGATCTAAAATACCACAATAAGAAAAGAACCGAGATCAAAACGTATACCCCAGGAGACATAATCTATGTAAAACAAAATAAAAGGCTAGGTTCTAAACTGACAAAGCGATATGCGAAAGAAATAGTCGAGGAAAACTCTACAACCACAGTCAAAACACGGTCAGGAAAGATAATCCACAAGAGTCACATACGAAACTAGGATCAGGCAACCTTCTATAAACTAACCCAGCTTAAACTATTTCCACTGTTTTTCCCTTCTAGGCTGTACGCCGTAGGCTGCTTGGCCGATATCCAGGTCTTGGACTATTCATCCAGTGAATTAGTTGCGATAGAAACCGGGACGGCAATGATCCAAAATGGCAGCTTTAAAATGATTCATACCATAGACTTGGAACCATGCGAAAGCATAATTAACAACATCAAAAATACAATAGAACACGGCATAAATAAGAGTCACCCTTCCTATCCTTTCCTTTCTCACGAACTTTCGGAAATAGAACATATACTAAATAGGCTCAAACCTAAAAACAAAAACAAAAGGTCACTAAACTTCTTAGGAAGCGCATGGAAGTGGATAGCTGGAAGCCCTGACCATGACGATTTCCGAATAATAAGAAACAAAATAAATAATGTATTAAGAAACAACAATAGACAGGTCCTTATTAACAGAGATGTTATTAATAATATTAATGAAATAACAAAGAAAACTAATGAAATACTAACGAAAATGAAAAATCATGACCCATTCATGAATACCATTATATCCGTTACTCAACAAAAAATTAAGCTAATTAAGGAAGAACTTGTCAACATAGAATACTTTGGGCGAATAAAGGAATTATAAATTCATATATTTTATCAATTAAAGAAATTAACATAGCTGAAAAAATAATTAAGAGGGAAAATATCCCTTACGGTAATATTGATGAGGCACTAAATTTTGCCGAAGTAAAAGTTGCCACGAACACAAGTTCGATAATTTATATTATAAGTATACCAAGCTTAGAGTTAAACACTTGCAGTAAACTTTTATTAAAACCCGTAAAGAAGACAAATTTTGTAAACAAATTAGAATACGAACAAATTTTTGAAATGCCAAGAAAAAATGTATGGTTTAAAGTTAGATTGTAAGTCCTATAATAAATTAGAAATATGTCCTAATCGTAACATATTAGATATTAGTAGCACATCCTGTATCCCTAACCTACTCCTGAATATAAAAGCCAATTGCACCCGCATAAACAACCAACATATTCCCACAGAGGAAATCTTCCCAGGACTCATTTTTCTCAACCGGTTTAACGGCACAATGCAACAAGACCTCCAAAATGTATTACCACTAACGGGCACATTCATAGTTAAGTTTCAAAACTCAACAATTACCATAGAAAATAAAACCTACACATCTGATACCGTGATATCCACATTAAAACCATTACCTGCAATCGCTCAATTTTCTACAGCGGAGGACACAGAAGAAATGCTATCATTGGAAATGGTAAAAGAACTCCATTCCAGCAACACTGAAGACATAAAAACACTGGAATCAAAACACAATACCACCAAAGCAACAAATATCATATTAGCAATAGCCATAGCCACGATTGCTCTAGCCTTTATAGCAAAAACTGTATGGAAAAAACGCGCAATTCATATCAACGTCAACAATAGACCTGATCCAGAAAACCAAATTGAGATGAAGGAAAACACGCATATGGCAACTCCTTGCCAAGAAACCAGCAAGACCCAAGAAAAAGTCTTAACAGCAAAGCCTACACGAATAAGCCAAATACCTCTTTTTTGAATTAAGGTCAAACGAGGACGTTTGATTCTAAGCAGGGAGGAGTTAACACCACAAATGTTACAAAACACATTCGCCATGTGTAACCCAATATTCGCCTCGTGCTTGACACAAAAACACCTGCAGCAATAGCAACAGTCGATAACAACCACGCTCCACATTCATGCTGCTGAGCCAGCGTCTGGAGCTAACGCAAGACGATACCCTATCCCAATCCCATTGCAAAATTCCCACATTCCAGCACGTATTATTTAAGTGAACATAGGTGATAAGTTTCTTTATGTTAGTTTTGTAAGTCAGTTGTGTTTTTGAATTTTAATAAAGAAGAGGCTTCTCCTCTAAAGGAAAAAATATTTTTTTTACAAATTAAACAAAGTTTTTTTTAATTTATAGCTTCATAATAATTTTCCTTTCATCAACACAAATTTCTTTTCCTTTTTTCTCCATGGCTTTATATTCACAAACTTATCGCAACAAATGTTCAGGAAAGAATGAAATAAACTTCCAAAATCATGCCAGTGTGCTTTAGTGAACGGTACTTGTCCATCCCCTATTCAACGCAGCTGCAAATGTGTGCTAAGCAGATGTAAATTGTGTGTACGCAGCCTTTGCGTGTGTGTTTTTGCAATAGGTATAAGAAAAAAATTGTTTAAAAATATTTTTCGTGGTACGTAGGAAAAGGGAGAATATTATTTAGAAAGGGAAATATCTAAACAATCAAATAAAAAGAGAATGATATTAATACATGACATATTAACTGAAATATTTGAGTTTAAAGTTGAAATACCACTCTTTTTTTGTGCTGTACGCAGACTTATGCGGCTAAGTGTATGTGCTCGTATAAACTAAAGTCTTTATTTGCGAAGTATAAATATTAGATTTACATAGAAAAGTTAATAATTTGTTAATCTTACAGTGTTTGGACTCCGCCCTGTTTTTCTAGAAATCGAAAACGAAATATGAAAAAGGAAACGAGGTTCAAGAAGTGTGCTGATATCTATCAACTGACATTGGGTGGCAATCGTGACGTACGCCTAAAGAGTGCTGCCAAGTTTCATCGCAACATCCCCCCCTTTGTAAATGTCGCGCATCTTCCTGCGTAATATTTACCTCTTTAAATCCAGCTTTGCCAAGCTTAACAATTGACCGCATCACCAAACCATTGACCGTTTTTACTACTGCATTGCCGGCTTAACCATCTTTTGATCGATGCAGATCCACGACGATTTCCTTGTGTTTCTCTTGCTATTTTCGTCAGCAATAATTACCACGTCTTGCAAGGCGATGGAGCCCAGAGGTGGCTGAAACCACTTAGTTATGGTCGGTCAGTACTCGCGTACCTAACGCTTCCAAAATTGATTCGCCAGCAGATTTGATTGATGAAAATTTTTGCACAGAGTCGATGCACTACTTTCCTCACTTCCATGTTCTCTCACTCCATTTGAGCTTCCAATTGCGAATTGATTTTGAGTGAGTGCTTTACTCTCTGGTGAGTCTAGCTTCACATACGTCAGCGAACATAAATTTAAAATATTCTCGATGTCGGCCAATGTTGCCCTCAGAACAGCTTCGCGTAAGCCAGTCTCGTGCAGAATGTTTATCAATATCGATTTCACCGAACGAATCATCCTTTCCCACGCACCTCCCATATGAGGTGAAGCTGGTGGTACAAACAGCCATTCAATTTCGGGATACTCCTGCTCCAGCTAGTCGGACGATACCTTCTCAATTTCTTCCACTAAAATGCGACTTGCTCCACGAAATTTCGTGCCGTTGTCCGACATTATGAGCCTTGGAACTCTACGCTGGCTGATGAACTGCTTCAGCACAAGTAAAAACGTTCTGTTGACAGCGAGGAAGAAATCTCAATTTACACCGCTCGAGTGGTAAGATACGTGAAAAGTGCACCCCATCGCTTTTCTCCGCGCCGGCCGATCATTGTATCCATAGGTCCGAAGTAATCAATACACGTATGAGTAAAGGGTAGTGTGAATGGTCGCTTTGATGGTAGGGCTCCCATGCTGGGAGGAGCTGGACTTGCTCGGCGATTACGGCATTATTGACAACTCTTGACGCCTGTGCTGACCAGAGTTTGGAGGCCACTTGTGAAGAAGCGTTGTCGCATCTCGTTCACCACGATTTCATTGTGATGATGGTGAAACTTACGGTGATAGAAATCAGTTAACAACCGAGTACTTGATGGTTGCG
This sequence comes from Pocota personata, assembly GCA_963082735.1. Lineage (NCBI taxonomy): Eukaryota > Metazoa > Arthropoda > Insecta > Diptera > Syrphidae > Pocota > Pocota personata. The sequence continues at coordinate 90,757,084 of OY720431.1, forward strand.
TGGCATTATGATCGGGCATTTGACTCTCATCGCTACTCCAGGGACCAAATCCACTCGCCCTTGAACCCGCTGCAATTCACACTCATCCAGATATGGGGAACACCTAAAAATACAGCTTCTATGGTTCACCCCTCTGGTTCCAGACCGCAAACACGGCACTTCCTCTAAAAAAGCGTCTTCTTGACAAGTCCGAATTATTACTGTCTCAGCGTCATCGATTCAGGAGACCTTTGACCACCTCTGATTTGGCTCTCTGTTTTACCAATAAGCCCAGGAACCGCAGCACGTATCGTGAAGCGCTGGCAGCTTCTCCCACTCGCTAAAACGATTGGTATCTGGTGAGACCACAGCCAGAGTTGCGGCAGTCGTAGTCTTCACTCACATATGGCAGACGACCTCAGGCTCGAAATCAACAGGGTTGTTCAACTTCGTTTCTGGCCAGTCACGCTCGGATAAGGCCAGAAACTGTGGACCAGTGAACCAGGATGACTGCCCTTAAAATTCTAAGTTCTTATTCCATTTCGGCCCTTCATCTGCTACATTGTCAGCTGTAGGCACCCATCTCCAATCGTTGACGTCTGAGCCCTCGAGGATCTTGCCTATGAATAATGCGGCAAACTGATACACTTTCTCGCATCTGATCTGATCCAATACAGTACGTTCCTCGAATCAGTCCAAAACAGCCGACGACTTACTCGTACTGATATCTCGTTTTCGATGACTTTAACTAACGTAATCCTATTATAGCAGCCATCAATTCGTTGATATTTGCGTCAACTAAAGTTTATATGTATTTCTGCTGATGGGCCCTCCAAACCCAGCTCAGCTGCGATGCCACTTTCCATAAGAGTGCACTTTCCGATGAGCGCGTATCCAAAGATCTGCTTCCACCAAACAGCGTCACAGGAATGTACCGCCACAGGAAAATAATCGCCTTCTTTTGTTCTTTAGAATGGAAGAAGACAACAGGATCTTGTACGATGCCGATATCACCTTCATTCTGGTCGTTATTTCTTTGAGGGTCTCTCCCATAAGGTGTTGCGTGAAGAAGAGCGTGATGAGACATCTTACAGCCATCCCACAGCATTGTTTCTTCAAGTTGCATCATCTTACTGGATGCTTTTTGAAACAAAGAAGACAAAAACGATTTCCTCTCACGAATTTCCATCGTTCCTGTATAGTTGAGGCACAGAATCTGTTGCAGTCTGCAAGACAATGATCTTCATTGCATTGTGGGCATGAATCTTGCTATATTGTTGAGTTCCTCTTCAGTTAGACCACTTCGTGTACCATGATTCGTTGCTTTTGCTGTTTCCTAGTATTTCTTGCTTCATAACTGTTTACTGCAATAGATGGCTGGTGCATGTGGCAAGAGCAAAAAACCACTTGTCGAATATACCTACGTCGACACGAGCCAATGCCATTTTATGACGACCCCAATCCATTTTCCGGTCACTCGGCAACTTGTCCACTAAGTCAGCTAACAGCATTGGATCATTTAAATAGTCCACGAGGCCTACGGCTTGGATAGTTGCACAATAATTTTGAACAGATAATGCTAAATGAATAAGATCTGATTTCACGGGTGGCTCCTGCCTCAATTTGCGCTGCATCGTTTGGTGAATAACATCCGCACGCCCGAAAAGCATCTTCAGTGTCCCTCACATGGCGTCATCACATTTGGCTGCACAAGTGAAGCTGCTATAGGCGATGGTATTGCAAAGTTCGAGACAAAGTTGTAAAGAGTTGCCGGTATATAACCATACCATCCGGTACTTGATTTCCCTCGATGAGATTGTGTAGCATGTAGCATTTGAAGGTTAATTCCAGGTTAGTTTAGTTTTCCACGCGAATGCGCAAGTACTATGGCGTTTGTGGTAGAAATTCTCGTAGCAACAGAGAACACCAGAATCCAAAGGAAGTTATGATTCCCAAGATTTCGATGAATGTCGAAACATGTTTGGATGTTCCAATAATATTTTAGAATATTGAGAAGTCGGACGGGTGTAGACAAAACACGTATTCTGAGTATCCAGACGAGTATATACATGTTAACTAAACTAAAATAATTAAATATTAGATTTACATAGGAAAATTAATAATTTGTTAATCTTACATTAGTGTTTCGAACCCGCTCTGTTCCTCCCCAAATCGAAAACAAGAAGTGTGCTGACATCTATCAGCTAACATGGGGTGTTAATCATGACGTGGACCTAAAGATTGCAGTCAAGTTTCATCGCAACACCTAGATTAACATAAGTATTCCCATTTCAAATCCAATCCTCTATCTTTCATCCGACACTCTACTACATACAAAATAATATATCATAATTCACATTATCCATTCACCTTAAAAATATTCACATCAAATATTCTCACGGTCAGCACACAATTTTCCGTTTCCATTTTCCCATATTGCGTCCACTCGCAAAAAACTAGTCAAAATTATTCCTGAGATCTTTTGATGAATTCACTACTGTAAATTGTGTATAAATAATTCGTAAGTGCACCAAATAAATTTATTTTTTTCACTGTCGTTCAGATCAGGAGAGAGTCGTTTTAACTATTTACTACCCCCCACCAAGGAAAGTAACAAGTACCGGTTTAACATCATCAATTCACCAGGGTGTTACTGCTTCGACGAAGTCTTATTATTAGTTCACATGGGAATCAAAAGAAATTCTTCTCAAACACAGCCTAATCGTCCGGGAATCTCGTGGTTTGCCATTTTCTACAAGTCCTTTTCTTTTTTTCTAATACCAATGCTCAAATTAGCTGATGTGCTGTCCTCTGCCGCCTTTTAAACATCAGCAATTAATTGTTCCACTCCATGATCAATTTGCTCAATTGTTTCCATACAACTTTTTAGCTTTTCTCTGAATTCAGTCCAGTTCGTTTTCTTGTTTACAAGCTTTGGATTATTTTTTTCCTGCACTTCCGTTTCACTTAGTGGCAAGAGCACTGGAGTTCAATCTGCCGATATGTCATAATTACATTCAACTCTAGTATGATTTCGTTTAACACCTTTTGGTATGAAAAAGACAGTAGGGTCTGGTATTTTGTTAAGATCAGAAAGCCGATATGAAAGAATTCACATTTGTAGTTCCGGCCTGTTTGGTAAAGCCCTTTCCTTTTGTTGTTGTTAACCTATGTCACTAGTGGGTATGTTTGGCATTGAAGTCACCACTAACAAGAAAGTAATGTCCAAGCAACTTAAGGAGTTCTGCATAGATATAATATTTATTCATCAGCTATTAACTGATTATTAACTATTTAGTACAAATCCACGTAACCTTAGGTCTGTTCCCATCTTCGTTCTCAATCCTCACCCCACAACTACGGCTATCACGAACCAATGCCAAAATACTGCGCAAAACTAACGGCATGCAAAGCTTCTTCGACTTTCATTACAGCAGAGTCACACTCTGTAACGCCCTCCACTCTTCCCAACAATGGGTGGACGGGGTGTAGTGGTAACATCAACGTTTGTCACGCTCTTGGTTCACGGTACAAATCCTGATGTCAACAATCATCTATTTATTTCGTCTGAAATAAATAAAAAAGTCCATCAATTGCGAAAGCTAAGTCAATTCTACTGCGAAGGCATAGCACTGGCAATAGAGCGGTCATATATCTGAAAATGCAACATGATCGTGATCAGGAGGACGGAAAAAAAAAATACTGTGAATCATGAGCAACGACAAAAAGCAAAACAAACAAGCTCCCCAGTTATCTGGACGCTACCCTTGGAGTATACAGAAACTTAATACCATCTAAGTTTCAAACCACTACACTAAATCTTTGTTTCTCTCTCTCCTTCACAAACGCCCGTGTCCTGTAATAGTATAAGAGTATTCATATCCTCTTTGGCGCGCGCAAATTATAGAAAAAAAAAAATATTTTACCCCTTCATAGGTATTATACCTCAACTTTCTGTTTATGATATAGTTCATCACTATACGCAGCAAGTAATATGGCGTATTCATACTGGCGAGTGATCTTCTAATCAACGACCAGTTTGCAAAGTTAAATTCGTTTTTAACGTCGAGCGTTACCAATGCACAGTACTCCTTTGTGCCGTTGAGCCATCTTTTTCCTTCGATGGCACTTTCTGCTATATCAACTACCGCTCTTATGGCATCAATTGTAGATCGCGATTTTCTGAAGCCAAATTGGCGGTATGAGAGATCTCCTTTATCTTCTGCTACTGCGAGTAATTTAGTGTTAATTATCTTCTCAAGAATCTTTCCCATGGTTTCCAATAGGCATATTGGGCGGTAAGACAACGGTTCTCCTGGGGGCCTCTTTCCTTTTGGTAGCGAGACCAAATGCTGTATTTTCCATTTTTCCGGAAAGGTCCCTTCTTCGAGGCATTTCTGCATTGTCGTTGTGAAGAGGTCTGGTCTCTTTTTTACGGCCGCTATTAGTGCCTTATTTGGGATGTCGTCGGGTCCCGGCGCCTTATGGTCGCCTATCTTGCCGCATGTCTTAATCAACTCGTCCAGAGTAATTAATGGGATATCTTCTGCATTGACTTCCCTTATGATGTTGCACATAGTAGCTGGTCTTAGGGGGAAAAGGTGCTCTATTATGGATCTCAGCATTACTGGACATGGTATTGGAGGGGTCCTACAACCCTTCAGATTCGTCATCACTATTCTGTATGCCACGCCCCATGGGTTAGTGTCAGCTTCTTGACAAAAGACGTTTGAAGCATGCGGTTTTGCTTTCCTTAATGGCTGTATTTAAGTTGTGTCTCATCAGTCAAAGGGTGTCCAAGCATTGTTGAAAATCCGCTCTCCTTCTTGATCGTTGGACTTTGCGCCGGGCTTGTAGGTATTTTGCCGAAATATACTTATTTCCTCGTTCCACCAGTAACATGGTGATACCTTCCTGCTATTTTTCCTTCTAGGTGATGGTGCCTGTGAAGTTGCTCGCGAGGGTGATGTCGATGATTGAACTTATAAAAGAAACTGAAACCGAATAAAGCTCCTGGATACGACCTAATCACAGGAAAGCTTCTTAAATCGTTAGCTAGAAAAGCGTTAGATAAGTTCCTCTATATTATAAACGCAGCGATAAGACTAGAATATGTTCCAAGTCAATGGAAAGTCGCGGAAGTAATAATGATTCTGAAGCCAGGAAAACCGCCGAATGATAAAAAATCGTATAGACCTATTTCGCTGCTGCTGATTATGTCTAATATTTTCGAAAGAATAGTACTTAAGCAATTACAGCCGGTTATAGAAGAAAGATCTCTTATTCCCAATCACAAGTTTGGGTTTAGTACCAAGCTCTCAACAATAGACCAAGTGCATAGAATAACAGATTTAATTGAGAAAGCTTACGAAGGAAAAAAGATTTGCTCGAGCGTATTCCTTGATGTTTCTCAAGCTTTTGACAAGGCATGAAGGATTGAAATATAAATTACGACAAGTTTTGCCTGAACACTTATATAATATTCTGCAAAAATACTTGACGAATCGACTTTTCCGAGTCAAACACGGAAATGAATATTCAGAATTTAAAGAAAGAATTTAAAGACACTTCCCTGCGGCTGGGATGCTGCAGGGAAGTGTCCTTGAACCGCTTCTGTACCTATTATATACTCGAGATATACTGCAAAAAGAAGGCACCGTATTAGCTACATTTGCCGACGACACTGCCATCCTGGTAACGGGTAAAACGATCGAGCAAAGTAAATGAATGGACAAAGATTTAGTGACTAGCTTTAAACGAAAACAAATCTGTTCATGTCAATTTTACTTATAAGAAAATAAATAATTTGCCGATCTATTCAAACTCGGTTCAAATTCCGTTTGCAAACGAGGCTAAGTATCTTGGAATGACACTTGATGCTAAGCTGAAGTGGAAATCGCACGTGAAGAAAAAAACGTAAAGAACTCGAAACCAAATACAGAGAAATTTTTTTTTTTTTTTTTTTTCCGAGGGTAGGTAAAAAATCTTCATGAAGACACTATGAGGATCGATAGCGCGTGCTCATAGTAGTGTGAGATTTTTACTCACTAAAAAAACCTCCCTTCGTGATAAATTTCTTTGATTACATACTACAACTAAGTTTTGACTTATCCAGCAGTTTTTCTTTCACGTATTGAGAGCGTTTGGCAGGTCCCTTTCCATTGAAAGTTCCTGCTTGTTCCTCAAATTAGGCGCGGTTTCTTGCTATCGTGTTAAGTCGAAAGGTTTAGTCCTTTGTAAACAACGCAGTAGATTCCTCTCATCTAGGATTCGAAGGACTTCATTGTTAACGTGTCCTTGTAATCTGTCTTTATGCTTACGCGCGAAGTTTTTGATTTCATATTCGACTGTCGCAATTCCTAAATCTCTATGGATATCGCGGTGCATTAACTATTGATCTTATCACTTTATTTTCAAAAGTTTGTAAAATATTGACATTACTTATTTTAGTACAACCCCAAAGTTGTATTCCATATGTCCATATCGGCTTTAGCACTTGCTTGTATAAAAGCAGTTTGTTCTCTATATTAAGCTTGGAATGTTTTCCAAGTAACCAGTACATTTCTCTGTATTTGGTTTCGAGTTCTTTACGTTTTTTTTTCACGTGCGATTTCCACTTTAGCTTAGCATCAAGTGTCATTCCAAGATACTTAGCCTCGATTACAAACGGAATTTGAACCGAGTTTGAAAAGATGGGCAAATTATTTATTTTCTTATAAGTAAAATTGACATGAACAGATTTGTTTTCATTTAAAGCTAGCCGCCAAATCTTTGTCCATTCATTTACTTTATTCAATGCTTCTAGCAATTTTTCAGTCGATTCTTCGATCGTTTTACCCGTTGCCAGGATGGCAGTGTCGTCGGCAAATGTAGCTAATACGGTGCCTTCTTTTTGCGGTATGTCGCGAGTATATAATAGGTACAAAAGCGGTCCAAGAACACTTCCCTGCGGCACCCCAGCCCTTATTTCTTTAAATTCCGAATATTCGTTTCCGTGTTTGACTCGGAAAAGTCGATTCGTCAAGTATTTTTCTAGAATATTATATAAGTGTTCCGGCAGAACTTGTCGTAATTTATATTTCAAGCCTTCATGCCAGACCTTGTCAAAAGCTTGAGAAACATCAAGGAATACGCTCGAGCAAATCTTTTTTTCTTCGTAAGCTTTTTCAATTAAATCACTTATTCTATGCACTTGGTCTATTGTTGAGTGCTTGGTTCTAAACCCAAACTGGTGATTGGGAATAAGAGATCCTTCTTCTATAACCGGCTGTAATCGCTTAAGTACTATTCTTTCGAAAATTTTAGACATAATCGGCAGAAGCGAAATAGGTCTATACGTCATTCGGTGGTTTTCCCTGGCTTCAGAATCATTATTACTTCCGCGACTTTCCATTGACTCGGAACATATTCTAATCTTATCACTGCGTTTATAATGCAAATTAACTTAATTAACGCTTTTCTGGCTAACGATTTAAGAAGCTCTCCTGTGATTAGGTCGTATCCAGGAGCTTTATTCGGTTTCAGTTTCTTTATTTCTTGTTGAAGTTCGGTCAGCCTTGCATTTCTTACTGTGTAATTGTGAAATGCTATATCCGACGCATTATCATTTTCAGCAAGCGCTTGCCCATCAAATGGTTTGAATGTTTCTTCTAAATGGGCGGCAAAGACTACTGCTTTGTCTTTATCATTCTTGGCCCATTCGTTGTCATTTTTCTTGATTGGGGCCGCTTGTATTTTCGGTTTTTTAATGCCTTTTATAGCTTTCCAGAGCGAATAATTGGAATCTTTGTCCGCTGTTAAGCTTTCAATGCTGGTTTGTATTGTTCGGTTTTTAAAATCAATAATGACCTTTTTTAGCAAGTTACACAAGCGATTCAAATGCGATTTATGTTGCGGAGCACGAGTTTGTTGCCATTTTTTACGCGCTTTTCTCTTCTCCCTTACCATTTCTTTTATTTCTGGTGGATATTTTTGGGCATGATTGATTGGCGTTTTCCTTTGATACGGAGTATTTTTCCACGCGGCGAGCTGCAGAACTTCAACAAAACGATCAATTTCGATTTCGAGTTCAGAAGACGTCCTAAGTGATACTCTCAGTTCGATATGTTCTTCAAGGTCTTTTTTAAAGCCTTCCCAATCAGTTTTTCTGCTAGTTAGTCTAGCAGGTACATCTTTTTTAATAAAGGCGTTCGCTCATCGTTAGAATGATAGGGGAATGATCGGAAGAGAGATCAAAACTTTCATCAATTTTAATACATTTGTCTGGTATTCCTTTTACAACAAAGAAATCGATCAGATCGGGTATTTTGTTGTTATCAGTCAGCCAATATGTTGGTTTACCAGTCGAGTGAAAGTCGCATCTGTGTTGCATGCAGGAGTTGTAAAGTGCTCTGTTTTTTTGTGAGACAGATCTTGAACCCCAGAAGGTGTGTTTTGCATTAAAATTACAGCCAATAATAAAATTCGGTCCAAGAGAGTTGAAAATATTTGTAAAATAATTTTTTTCAAGCCTGCAACGCAGTGGACAATAAATAGACGAGTCAGTGAAAGAGTAATGTCCATTTTTCACGCGTACAGTGCTCACTTGCATTGTTTCAAGCTCTATCATAATCTCTTCAAAGTGCTCGATGCAATCTTTTATGATTAAAGACGATCCGCCTCTGGCTCTTTCCGACGGGTGATAAGCGTGATAGGTACTGTATCCAGTAATGTTTACACGCGATAGTTTCGTCAGGTGAGTTTCACAGATCAAACATATGTCAATGTCATTTTCCCGTAGAAATATTTCTAGCTCTTCTAGTCTTTGTATGAGACCGTTGGCGTTCCATGCAACAATTTTAAGAAGTTTCGTCATGTTCGTTTTGAAATGCTCCCATTGTTAAGCTTATATTCAAGCTTCTCCAGCCTTTCGACAATTAGCATGTTTGTTTTTGTTTGCTCCTCAAGCCTCGCAAGAATAATGGAAAAGACGTGAGATACCCGGTGTGGAATTTGATCGGTGTTTGATGTCGCAGCTTGAGCGTACGTAAGCGCGCCAGGGTCGGCTAGGTTGTCTCCAGTCAGTTACAGAGAAATGTACTGGTTACTTGGAAAAGATTCTAAGCTTAATATAGAGAACAAACTGGTTTTATACAAGCAAGTGCTAAAGTACAGAGAAATGTACTGGTTACTTGGAAAACATTCTAAGCTTAATATAGAGAACAAACTGCTTTTACACAAGCAAGTGCTAAAGCCGGTATGGACATATGAAATACAACTCTGGGGTTGTACCAAAATAAGTAATGTCAATATTGTAATATGCGAGCTACGGCTCGAGTAGATACAACGTTATTCTGTGAGATTATTTCTTTATTTTCTAGTCTATAGAACAATTCAAGTTCACACTATACTGTTCTTCGCAAATTCTTTCCTTACAAGGTCTCTTTCTTCTCAAATCACTTTATCTCATTTCAGTTACTTAATTCACAAATCCAAACTAATTACTTTTTCTTGTTAACTCTCAACTTTCAATTTATCACAAAATTACAACTTCGCCTATTATCACTTTTCCAATCTCTTCGTGCGGTTCGAAACCCAACTGCTCTGCCTCGATCGCCATCTGTCCTTATATAGTCGCATTTCTGATAGTCAGAAACTTCTAGCAAATTCTTCGACCACTGGAACAAGAAAATTCCGATTTAATAATTCCAAGATGACAGCTACAGCCAATAATCTCTTGTGGTTATAATTCTCTCAAAATTCCTCGACATCGTCTTAGACATAATCCGTCTCTTACCGTGGACACGAACCTCGAATGAAAAGACACTTTTGGAGCGTAGTTATTATGCTACATTATGTTACAATATATTACAAACTTCAGCAATTGCAACAGTCGAACAAGAAATCCAAAACTTCGCGTGTAAGAACGCGTTAAAAATGAAGTCCTTCGAATTCTAGATGAGAGGAATGCGTCGATCTAAACCTTTCGACTTAACGCGATAGAAAGAAACCGCGCCTAATTTGCGGAACAAGCAGGAACTTTCAATGGAAAGGGACCTGCCAAACGATCCCAATCATGAAGTCTTCATGAAGATTTTTTACCTATCCTCGGAAAAAAAAAATTGTTTTCGATGGCACAAAGCCTTCTGCTTGGTCGTTTATTTCTTGGAAGGCATGGCGTCCGCATATCCTTATTGCTGTTTGTTTTGCCTTATCGCAAATCCAATTATTATTCCGATCAGGACATTTATAGGGCTCGCTGATCATGATAACGTCCGCTCTTTCGTCCTAGGCTATTTGTGGTAGGATGTCCTGAGATATTCTACAGTGATTGAGAATTATCTGTAGTATCTTTATGGTCCTTTGCTTGTGATAGCTCTCCTGAAGACCTGGCATTTGCTGCTACCGGCTATATGTTTCGCATCTTCTGGGCAATTCTTTCTACAGAACTTACATGATGGATCCCTGTCATAGTTCTTTGCAATGTGGCCTTCTGATCCACATTTTCTGCATAGCTTGGAGCGGTCTCCTCCGTTTTTAGATTTTGAAAAGTTTGAGTGGGTGTGTATGATGAATTGATTGTGTGTTTTCTTGTGTGTAGTATTTGTTGATTGAGCGAATGAGTGAGTGTAAGTGAATGGACTGTATGAAAGAGTGTAGATGTTTGGGTTGCAGTTACGGACGGGTTTGGTTGAGAGTGAGTGTTGAGTGATTCTAAATTTAGATTTGGGTGTTTTTGAATTGTGTTTTGTCTGATGTCAGTGGTGCGAACAACACCATAGCATGCACCCGAGCGAAGCCACTAACCCAAGTAAGCATACACGCATACAAGCAGACACACATTATGAAGCTGAAGATGTGCTCCAGAAAACCCCAGTTGCAATAGAAGGTGACTTTAATGCGTGGGCCACAGAATTTGGCAGTAGACTCACCAACACAAGAGGACAGGCCCTAATGGAAACATTCGCTTCCCTATCGATAGGTATCGCTAACAAGGGTAGAGCAAATTCTTATCGGAACGTTTGAATTGGCTCTATTATCATTGACATCACCTTTGTGAGCAACTCTATCTTGAGAACAATAGAATGGAGGGTCAGTGAGGAATATTCACCAAGCTACCACCAAGTGATAATACTGGAAATAAATGAAAAGAAACAAGTCTCGCCCCCAAAACTCACGGGTCCAAAATGGAATGACAAAACTTTCGATAAGCAAGCATTCGAAGAGATAGAATAGAACAGCGGAGACCCTCGAATATCGCTTTACAAACACCAGCGTGCGATGCATCCATGCCTAGGAGAGCAAACAGCAGGAGGGCATCGCCGTGCTACTGGTGGAATGAGGAAATAAGGACATTTCGGGCAAGATGCCTACAAGCCCGGCGCAGTGTCCAGCGATCAGGAAGGATGCCTGGACACTCTTAAACTGCAAGACGCAATTTAAATAGAGCCATCAAGGAAAGTAAAAACGCATGTTTCAAACGTTTCTGCGACGAAGCCGACATTAATCCACGGGGCTCGGCTTACAGAATGGTAATGACTAAATTGAAGGGCTATAGGACCCCACCAATAACATGTCCAATAATGTTGAGATCCATAGTAGAACATCTTTTCCTCCAAATACCAGCTACTATGTGTAACATCGTAAGAGAAGTCAGTCCAGCGGACATTCCACCAATTACTCCAGAGGAGCTGCTAAATGCAAGTAGCAAGATAGGCGACACCAAGGCGCCTGGACCCGACAGCATCCCGAATAAGGCAGTAAAAGCGGCTGTAAAAAAAAAGACCAAACCTGTTCATAATGACGATGCAGAATTGCCTCGAAGAAGGAATCTTTCCCGAAAAATGGAAAATGCAGCATTTGGGCCTGCTACCAAAAGGCAAGAAGCCTCCAGGAGAACCATCGTCCTATCGCCCAATATGTTAACTTTATACTATGGGAAAGATCCTCGAGAAGATTATTTACAATAGATTACTCGCAGTGGCAGACGAGAAAGGAGCCCTCTCAGTCCACCAGTTTGGCTTCAGAAAGATGCGATCTACTGTTGATGCCATAAGAGCAGTAGTTTATATCGCAAATGGTGCCATCGAAGGAGAGAGATGTCTTTATGGCACAAAGGAGTACTGTGCACAAGTAACGTTGGACGTTAAAAACGCGTTTAACTCTGCGAACTGGTCGTGCATTAGAAGAGCACTTGCGAGGATGGATACGCCATATTATTTGCTGCGTATGGTGACAAACTATTTTAACAACAGGAAGTTGAAATACAACATAGATGAAGGCGTAAAATACTACAACGTCACTGCGGGAGTTCCACAGGGATCGGTCTTAGGGCCGTTTTTGTGGAACATCATGTATGACGGAGTCCTACGATTACCACTGCCCGGGGGAGTAACGATAATTGGATTCGCCGATGACATCGCCATCGTGACAGTAGCTAAACAGATTCGTGCAGTCGAATCAGCTACAAACGAAACTATTGCCCGAATAAAAGATTGGCTATTAGCCTCCGGATTAGAACTGGTCTACTGGTCCTTATAACCAGCCGAAAAATTGTAGAGTTTGCCAATTTTCAGGTTGGTAACCAAACAATCAGGTCCAAAGAAGCGGTGAAGTGCTTCGGAGTAATGCTGGACAACAAACTTCGGTTCAAAACGCATGTTGACTATTTAACCAAGAAGGCAGCGAAAATACAGGGAGCTCTCTCGCGCATACTTCCCAACATTGGGGGCCCTGGATACGCAAAAAGGATACTGCTCTCCGGAGCAGCTCGCTGGGACAATGCAACGAAAGGCAGATGGACACACAAACTAATACCGACAATCCAAGACTGGATAAGTCGTTAACATGGAGACTGCAACTACAACCTTACGCAGTTCCTGTCTGGTCACGGTGGCTACCGCAAGTATCTCCACCGATTTGGACACGTCAGTTCACCATCTTGCCCCGAATGCCCTAATGGAGACGAAGGTACGGAACACGCAGTGTTTTACTGTAGACGCTTCACGGATGGAGAAGTACTTTACCCAGACCGACGTTACTCCTCGACCACATGTTGCAGTCAGAAGAGAACTGGACGGTAATATGCGACTGTATAACAAATATACAAAATGAGCTGCGGAGATTAGAAAAGCTTAGAAAAGCTACAGAAGCAGGAGAAGCCTCAGTAGCCGGTGACACAAGACGAATAGCTTGATTTGCCAACCAACCCCGAGAAGTAATACCTAACGGCAGTCCCGCGGGGGGAATGGTTGAAGTCTGTGTGCGGGGGCGAGGTTTAGTATATATCGGCTGGTAACTCATTGTCGGGACCAGGTATATGAATCGTGCATGCCATTAGCACGCGCTAATGATATCTTTAGAAGATTCCGCCCTTCCCGGGCGCAACTAAAAAAAAAAAAAACAAAAAAACAAAAAAAAAAAAAAACACTATGAAGCTGCCATCACCGCAATCATTTCCCCTCTTATCAAGTCACCACCACATAGCCAAGGAACAAGCAGCAGAAAAAAAAAGTCAGTCCTGTGTTAACCACTAGACCATACGCTGGCTTGCTCCAGTGTGGCAGCCGATCTCCTGTTTGCGATGCAAGATCCGATAAGAGATTCGGCATTCCAGTACCATCGGCTCAACGTAGTAAGAGCGGGAAACAGGGACAGAGGAGTTGTAGTTCATACTCTCCAGGTACCTAAACTCCTCATGGTAGTGGTAGCCGTAGTTAGGTTGGTAGTAATAGTAGTAATAGTGGTAGTGGGGAACATGGTAGTTGACGTCAGCCGGAGTCACAGAAGAACACTACCAACGGAGTCAACACACACACTGGGCCATCTAGAGACAACCACGCACACTGCGCCAGCGAGAAGGAACGCGCACACTGCGCCAACGCAGAAGTCCCCATGCCTGATGGGTATTTAAGGAGATAACCCTGCGCGAGTCGGGGATTCGTCTCGCAACCTCAGTAGACAGACGACGGCTACGTAGAAGAAGTATAAAACCAGAACAAAGTCACGATTTGAGGTTCGTTTGTTGTATTTGTATTTTTTGTATTTATTATAAACTTTGTATCTTTTACATTAGACTGTTACAATCTTTACATTAGTAAAAGTGTAATTAAAATTAATTTTATTAGTAATGGAGTATGAAAAAAACAGAGAAACAATAACTAATTTTATTTACATATAAATCAACGGTGTTCATTTAATATATAATATAATATTGTAATATGCGAGCTACGGCTCGAGTAGATAAAACAATATTCTGTGAAATTTATTTCTTTATTTTCTAGTCTATAGAACAATTCAGGTTCACACTGTACTATCCTTCGCAATTCTTTTCTTACAATGTCTCTTTCGTCTCAAATCACTTTATCTCCTTTCTATTACTTAATTCACAAATCCAAACTAATTACTCCTTCTTGTTAACTCTCAACTTTCAATTTATCACAAAATTACAACTTCGCCTATTATCACTTTTCTAATCTCTTCGCCACAGTTTAAAAATCACTGTCTTTTTTATTGATCGCCATCTGTCCTTATATAGCAGAAGTTTCAGATACCCAGAAACTTCTAGCAAATTCTTCGACCACTGGAAATAATTCCAAGATGACATTCATTTCTTCCAGTTATAATTCTCTCTTTATCCGTGGCGTTGTCAGCTATTGCGAACCTCGAATGAAAGTACAGTTTGGAATGGGCTGTAGGAGCGTAGTTATTATTCTACATTATTGTTGCATACTTTTAGACGATGTTACACTGCCCCCCTCTTAGACTTGTTCGTCCCGAACAAGTGCGTCCTCACTTCGACCATTGTATCGACTCAGTCGGTCCACATGAACCACTTTCATTTTGGCCCTTGGTCCTCGCTGGATGCGGTAGACAACATCGTTGATGCGGGTTACTATTCTGTATGGACCCTCCCAGTTCCGCTGCAATTTAGGTGATTTCCCCTTTTGGCGATGGGGATTATACAGCCACACTAGATCTCCTTCCTGGAATCCTGACGTTGTTGCCTTGGCATCATACCTGGTCTTCATGCGGTCGCTCGTTATCTTAATCTGGCTTCTGGTCCGCCACGTACTCTTCTTCATTTCTGGGCTCATTGGTAGGAGATCCAAATTTCACCTCACTGGGTAAACGAGCTATTCCACCAAATAAGATTCGAACGGCGTATGTCGAGTAGTGCTATGCACGGCACTTCTATAGGCCATCAAAAACAAGGGAATCTGCCGGTCCCAATCCCGTTGGTAGTCACCTACGACCTTCGAGAGATGTTCGTCCAAAGTCCTATTGAAACGCTCCACCATACCGTCCGACTGTGGATGAAGCGGGGTTGTCCTTGTCTTTTTGATTCCGAGTAGTTGACACATCTCTTGGAAGATTCTTGACTCGAAGTTCCTCCCTTGGTCAGAATGCAATTCCAAGGGCACACCGAATCTGCTAACCCAATTGTAGACGATCTGCTCCGCCACGGTTCTGGCTTCCTGGTTAGGGATCGGAAACGCTTCCGGCCACTTACTGAAGTAGTCCATCACTACGAGTATATACCGATTACCATTGTCGGTCTCCGGAAAGGGCCCTGCGATGTCAATGGCGATTCGTTCGAAAGGTGCTCCCACGTTGTATTGGTGCATCTTACCTAGAGTTTTGGTTCTCGGACCCTTACTAGCTGCACACACGTCGCATTCTCTGCACCAGTCTTCGATATCTTCCTTCGCTTTTAACCAATAAAAACGTTCTCGTACCTTTTCTAGCGTCTTATTCACTCCCAAGTGGCCTCCGGACGCCCCGCCATGCATTTCCTGTAACACCTCCTTGACCCTCGTCCGCGGTACTACAAGCTGCATTACAAACGACTTTCCGTCGGAGGATTCCCATTTTCTTCTCAGAACACCTTCTTGGACATGGAGGGAGTCCCACTGCGCAAAATATGCCTTTAAGGTCGGGCTTCTGTGAGAGATGTCCTGATGATCCGGTTTCTCCATGTTCTCCTTCCAGGCCAGAATCGGCTCGATATCCGGGTCTTCCTTCTGAGCGTTCCGGATCTCATCTACGCTCCAGCCGGCGATAGGTTCGGCTCTCATTCTTTGGATGGAAACCAGCTCCCGTTCTTCCTGACGCGCACAATGTTTACAATCCGTTCTGCATGGTCTCCGGGACAGTGCATCCGCATTAGAGTGGAGTTTTCCTTTACGATGCTGTATTTCGTAGTCGTAGATTTGCAGCCTTTCGCTCCATCTTGCGACCTGACCCTCAGGACTCTTGAACTGTAATAGCCATTTTAAGGCTGCATGGTCTGTGCGAAGAACAAGCTTCCTCCCGTAGAGGTATTTGTGAAAATGCTTCGTAGCCAAGATCAAAGCTAGAAGTTCTCTCCTTGTCACGCAGTAGTTCCTTTCTGGCTTAGAGAGCACCTTGCTGAAGTACGCAACCACCTTCTCTTGGCCGTCATGCACCTGGGAGAGTACGGCTCCTACCCCAACATTACTAGCATCTGCATCCACAATGAACGTTTCCCCGGGATGGGGTAAGCCAGTATCGGGGCATCGCATAGCCGTTGTTTAAGTGCCTTGAAGCTCTTCTCGCACTCAATTGTCCATTTGAATTGTTTTCCCTTTTCCGTCAACTGGTGCAGGTTCTTTGCGATCCCGGCAAAATCCTTCACGAACCGTCTGTAGTAGGTGGCTAGGCCCAGGAAGCTCCTTAGTTGGTGTTTATCCTTGGGGACTGGCCAGTTTTTCACCGCTTCGACCTTCTCTGGATCGGTTCTCACTCCTTTCGCTGAAATTATGTGCCCCAAGTACTTGACTTCCGCTCTAAACAGGGCGCACTTCTTGGGGTTGAGCTTCAGGTGGGCACTTCGAAGCCTTTGAAACACATCCCTTAGATTGTCTCGGTGTTGCGCAAACGATTTTCCTACGACGATGACATCATCCAAGTATACCAAACAGGTTTTCCATGTTAACCCTTGCAGGACACATTCCATCAATCGCTCGAAAGTCGCCGGAGCATTGCACAGCCCGAATGGCATTACCGTGAATTGCCATAGCCCATTTCCTGTGGTGAAGGCGGTTTTCTCCCGGTCTTCTGGATGGATCTGTACCTGCCAGTAGCCACTCTTCAAGTCGAGAGTGGAAAACCATCGGGCTCCTGATAGTGTGTCTAGCGTGTCGTCAATCCGTGGCAGAGGGTAGCTGTCTTTCTTGGTGACGTAATTGAGCTGCCGATAGTCCACGCAGAACCGCGTGCTGCCATCTTTCTTCTTAACCAGTACAACCGGTGATGCCCACGGACTTTTGGAACTTTCAATCAGACCTTCTTTCTCCATTGCCGACACCATCTCTGCAACTTCTGTCTGCTTTGCCAATGGAAGGCGCCTAGCAGGCTGACGAATTGGTCTAGTATCACCAGTGTCTATTCGATGTTGTACCAGGTGTGTTCGACCGTATTCTCCGTCCTGTGAGGCAAATACATCAGCGTACTCATTGATAAGATTCTCTGCCATAGTTCGCTGCTCCTGATTCAGCTCACTGGACTGGAGAATCGTCTCTCTCGTTTCCGCTGTCCAAGGTGATGGGAGAGGTTTTGGAGGACCACGTTCAGATATTGTTGCGACGGCGGTAATCGGCGTGCATTTTCCAGTCACCTCCCCTCGCCTTAGTTTGACAGTGTGTGGTCTTGCGTTCAAAACTCTCACTGGAACCATGGTGTTCTTTGGTTCGACTAACGTCTTTCCCACGATGTAGTCTTGAGAATTCTTCTCCGGGTCTGGTTCTACTATGTAGAATCGGTGGCTCCCAAGATCACCTTCCAGCTTCGTCCAAATGATTGTCTCTGAAGACGGCGGCAAAACTTCGTCTTTGCTGATGACTGTCCTGAGAGTTACGGCATTCTCGTTTCCGTACACCATCGGAATCTCCACATTTCGATACCTCAGTACTTGCATCCCGATGTCCAAGATTACTTCATTTGCTTTCATGAAGTCTATTCCGATGATGCACTCGTCGCATATGTCTGCCACCAGAAACGCATGGGAGAACGTCAGTCCTGCCAGAGTAAGCGTAAGACGAACTTCTCCAAATACCTTCGCCATTTCCCCTATTGCAGTCTTCAGGCAGTAGCTGTTGGTGTTGTGCAGCCAGGAGCTTTTGACGATATCTCTTCTTACAATGGAGGCAGTGGCACCTGTGTCGATGGTGGCTACGCACTTCTTCTTGTTGATTAGTGCCTCCACTGTCAGGCTCTTGTTATCCCGTTTGGTTTGCGAAACTTGAATGGTGGTCCTGGGGGCCTCGATTCCAGTAACCAACTTCTGCCCCGCGAAGTTGGTCCTTACGCATTTCCCGACTGCTGGTTTTGGGAAGTCTGACTGACAGGATGGATGTTATCACCTCCAGATGCTTCCTCTCTGCTTCTCCTACTTCCGCAATGTGGACAATTTCCTCGTCTAGGTGCAATTCTGCACTGCCGTTGTAGGTGTCCGGTTTGGTTGCAATTCCAGCAACGGATTTGACTTCCGCGAGCTCTGTCTTCATCCATGACGGCTGTTCTCTGGCATGAGCATTCCACGACGGACATTTCCCTGACACGGTGTATTCCCTGGTATGCTTGGTCCGCAGCCTTCATTGACAAAGCGAATGCCAATGCCTCGGGGAGTGTTCGCTTTTCAGCCATCCTTACAGCCATTTGCAGTTGTCTGTCCTCTATGGCCTGAATAAAAGCTTCCACCGCCATTTCGTTAATAAGCTCCTCACCGGCTTTAGGGTATGAAAGATGGGCTAGTCGCTCTATATCCGCCTGCAACTGTTGGAGCGTTTCCCCCCTTTTCTGGACTCGACTACGCAGCTGAACCCTGTACACCTGCTGCATGTGTTCATCCCCAAACCGCATCTCGATAGCCTGAACCAGAGAGTCGTAGTTCTGCTGTTTATCTTCCGGGATGGTCTGCAAGAGCTCCGCAGCTGGACCCCTCAGTGCAAGTGTGAGTGCAATGGACTTCTCTTCATCGTCCCAGCTATTGGTCATTGCGGCCGCTTCGAATTGCCTTTTATAAATTGGCCATGATGTTTGACCATCGAAGATAGGAGGCTGCATCTCCTTTCTTCTCAGACCGTCGGTGGAATATTCCCGTGCTTTCTGTCTCTTCACGTTGCTGAGTTCCTTAGTAAGATTTTCGACTTGTTTTTCTACTTTTTCGAACTGAGTCTCTATTTTCCCGAACTGAGTTTCATGCTTCTCAAAGTTTTCATCGAATCTAGTTTCGACTTTTTCGAGTTGCGTCTCTACCTTCTCGATTTTCTCTTCGATCACTTCGAATTTGGATTCCAAGTTCTTGTTTTGCTCATCAAGTTTACTTTCCAGAGCATCTAGAGAATTCTTTTGTTCGTCCATTGCTTTCTTTTGTTCGTCCATTGCTTTCTTTTGTTCGTCCATTGCTTTCTTTTGTTCGTCCAGCTTAAGTTCTAGAGAATTCCTTTGGTCGCCCATTGCTTTCTTTTGTTCGTCCAGCTTAAGTTCTAGAGAATTTCTTTGATCTTCTATTGCTTTCTTTTGTTCGTCCATGACTAACTTAAGTTGCAGGAGCAGACTTGTTATACCCGGGTCGGCTGCTGTACTTGCTGGTTCCTCTTCCACGTCAAACTCTACGTCGTGCGGATTTTCACCTTCCTGCGTTACTGCTTCTTCCAGACGAATCAGTAGGGCATCTTTTCCCCCAGTTGTGTCGAGGTTCCGCTTACTGAGTTCTGCCTTTAGTTGAGTTATAGTTAGTTTTCCCAATTTGCGACCCATTTTGCGCAACTAATTAACTCAACACAGAAATCGTTTTTTTTTTTTTTTTGCTTGTGCAATTTCACACCACGGAAATAGTTATTCACAGAATAAGTTTTATCCCACTTCTGACACCAATGTAATATGCGAGCTACGGCTCGAGTAGATAAAACAATATTCTGTGAAATTTATTTCTTTATTTTCTAGTCTATAGAACAATTCAGGTTCACACTGTACTATCCTTCGCAATTCTTTTCTTACAATGTCTCTTTCGTCTCAAATCACTTTATCTCCTTTCTATTACTTAATTCACAAATCCAAACTAATTACTCCTTCTTGTTAACTCTCAACTTTCAATTTATCACAAAATTACAACTTCGCCTATTATCACTTTTCTAATCTCTTCGCCACAGTTTAAAAATCACTGTCTTTTTTATTGATCGCCATCTGTCCTTATATAGCAGAAGTTTCAGATAGCCAGAAACTTCTAGCAAATTCTTCGACCACTGGAAATAATTCCAAGATGACAATCATTTCTTCCAGTTATAATTCTCTCTTTATCCGTGGCGTTGTCAGCTATTGCGAACCTCGAATGAAAGTACAGTTTGGAATGGGCTGTAGGAGCGTAGTTATTATTCTACATTATTGTTGCATACTTTTAGACGATGTTACAATATAATGCACTTATTTATGTATTTGCAGACAAATTCGTAAAAAAAATTTCAAATTAAATTCAAGTTAATTTTATAATTTTATCTATTAGACATATAAAGAAGTAGATAGTTATCAAACCGATCAGTATTGTACAGTCTTCTGATGCTTAGAGGCAATGCATTCCACAGTTGACAGAAGTTAGACATGAAAAATTAGGTTGCAAAATCGAAAGAGAGCGAGATGACCGCAAAAGATGTATTTTTTCATGTAGGTATGGTGGTTGTTTAGTAATAATGATTTTATGCAAATAAATTATGACTAAGTAATCCAAGTAAGCTTCCAAAGTACAGCCAAGAATTTTGTTTCGAAAGGGGGAGACGTGGTCATATCTCCTTATAAGAAAAACATAATGAATAAGGTTATTAAAGACAACTTTAAGTTTTCTTTTCATTTCGGCGCTCGGGCTACAGAATATTTAGAACCCATAAGTAATTAGTGGAAGAATTAAGGTCTTAACAAGCATCAGTCTTGTATTTTGTGGCGTAAAATATTGAGATTGAGATAAGTTTCTTAGACAGCCATACACCTTACCAATAATTGACTTAATGTGATTAACCCAAGTGAGAGTTCGGTTAAACCATATGCCTACATTTTTTGCTTTGTCAATGTACTCGATTTCAGAAGTTCCCAGATATAGCTTTGGGAAATAATCCATATCCAGTTTATTTTTAAATATTACTAAACACTTTGATTTAAGTGGATTCAACTGTAATGCATTTCTTTCTGCCCAAAGTGAAACCTAATTGAGGTCCTCATTCAATCTATCCGCTCCATCTTCAATTAGGCCCAGCTTACGCTTAAATAAATTTGTACGTCATCAGCATACATGTGTACAGAACTATTTTTTACCGACAGCGGAAGGTCATTAATGAAAATTGAAAACAACAAGGGACCTAGGATTGACCCTTGTGGCACTCCTGTTGATACATTTGCAAATTCTGATATTTGGTTTTTTAATGCTACTGCTTGTTTCCTTTCTGCGAGATAAGAAGCTATAAGTTTCGCAGCTACAGGAGAGAAGCGGTATATGCTTTCTAATTTTCGTACCAACTGTAAGTGGTTTACCTTGTCGAAAGCCTTGGAAAAGTCAAGTAAAGTTAAAAATGTAACTTCGTCTTTATCAATAGCAACGCGAATATCATCTGTAACTTTTAAGAGAGCAGTGATGCAACTATGCTTCTGCCGAAAACCAGATTGGTTCCTATACAGCAATTTGTTGTTTTGCAAATATGCAGATAATTGAACGTGAATTAATTTTTCCATGACCTTCGACAAAAAAGGCAAAATAGATATAGGTCTATATTCAGGAGGAGAAATCCGCGATCCTTGTTTCTTAAGAATGGGAATAATCTTTGATGATTTCCATAAATACGGAAAAGTGGAAGTTAGAATTATTGTATTACAAACATATGTAAGAGCTGGGAGTAAATGAGGCAAAATAATTTTCACAAAAGTAGGATGTATTTCATTAAAGCCAACAGCTTAACATTCAATACAGCTTTGACAACGTCAGTTTGTTCAACACAGGAGAATTCGAAACTAAGCAATATATTTCCATTTATCTCATTATAATTCAAGGTCGAAAACAGAGGCGGAGTGGAGTGAATTTGTAAAAAATTATTGTTTAGTTGATCTGGATCCAAGTTATCCAAATCATCTTCATTTTTCCGGCCAATACCCATTTCGCGCAAATTATTCCATAATTTTTTCGTAGGCAAACTTGTGCTGAACCTATGTGAATAGTACCGTCTTTTAGCTTGTTTTATTTTTGAATTGACTTCATTACGTAAGGCACGAAAAGTTTCATACAAGTCTGGCAATTTGAAACGCTTCCACCTATTGAAGCCTAAGTCACGCCTATTTTTTAGATGTGAAATCTCTGCAGTAAACCAGGAAATATTTTGGTTTTTAATGTGTTTAGTGATAAGTGGAACATGAGTGTCGAACAAAGTTTTAATTTGATTTTGCAGATAACTAACTTGTGAGTCGGGCGAGGTCATGTAATATAATTGCTGCCAATTTACTCTTAAAATATCTTCCTCCAATTGGTCATAATTGATATTATTGAAGTCTCTGTATGAGTAGGTTTGTGCCTGACTAGACTTAGTTTTGTTAAAGATCGCGAAAATTAAGTCGTGTTTCGAAAAAGCAGGAGCGGATAATTGATCGTATAAAAGAGTTTCAATATTATCATCAACCAGAAACAAGTCTAGCAGTGTACTTGATGCACCAATGAAGTGTGTGGGAACTTTATTGTTAATAAGATTTAAATTGAACGTTTTTATGTTAGCAACAAATGTTTCTGCACCTACATTGCATAAAAGGTTACAATTAAAGTCCCCACAGATGATAATTTCAGAAAATGTTGATGAAACACTCTCCATCACTGAATAAAAAGGCTTAAGATCAATGCCACTATCTGGACGATGGACGACACCTATAAGACACTTACTTGTTCCACTTACCACTTCAACAAAATAGTATTCAATAGGACTATTGGGGGGAGAACTGATTATAGGCTTGCAGTTTATGCCATTCCGAATATATATGGCAGCTCCGCCACCAATCCTATCATGCCTATCAGCCCGAAAGATTCTGTAGCCACTCAAGCCATACACTTCATCTTTAACATGCCTTTGAAACCAGGTCTCCGATATACATATAACGTCAACGGTTGACCCATCGAATGTACACCGAAATTCGTCTATCTTTGGAAGCAAACTCTGTGCGTTAATGTGACAAACACTAAAGCCATTCTTTTGTTTACATAAAATATTTATCATCATGCGTAAGTTATCATCATTTCTGCCGCCCGGTGCATTGCTATCCAAATATTCGTCTATCTTTGGAAGCAAACTCTGTGCGTTAATGTGACAAACACTAAAGCCATTCTTTTGTTTACATAAAATATTTATCATCATGCGTAAGTTATCATCATTTCTGCCGCCCGGTGCATTGCTATCCAAGGTCGTAGTCATTAAAAGATAATATAAGAAACAAAAATAAATAAATAAAAAAGAAGCATTGCAACAATCGACAAAAATGAATACCACACAATTTGATCAATTTAAGAACTATATCTTTACCTAGTAAAATTATAACAAGAAACAAAAGAATAATGATGAATAAAATATTAAAGAAATTGAATAAAAATAAGCATTTAAAAACAATTAAAAATAGATTGAACAGCTTATTGTTTAAAGTTGGTTTATACATTTTGATAATTAATAGCATGTATTGCAGCGGCAAAATTATCCACACTTTGGGGGCAATCAAACAAAAAAGCTTTCTCATTTGGAGTTTGACGTGCGTAGACGAGTCCATTGCGAGTGAAAACAGAACTTAGGTGTTTTTGTTGTTTTAACTTGAAAGCTTTCCGATAAGTGAGATGGTTATGGGCGGTAAGACTTTCATTTAAGTATATTTTACTGTCAGATTGCAGGCCAAGATTTTGTAAACAAATGGGTTTTTTTGTTTTCTTGTATGCTAGATGTATGGAACGTAGTACCTTGATTTTATCTGCAATTGCTGGCAATTTTACTATAATGGCTGTGTCTTCTGATCCTCGTTTTGGTTTCGTTCTAAAAATATCATTTGGCAGAGGTATTGGTGCGCAGTGAATAGAGGAACAAAGTTTTTCGAACATACTGCGAAGATCTTTATTGGAGTTTTTGGGGACGCCATGGAGCACTAGATCAGTTGAATGTTTTTCTCGTTGAACATGATCAAGTTCCCTGCGTAGTGATGATATTTCAGCCTCTAGTTGGGAGCAAATAGTGGCTTCGGAGGTTTGCTCAAGTACTTCAACACGTACTGTCAGGGCGGACATAGTTCTCTTTAAGTCTCCGAAGCGTCGATTGAAATCCCTTACAATGGTGTCCAATTTATCAGCAAGGCCGTTGTGCAGCTCAGTGATGAGATTTTAGTTGTGCATTGTGTTCATCAAGCCGTTTATTTAATCGCATCTCAATTTTGTTTAAATTATCACATTTTGTTGTCGCATTAGCGCCAGGTGAATTTTGGTGGATGGTGGTTGTTTTAGCAATAGACATAATGAGCGTAAAGTCTTCGGCACAAATGTGATGGTGATTGATAAAAACAAAATTTTCACAAAATCACAAAAAAATAGCAATTAGACTATTATTTAAAAATGTTCCACTACTAGAACTAACAACTTAGAAGCTTTTTGCAGAAATTGGAGATTTTTAAAAAGATTATTAATGGATTATTTTGCCACAAAAGCGCGTCTCTATTTTGGCGACTTCATCAGACAACGGTTAGTTTCTACTGTTTGTTGCAAGTGGACAAATTTTTGTTATTGGTCGTTTTAGAATTCCCTGTTGCGTTTTTACTTTGACGACGCGTATAAATTTGTCTGTTCCTGGGTAGGGTTCTTGAATGCGTCGTTAGTCCTTTAAGAGAATTAGGTCACCTACTTTCAGTTGAGTTTGTGACTTTAACCATTTTGGGCGTTGCTGCAGATGAGCTAAATATTCTCCTTGCCATTGCTTCCAGAACGTTTGCATATGCGCTTGAACTGCTTTCTACCTGTCGATGTGTTCTTGTTTGCCTATGTGCGTGTCTGGGTCTGGTACGGTGAACAACGTCTAATATTGGGAAGTGTGCAGGAGTTAGCGGTTTTCGGGGTTTTCGGTTAGAGGGCACAGAGGCCTCGAATTTAAACACGCTTCGATTTGCGTCAAAACCGTGGCAAGCTCCTCAACGTTTATTGTACCATTTCCGACAATCCATTTTAAGTGATACTACGTGCTCTTCACCCCTACTTCCCACAATTCTCCGAAATGGGGAGAAGATGGGAGAATGAAATTCCACTTGGTTCCTTCTGCTGCTGTTATGTCCGCAATCTACTTCCAGTCTTCGATAGCGCCTTTCATTAGGCGACGCAGTTCTGCCCTTGCTCCTATAAAGTTAGTTCCGCAGTCACTATAAATTTGACCGCAAAATCCTCATCGTGTGCAAATCTTTTAAAAGCTGCTAAAAAGGCTTGGGTTGTAAGGTCATTTACCGTCTAAATGGATAGCCTTTGTGGCCAAGCAAACGAAAACCGCTATATATACCGTCTGACATTTGGATCCGCGACCCTTCCATGTTCGGATATTGATACGTCGTGCATAATCAATACCTGTATGCGAAAATGGTCCTGATACCGTGACTCGGGGTGCAGGTAATTCTCCCATTAGCTGTTGTGTTGTCTGACTCCGACATCTGTAGCATGTTGTACAGCTATTGATGTGTTTCTTTACAGCTCGTTTGATTTGGAATACCCAATATTTTCATCGTATATGTACCATCATAAACTGGATTCCTCCCTGCAGTGATCTTTCATGAGAGTCGCGAATAATTAGTTTGGTGAAATGGTGTCGGGGTGGTCATAAGGAATGTTTGCCTGCCTTAATCTTCCGCCTACACGAAGAATTCCTTCTCCGTATATGAATGGATTCAAGGATCCCATACCTTTGGACTTCATGCCTTCGGCGAACATTTCTTGCTGAGCCCAGCGAGCAATTATTTTTCCAGCGTTGTCCAGTTCGTTTGGTGTAAGTGATCCGACGTGACGGTTGCCTTCGCGTTGCGGATCAGTCGTGTTAAAATTGACTATCGATGAGTAGGTTGGGAAAGATTATTTTCTACCAATCCAATAATGGACTTGAATTTTTCTTTTGCCTTCCTCTGTAGTGAGACTTGTTGGTTGCGCTGGCAACTCGAATGCAGAAAGACCAGTCCATTCCACTACAGTGTCTCATCAACTAATGCCAATGGCAGCATACCTCTGGACGCTGAATCGGCTGGATTGAGTTTAGTTGGGACGTGCTTCCACATGTGCACCTTCGTCAGCCGTTGGATCTCTCCTACTCGACTCCTGGTGAATATCTCCCATCGTAAAACCGGTGAAAGAATCCAAGACAGTGTTATTGTAAAGTCTGTCCATGCGTGCATCATGGTATCCTTCAGCTCGAGTGTGTGTGCTACGTAACGAAGCAGTTTGGCCACCATATCAGCACCGCAGAGCTCAAAGCGGGGCAGACTGATCGGTTGTATTGGTGCGACCTTGGACTTCGACATTACGAGGTGTTTATGGACGTTACCTTGGCTATCTTCCTCCCGAAGGTAAACTGCTGCTCCGTACGCCTTTTCCAACGCGTCGCTAAAGCCGTGCAACTCTATACGGTTCTTCTTGCCAACTGTTTGAACCCACCTTGGAATCCTTATTTTATTAAAGGCCGGTAAATCGTCGTACAAGCAGTTCCATCTTTCAAGCACCTCATCCTCGATCGGCTCATGCCAAGAGAATTTTCGTTTCGAGAGACGCTGCATGATGAGTTTCGCCTTTAAAATACACGGTGATATCCATACCATGGGGTCAAACAGTCGAGCAATTGTTGACAGTACAAACCCTTTTGTTGGCTCTGGGTTATCTGGAGGCATGAACCGAAAACAGAAGTTGTCAGCGTTGGGAAGCCAATGAATGGCCAACGTGCCAATGAACTGCTAACAATGCCTCTCGATCCTGGATTGGAATTTCCTTTAGAAGCTCTTCTGCATTCGCTGTCTATTTTATTAAGTTGACGGATCATCTTCGCAGCCTTTAGATGTTGAACTTCTGCCGCTTTCGATCTTTCCATCAGTGTCCGAATCGCTAGGTAAGGAGCTGAAGCCGTTCCAAACGTTACCGATTTGAGACGAAAAATCTTCAATTGGTCCGTAGGACACTTGCGTCAGAAACAGTTTGAGTCCAACTCCGTTACCCATATTTGCCAGTACATTTTCTCAATATCCGCTGAAAAGAGAAACGGTACAGTCTCCAACGAAGCGTAACATAAGTGATATTTTGTTGCGAAGACGGGCCATTCATCAGATGATCACTTAAAGAGGATTAAAGAGGACAAAATGTTCTTCACAAGCCGGATCTTCGGTGGTTGGATACCGCTCGAATGGAGTTTTTTTAAGTTCCCAGAATATTTCGAAGTTGTGCATCGACGTCAGATGTTTGAAAGGAGGTCCTGATGGATCGAGGTTCAATTGGTGATCTGCCGAATAAAATCCACCCCAACTTGGTTTTCAGAGTAACAGGCATGGTCTTATCTGGATGACGCACCAACTCTGGCAGCATTATGTTGGCTAATACATCGCTGCCCAACAGCAGATTTATTCTGGCTGGCTTGTAAAATGATGGGTCTGCTAATTGTAAACCGCTGAGGTGTCTCCAATTGCCTAAGGAAAGGATTCTGGCCGGGAGATACCCAGATAGTGACTGGAATATTAAAGCCTGTGTGGTCGTTTCGAAGGCGGTATAATATGACGCAACTGTGATATCTACGACCCTTTTACAAGTGCCACTGTTGACCAACCCTAACCCGGAAATTTCAGCATTAGTGGATTTCGATTTGAAGCGAAGGCGTTGAACTGCAGACTCCGTAATGAAAGAAGCCTCCGTACCAGAATCCAGCAATGCCCGAAGAAGTAAACTAACTCCCGAAGACGTCCTTACCTTTACAATGGCTGTTGCTAGCAAATCCTGTGTATTGGTATCATGTGTTGCGTGGTGATTTATCGCGCCAGAACTTGTTGAAGGTTGTTCTTTGTTGGATGGATGGAAAGTTGGAGCTTCGCTATAATATATAGTTATTATGTAAAAGTGAGTGATGTCGCTGTGCACTACTTCTGTTGACGTATCTAACAACACCTTGATGGATTCAGCTCGCTCCTGGGTTATTGTCGGCAAATTGAATCTTGAAGGATAACCTATGCCTTAGCGTAATTGCTATTAGCAATACTCAAATGCACTAAAACCTTCTCGGCTTCTCCAGAGACACTTGTTTTGAGATAGTGCATCTTCTGAATTTCAGACAACGATGAATTGTGGTGAAAAAGAGACACAAACAAATCTGGAAAACCTCGCTAAGACTCGTAACTCCCTGAAAATACCCTCACCGGAATGTTCTTCAGCCTTAAATCCGCATTATGGGATGATTTAGTGTTGCCTTATTGGCGTTGTTCTTTGCTTTAACCTTATCGATTGTGTCTAAAAGATCACCCCGATACTCAAAATACAATTCTCGAATTTGCTCATCACCCTTTTCATCCTTTTCAAGCTTACTAATACACTTTTCATATATTTCAGCTGCGGACACCATTGTTTTCTCTAAAAGAGGCAAGCGGCCTGCCAAATAATTCACCGTGCGCGTACTGGAACCTCTTTTGGTACGAGATCACCATCTTATGATAGCTACTCTCCGAATACGCACTGCTGCCGTTCGTAGATCTAACGACACAAGAATACCTAGGTTCAATGTAGACCGACTGAGAGTTCCCACAGTGCGCCAAGAATTAAGGGACCATCTCTCACGTGGAGTGGAAACAATCAGCAGCTCCCTGCCCGCCACCATCCAAGACCATTGGTGCGCTGTGAAAACTGTTTTCACATCAGATGCTGAAAGGATTGTCGGTCGATCACAGGGAAACCATAGGACGTGGCTTTCCAAGGATACCTGGAGAAGGATCAACGAACGAAAACCGCTAAGAGCTCAGATTGCAGCAACTCCAGCAGCAGGGAGGATCGAGCTTGAGTCCCTATATCGCATGAAGATGAGAGAAGTACAGCGTAGCGTGAGACGTGACAAGCGCAATTACATCAATGCGCTGGCTACGGAAGTAGAAGAAGCAACAGCGAGGTGCGACAGCAGAACCGTTTATAGAATCACTAAAGAGCTTATAGGTGGCCGAAGCTCTACTCAACACCCAGTGAAAGGCTTAGACGGTTCGTTGCTAATATCGGATGAGGATCAACTGAAGAGATGGAAGGAGCATTTTGCTTCGGTTCTAAACCGAGTATTCGCCAGCAATATGCACCCAAGTCGGACTGAAGTGTCCGTAGAAAGGAGTTCCCGAATTCGCAACACAACCCCCAGTAAAGAGGAGATTATTACCGCAAGCAAAGCACTGAAAACTAATAAGGCGGTAGGACTTGACGGCATACCCGCGGAGCTTTTTCAAGCAGAGCTACTGTTCCCACTTGTCGGGAGAACATGGGAAGCCGAGAGTTTTCCAGATGAGTGGAAAAAGGGAATGATTGTCAAGCTCCCTAAAAAAGGCAACCTAATGCAGTGCGAAAACTGGAGAGGTATCTGCGTGCTGCCTGCTGTAGCCAAGATAATAGCTAGAATCACCCTGGAGCGAATCAAAGAACACCTTGAAGACACACTTGACGCCGAACAAGCAGGTTTCCGCTCTGGATCCTCCTGTGTCGACCACATCAACACCCTGCGGATCATCATCGAGCAATGTGTTGAATATCGATCACCACTTCACCTGTTGTTCATCGATTTTGAAAAAGCGTTTGATAGTGTCAATCGGGAATTTATTTGGCGTGCCTTGCGCAGGAGAGGCATTCCGGATAAATTAATAGCAATTATCAAAGCTACATATGATGGGTCCACATGTCACGTTTTGCACAAAGGAAGGCTGTCTGAAGAATTCGAAGTCCAAAGTGGGGTTCGGCAAGGCTGCATACTTCCACCAATATTGTTTTTATTGGTGATTAGCGATGTGCTGAATGCAGCCTTATCAACAGGAAATTGAGGAATTCGATGGACTCTCACATCTGAACTCAAACACCTCGACTACGCCGACGATGTATGCCTACTGTCTCATTGAATAATGGACCTTCACCAAATGAAAGCAAATGTGGAGAGGGAAGCAGACGTCGTTGGGCTGAAAATTAACTCGGCAAAAACAAAAATGATCAGCCTAGGACCAAACTCATCAACTCATATATGCATTGCTGGACAAACGGTTGAGAGAGTAGAGAGTTTCCAATACCTTGGGAGTATTGTCTCAACCGATGGCGGAACCGAACTGGATATAGCCAGCCGAATAGGTAAAGCAAAATCTGCGTTTGGGATGCTATCCGTAGTTTGGCGAAGTAATGCAATTAGCTTAAACACCAAGCTACGACTGTTCCGTTCCAACGTTGAATCCGTGTTGCTATATGGATGTGGTACCTGGAGAGTGACCGTCACTATCACGAGGAAGCTGCAAACGTTTGTCAATAGGTGTCTACGTTACATCTTAAGGATATTCTGGCCAAACCATATCTCTAACGAACAGCTTTATCAGAGAACGGGCCATGAACCTATAGGCACAACCATACGACGACGAAAGTGGAAGTGGATCGGTCACACTCTCCGAAAGGGTGACAGGTCCATAGCTAACCAAGCGATGCAATGGAACCCGCTTACCCAGGATGGCAGGATACGCGGCGGTCCTAGGAGTACGTGGCGCAGAACAGTTGAGAAGGAAGCACGGCAACTGGGAAAGAGTTGGGGAGAGCTGAGGTACATTTCCAGAAATCGCACACGATGGCGCGTAGGCCTTGTAGAGGCCCTAGGACCCACAAGGGGATGCAGGACATAAGTAAGTAAGTAAGTAAGTACTGGAACCTCTTTTGGAGAAACTTGAGACGTCCTTTTCGAGTTGTGAGAGTACTCGAGATAACTTTGTAGTTTTAATTTAATAATTTTTTTTTATTTTAATTTTCGCACTCTTAAATATATATGAATATATATTGTAGCATAATAATAACTACGCTCCCTAAAAATATGACGCAACAAATTCCGAAGTGACTTTTAATTCTGGCAGAATTTTGGTTCGAACTGTCCTTTCATTCGAGGTTCGTGTCTGGGACGAAGTCTCCACAGCTCATGTCAACGAAAGAGACGGATAAAAGCAGGGATAAAAGGGAATTATGACTGCAAGAATTATTACATCAGAATTTCTCTTGTTCCAGTGGTCGAAGAATTGCTAGAAGTTTCTGGCTATCAGAAACTTCTGCTATATAAGGACAGATGGCGATTGAGAAAGAAGCAGTAGTTTCTAAACTGTGGCGAAGAGATTAGAAAAGTGATAATGGGCAAAGTTGTAATTTTGTGATAAATTGAAAGTTGAGATTTAACAAGAAGAAGTAATTAGTTTGGATTTGTGAATTAAGTAATCGAAAGGAGATAAAGTGATTTGAGAGGACAGAGACCTTGTAAGAAAAGAATTGCGAAGAATAATATAGTGTGAACCTGAATTGTTCTATAGACTAGAAAATAAAGAAATAAATTTCACAGAATATTGTTTTATCTACTCGAGCCGTAGCTCGCATATTACATTGGTATCAAAAGCGGGATAAAACTTATTCTGTGAATAACTATTTCCGTGGTGTGAAATTGCACAGAAAAAAAAAAAAAAAAAAAATCGATTTCTGTGTTGAGTTAATTAGTTGCGCAAAATGGGTCGCAAATTGGGAAAACTAACTATAACTCAACTAAAGGCAGAACTCAGTAAGCGGAACCTCGACACAACTGGGGGAAAAGATGCCCTACTGATTCGTCTGGAAGAAGCAGTAACGCAGGAAGGTGAAATTCCACATGACGTAGAGTTTGACGTGGGAGAGGAACCAGCAAGTACAGTAGCCGACCCGGATATAACAAGTCTGCTCCTGCAACTTAAGTCAGTCATGGACGAACAAAGGAAAACAATGGAAGACCAAAAGAAGTCTCTGGAACTTAAGCTCGATGACCAAAAGAAAGCAATAGACGATCAAAAGAACTCTCTAGAACTTAAGCTGGACGAACAAAAGAAAGCGATGGACGAACAAAAGAAAGCAATGGACGAACAAAAGAATTATCTAGATGCTCTGGAAAGCAAACTTGATGAGCAAAACAGGAACTTGGAATCTAAATTCGAAGCGATCGAAGAGAAAATCGAGAAGGTCGAGACGCAACTCGAAAAAGTCGAAACTAGATTCGATGAAAACTTTGAGAAGCATGAAACTCAGTTCGGGAAAATAGAGACTCAGTTCGAAAAAGTAGAAAAACAAGTCGAAAATCTTACTAAGGAACTCAGCAACGTGAAGAGACAGAAAGCACGGGAATATTCCACTGACGGTCTGAGAAGAAAGGAGATGCAGCCTCCTATCTTCGATGGTCAAAGATCATGGCCAATTTATAAAAGGCAATTCGAAGCGGCCGCAATGACCAATAGCTGGGACGATGAAGAAAAGTCTATTGCACTCACGCTTGCACTGAGGGGTCCAGCTGCGGAGCTCTTGCAGACCATCCCGGAAGATAAACAGCAGAACTACGACTCTCTGGTTCAGGCTATCGAGATGCGGTTTGGGGATGAACACATGCAGCAGGTGTACAGGGTTCAGCTGCGTAGTTGAGTCCAGAGAAGGGGGGAAACGCTCCAACAGTTGCAAGCGGATATAGAGCGACTAGCCCATCTTTCATACCCTAAAGCCGGTGAGGAGCTTATCAACGAAATGGCGGTGGAAGCTTTTATTCAGGCCATAGAGGACAGACAACTGCAAATGGCTGTAAGGATGGCTGGAAAGCGAACTCTCCCCGAGGCATTGGCATTCGCTTTGTCAATGAAGGCTGCGGACCAAGCATACCAGGGAATACACCGTGTCAGGGAAATGTCCGTCGTGGAATGCTCATGCCAGAGAACAGCCGTCATTAATGAAGACAAAGCTCGCGGAAGTCAAATCCGTTGCTGGAATTGCAACCAAACCGGACACCTACAACGGCAGTGCAGAAGTGCACCTAAACGAGGAAATTGTCCACATAGCGGAAGTAGGAGAAGCAGAGAGGAAGCATCTGGCTGTCAGTCAGACTTACCAAACCAGCAGTCGGGAAATGCGTAAGGACCAACTTCGCGGGGCAGAAGTTGGTTACTGGAATCGAGGCCCCCAGGACCACCATTCAAGTTTCGCAAACCAAACGGGGTAACAAGAGCCTGACAGTGGAGGCACTAATCAACAAGAAGAAGTGCGTAGCCACCATCGACACAGGCGCCACTGCCTCCATTGTAAGAAGAGATATCGTCAGAAGCGCCTGGCTGCACAACACCAATAGCTACTGCCTGAAGACTGCAACAGGGGAAATGGCGAAAGTGTTTGGAGAAGTTCGTCTTACGATTACTCTGGCGGGACTGACGTTCTCCCATGCGTTTCTGGTGGCAGATATATGCGACGAGTGCATCATCGGAATAGACTTCATGAAAGCAAATGAAGTAATCCTGGACATCGGGATGCAAGTACTGAGGTATCGAAATGTGGAGATTCCGATGGTGTACGGAAACGAGAATGCCGTAACTCTCAGGACAGTCATCAGCAAAGACGAAGTTTTGCCGCCATCTTCAGAGACAATCATTTGGACGAAGCTGGAAGGTGATCTTGGGAGCCACCGATTCTACATAGTAGAACCAGACCCAGAGAAGAATTCTCAAGACTACATCGTGGGAAGACGTTAGTCGAACCAAAGAACACCATGGTTCCAGTGAGAGTTTTGAACGCAAGACCACACACTGTCAAACTAAGGCGAGGGGAGGTGACTGGAAAATGCACGCCGATTACCGCCGTCGCAACAATATCTGAACGTGATGCTCCAAAACCTCTCCCATCACCTTGGACAGCGGAAACGAGAGAGACGATTCTCCCGTCCAGTGAGCTGAATCAGGAGCAGCGAACTTATGCAGAGAATCTTATCAATGAGTACGCTGATGTATTTGCCTCACAGGACGGAGAATACGGCCGAACACACCTGGTACAACATCGAATAGACACTGGCGATACTAGACCAATTCGCCAGCCTGCTAGGCGCCATCCATTGGCAAAGCAGACAGAAGTTGCAGAGATGGTGTCGGCAATGGAGAAAGAAGGTCTGATTGAAAGTTCCAAAAGTCCGTGGGCATCACCGGTTGTACTGGTTAAGAAGAAAGATGGCAGCAGGCGGTTCTGCGTGGACTATCGGCAGCTCAATTACGTCACCAAGAAAGACAGCTACCCTCTGCCACGGATTGACGACACGCTAGACACACTATCAGGAGCCCGATGGTTTTCCACTCTCGACTTGAAGAGTGGCTACTGGCAGGTACAGATCCATCCAGAAGACCGGGAGAAAACCGCCTTCACCGCAGGAAATGGGCTATGGCAATTCACGGTAATGCCATTCGGGCTGTGCAATGCTCCGGCGACTTTCGAGCGATTGATGGAATGTGTCCTGCAAGGGTTAACATGGAAAACCTGTTTGGTATACTTGGATGATGTCATCGTCGTAGGAAAATCGTTTGCGCAACACCGAGACAATCTAAGGGATGTGTTTCAAAGGCTTCGAAGTGCCCACCTGAAGCTCAACCCCAAGAAGTGCGCCCTGTTTAGAGCGGAAGTCAAGTACCTGGGGCACATAATTTCAGCGAAAGGAGTGAGAACCGATCCAGAGAAGGTCGAAGCGGTGAAAAACTGGCCAGTCCCCAAGGATAAACACCAACTAAGGAGCTTCCTGGGCCGGGATCGCAAAGAGCCTGCACCAGTTGACGGAAAAGGGAAAACAATTCAAATGGTCAATTGAGTGTGAGAAGAGCTTCAAGGCACTTAAACAACGGCTATGCGATGCCCCGATACTGGCTTACCCCACTCCCGGGGAAACGTTCATTGTGGATGCAGATGCTAGTAATGTCGGGGTAGGAGCCGTACTCTCCCAGGTGCATGACGGCAAAGAGAAGGTGGTTGCGTACTTTAGCAAGGTGCTCTCTAAGAGAGAAAGGAACTACTGCGTGACAAGGCGGGAACTTCTAGCTTTGATCTTGGCTACGAAGCATTTTCACAAATACCTCTACGGGAGGAAGTTCGTTCTTCGCACAGACCATGCAGATTAAAATGGCTATTACAGTTCAAGAGTCCTGAGGGTCAGGTCGCAAGATGGATCGAAAGGCTGCAAATCTACGACTATGAAATACAGCATCGTAAGCATCCACTCTAATGCGGATGCACTGTCCCGGAAGAACGGGAGCTGGTTTCCATCCAAAGAATGAGAGCCGAACCTATCGCCGGCTGGAGCGTAGATGAGATCTGGAACGCTCAGAAGGAAGACCCGGATATCGAGCCGATTCTGGCCTGGAAGGAGAACATGGAGAAACCGGATCATCAGGACATCTCTCACAGAAGCCCGACCTTAAAGGCATATTTTGCGCAGTGGGACTCCCTCCATGTCCAAGAAGGTGTTCTGAGAAGAAAATGGGAATCCTCCGACGGAAAGCCGTTTGTAATGCAGCTTGTCGTACCGCGGACGAGGGTCAAGGAGGTGTTACAGGAAATGCATGGCGGGGCGACCGGAGGCCACTTGGGAGTGAATAAGACGCTGGAAAAGGTGCGAGAACGTTTTTATTGGTTAAAAGCGA
Organism: Pocota personata; assembly: GCA_963082735.1. Lineage (NCBI taxonomy): Eukaryota > Metazoa > Arthropoda > Insecta > Diptera > Syrphidae > Pocota > Pocota personata. The sequence continues at coordinate 90,792,763 of OY720431.1, forward strand.
AGGAAGATATCGAAGACTGGTGCAGAAAATGCGACGTGTGTGCAGCTAGCAAGGGTCCGAGAATCAAAACTCGAGGTAAGATGCACCAATACAACGTGGGAGCACCTTTCGAACGAATCGCCATTGACATCGCAGGGCCATTTCCGGAAACCGACAATGGTAATCGATATATACTCGTAGTGATGGACTACTTCAGTAAGTGGCCGGAAGCGTTTCCGATCCCTAACCAGGAAGCCAGAACCGTGGCGGAGCAGATCGTCTACAATTGGGTTAGCAGTTTCTTTGTGCCTTTGGAATTGCATTCTGACCAAGGGCGGAACTTCGAGTCAAGAATCTTCCAAGAGATGTGTCAACTACTCGGAATCAAAAAGACAAGGACAACCCCGCTTCATCCACAGTCGGACGGTATGGTGGAGCGTTTCAATAGGACTTTGGACGAACATCTCTCGAAGGTCGTAGGTGACTACCAACGGGATTGGGACCGGCAGATTCCCTTGTTTTTGATGGCCTATAGAAGTGCCGTGCATAGCACTACTCGACATACGCCGTTCGAAATCTTATTTGGTGGAATAGCTCGTTTACCCAGTGAGGTGAAATTTGGATCTCCTACCAATGAGCCCAGAAATGAAGAAGAGTACGTGGCGGACCTTAGGGAAAGGCTTAGGGACATACACCAAAGGACCAGAAGCCAGATTAAGATGACGAGCGACCGCATGAAGACCAGGTATGATGCCAAGGCAACAACGTCAGGATTCCAGGAAGGAGATCTGGTGTGGCTGTATAATCCCCATCGCCAAAAGGGGAAATCACCTAAATTACAGCGGAACTGGGAAGTTCCCTACAGAATAGTAACCCGCATCAACGATGTTGTCTACCGCATCCAGCGAGGACCGAGGGCCAAAATGAAAGTGGTTCATGTGGACCGACTGAGTCGATACAATGGCCGAAATGAGGATGCACTTGTTCGGGACGAACACGTCTAAGAGGGGGGCAGTGTAGCATAATAACAACTACGCTCCCTAAAAATATGACGCAACAAATTCCGAAGTGACTTTTCATTCTGGCAGAATTTTGGTTCGAACTGTCCTTTCATTCGAGGTTCGTGTCTGGGACGAAGTCTCCACAGCTCATGTCAACGAAAGAGACGGATAATATCAGGGATAAAAGGGAATTATAACTGCAAGAATTATTACATCAGAATTTCTCTTGTTCCAGTGGTCGAAGATTTGCTAGAAGTTTCTGGCTATCAGAAACTTCTGCTATATAAGGACAGATGGCGATTGAGAAAGAAGCAGTAGTTTCTAAACTGTGGCGAAGAGATTAGAAAAGTGATAATGGGCAAAGTTGTAATTTTGTGATAAATTGAAAGTTGAGATTTAACAAGAAGAAGTAATTATTTTGGATTTGTGAATTAAGTAATCGAAAGGAGATAAAGTGATTTGAGAGGACAGAGACCTTGTAAGAAAAGAATTGCGAAGAATAATATAGTGTGAACCTGAATTGTTCTATAGACTAGAAAATAAAGAAATAAATTTCACAGAATATTGTTTTATCTACTCGAGCCGTAGCTCGCATATTACAATATATTGTAACATAATAATAACTACGCTCACTAAAAGTATAACGCAACAAATTCCGAAGTGTATTTTCATTCTGGCAGAATTTTGGTCCGAAGTGCCCTTTCATTCGAGGTTCGTGTCTGCGTTTAAGTCTCCACAGTTCGTGTCTACGAAAGAGACGGATAATATCAACGATAAGAAAGAATTATAACTGCAAGAAATGATTGTCATCTTTTAATTATTACATCAGAATTTTTCTTGTTCCAGTGGTCGAAGAATTTGCTAGAAGTTTCTGGCTATCAGAAACTTCTGCTATATAAGGACAGATGGCGATCGAAAGGAGGCGAGATTGGAAAAGTGATAATGGGCGAAGTTGTAATTTTGTGATAAGTTGAAAGTTGAGAGTTAACAAGAAGAAGTAATTAGTTTGGATTTGTGAATTAAGTAACTGAAAGGAGATAAAGTGATTTGAGAGCAAAGAGACCTTGTAAGAAAAGAATTTGGGAAGAATAGTATAGTGTGAATTTGAATTGTTTTATAGACTAGAAAATAAAGAAATAAATTTCACAGAATATCGTTTTATCTACTCGAGCCGTAGCTCGCATATTACAATATATATGCAACACAAAGTAAAATAAAATTCACATACTTTTGATGTTTCAGATGTCTGTCCAAAGTCCAATACATCGTTGTTGCACACACAAATCTCCAAATGGCGATAAAAACAGCACAACCAAAAAACCGCAAAATCCAGCGAATCCAGAATCGAATCCAGCAAATCGAATCCACAGCACACAAATTTAATTTTTATTTTTATTTGCAAAATCCACACAACTTGAAACAGTTTTGAGATAGAAAAAAAAATTAATCCAGTTACAAAAAACTATTCCGGTTCGATTGGACTAAAAATGTTCGGTTCTTGAACGGAGAAAAAGTAGAAAAAAAATTCAGTAATTTTATTTCTCAACCTTTCTTTATATACTTATCATACTTTGACATTCAGAGTTATTTGTAGATTTGACATAATTTCCCCTTTGGGAAATAACTCCGTGCGTGGGTGTATTCAGACGTCTGGACCTTGATGACATCAGCGCCAGCAGCAGCAGAAACGGATAATGATCTGAATATGTGCAATGTAGTGACACCCGGAAAAGCAGAACCAAATAAAACCCAAACCCAATCAAACTTTTGGAGAAACAAATTAATTTACATCAAAAACTTTATGAATAGCTTTCCAAAATACTTTCATCTCACAACGAGCGTTTGGAAGACATGCATGAATCAAATTTACTCCAGGCATTGGATCAGCTAAGCGAACACCAGAAGAAAACGCACTGGGCTTTAGATCGACTAATCGACTCGTTTTTCCAAAAGAACGATTCGTGGCAAGTACCAGGATACTTTGCGTCGACACACCTGATCCGCTGTAAATGATCATATATCTTAAAAGAAATTAGTTAAATACATAACCATATATGTATATACAATGCAAGGTAAATAATTATTAACTATCATAACATTAAGGCTATAAAATCCTTTGCGATTATAAAACAAATGTGCGTTTTCTCCAGCAGGCTTAGCAATTTTAATATGCGTGCCATCCACGCACAAGGTTATGACCGGGATTTTTGATTTTTCATAGAAATATAATTTTGATTCTCGTTTCTCCTCAGCTGGCATTGCAAGTTTAATTCATTTTGGACATAAGTGTTGTTCCAAAATATCCAGGACGTCTGAAAAGACGAAATTGTTTCACAAACCTAAAAAAAAATAAATTCTTAACATTTTAACTATTGCTTATGGTTTAACTCACTGATATTCGGGCAAAAGAAAAATGTCCCTTGCCATAGCTCTCACTCTACTTCGCGTTTCTTTGGAATCACTTTAATTTTCTTCTAAAGGCACAAAAGAAGTCCGACACTATCCATTCCACAAAATTATGTATCCATTCTATTAAATTATTAGTTTATGTTACAAATAAGTAAAAAAAAATCACAATTCTTTCTATTTGACAATAATCAGCTGATTTCGATAATGTAGACTGCGGATCAATAACGCAGTTCATCCATCGGATTCTATAATGGCTTCAGGTTCATAAAGTGAATCACTGCGGGTCGAATAGATTCCCTCCGCAGTGGATCCGTCGGATACTATAACGACGTATATATTTTTCAATAAACTTAAGCATTCTATTAACAATTATTTTCTCAAAAATATTTGAGAAAACTGAAAGCAACAATATCGGACTATAGTTATTGGGATTGCATCTATCGCCTTTTTTATATACAGGTACAATGAGAGAAGTTTTGAGACAGACAGGAAAAATACCTGTTTCAAAACTTCTATTAATTAAGTATATTAGTGGACGAATTATTACGCTACAAATCCTTTTAACAACCAAGTTGCTTATACCATCACATCCACATGACTGTTTTGGTTTTAGATGGGAAATCACACCTGTTACCTCAGCTTCATCTACTACACCAAAGAAAAATGAGGATACTATTGGAGTATCAATAACGATTCTTGTGCTAAGCCTGTTTGAAGTAGTTGGGACTTATAGGGAATATTTTTAAAAAACAAATTCAGACCTTTACTCATCTCGTGTTTATCTGAAGTGGTCTAACTATCAGTTAGTTTTAAGGCTTTGAGACTGTTTTCGTTTGTACCTTTACCTAATATATCGTTGTCGTTTCGCATTGAATCTACTTTCATAAAGTTGACGCTTATAATACATTTCTTTTTGATTTTCTATTTGTTCAAATACATCTTTTCTCATATCTAATAATTTTTTTTATAGAGGAAATGTGGAAAAGGTTTTTATTAGTGCGGTAGGAAGATATTTTTGTCATTAATCCTTTGGCAGAGAGAGTCTGCCATCCACGGTTTAATTTTATTCAGTTTCAATTTTTGGTCCCTGAATTTGCTTCTAGCTTAACAATAATATTAATAAATTTATCAAAAGCAACAGAAGGACAATCAGAACAATATACATCGCACCATATTTCCACAGCAAGATAACCATACAGCTTTGAGAAATCTGTTTTCATGTATGAATGTTCGTTACCATTGGAATGGACATTCCTATTCTTCTGTTGTTGTTATCATTCAAGAGATCAAGAAATGAAACACCAATAAGGAAGTGATCAGTTACATGCCATTCCAATAAAAATGGACGAACCGTAGAGATATTTCTATTAATAAGAAAGATATGGTCGATACAGGATATCATATTTTCAGCAAATTTAGTTAGTATATATTGTAACATAATGTAGCATAATAACTACACTCCAACAACTATGCAACACATTCCGAAGTGTCTTTTCATTCGAGCATAATTTCGTTCTGAAGTGTCTTTCTATTCGAGCATAATTTCGTTCCGAAGTGCCTTTTCATTTGAGGTTCGTGTCCGCAGTTCGTGTCCACGATAAGAGACGGATAATATCTAAGACAACGTCACGGAATTAAGAGAGAATTATAACCGCAAGAAATTATTGTCATCTTTGAATTATTACATCAGAATTTCCTTGTTCCAGTGGTTGAAGAATTTGCTAGAAGTTGCTGGCTATCAGAAATGCTGCTATATAAGGACAGATGGCGATCGAGGCAAGGCAGTTGGTTTTGAACCGCACGAGGAGATTGAAAAAGTGATAACAGCCGAAGTTGTAATTTTGTGATAAATTGAAAGTTGAGAGTTAACAAGAAGAAGTAATTAGTTTGGATTTGTGAATTAAGTAATTGAAAGGAGATAAAGTGATTGGAGAAGAAAGAGACCTTGTAAGGAAGGAGTTTGCGAAGAATAATATAGTGTGAACTTGAATTTTTCTATAGACTAGAAAATAAAGAAATAATTTCGCAGAATATCGTTTTATCTACTCGAGCCGTAGCTCGCATATTACTATATGTAGTTATTACCGACTCAAAGTCCAAAGAAGACAATATGACAACATAGCTATCAGTCCAAGTATACCAATATTTATACCACCTATTAAACAGGTATTGGTATTGTTCATCTGAGATAAATGTCCCTATAGATAGATGGCAACCGATATGCGCAAATAATATCTAAGATTATTTCATCTATTATTATTTTTAAAATAATACAATCGGCACTGTTCAGATCTGGTGTAATCACTACAAGTGTATTCTTAACAAAAACGACAACTCCATCTAACGAATATTCTTCATTACATTTAGAATAAGGAGAATAACCGGGTAAAAAATAATGACATACTCGTAACTCATCGTTAAACACCCAATTTATTATATTAACACACTCTCTGTAATTTTAGAATTAAAATATTCTCAAATAAAAATTCTTTCTTCAACTTTATAACAATTTCCAGATTTTTTTAACAAAGGGAAATTGGCGGTGAAAAAGTGTTAACAAAAGTGATATTTATTACAACAACAAAGTAAAATTCATTCGATTAAATTAAAGTTATCGAAACTAGTTCATTTGCAATTGAGGTTTACTTTACATTAATTCAATTAGTTTATAATAAATGATTATAATAAATGATACCTCTAGGTCATCTCTGCCGCCAGGCATTCCTTTTTTCTCGTCATCGTCTTTGCCAGTTTCGTCACTGCCATTCTCGTCTTCTTCTTTGTTAGGCTATGGGGAAGAATTTGATTATTGGACAGACAAAGACAACACATCGACGACATATAGAAAGATTGTGAACACACAGTGAGTAGTAGTGGCCCTTTTTTTATTTTTGGATCGTGCGTGTCGTATTTGATTTTTTCTTTTTCTGATTAAATAATTAATCGCGACGTGCAATTCCACCGGTGACCAGTACGTCGGTGATTGCATATAAAACGGAATAATAAGTGTTCCGGAAAGAATGCGTGATCTGTGCTGAAAATGAGTGTGGTGCGCGTAGGTACTAGGTACAATAAATATAACGGCGCAAAATTATAGTCATCTGATTTTAAAGAATGATAGTAGCTACTAAGTTACAGCCATTTAACTTTAAGGCCAGTGCTTAACTTAGAATTGAATTATAAATTATAAATAAAAAATTCGTTCGTGGTTTGCCATTGGATTACTGGGGTGAGTTGCATCTTATATTTTTTGAATGATTATTCATTTGCGGATTATTGTTTGTTTACTATTGTGTTGTTTTGGTGGTGTGTAATGTAAATCGTTTGCCATTTGTTTATTTGGGTGAATGTGTGTAATTTATGATTGAGTTGTGTGTGTGAGTTTAGTTTCGATTTTTGAATCATTTTATTCGTGCATAATTCTATAATTTTTTTTGTTATTTTGATTGTGGGAAAGGTGCATGTATGAGTGTGTGTGTTTCTTTTGAACGTGTGATGAATGTATTGTTAAGGATCTTTCATTAAGCGCTTCCTATCTTTAAATTTAAATAAAATAAAGTATGTATGAGACATCATCGAAATTTTTTATTGGTTTGACAGGCCAATCGATGCCATTATGTATGGAATATAACATCGTTCAAATGTCCGCCGCGGCTTCTCTGGATGGCGCGCATTCGAAATGTCCAATCTTCCACGACTGGCGAATAAATCAGGCTGAATTTGATCGATGGCATGGGTTATGTTGGCTTTGAGGGCCGCTGTGGTTTTTGGCTTATTCGTATAGACCTGCGACTTCAGAAAACCCCACAAGAAAAAGTCTAACGGGGTCAAATCGCACGATCTCGGTGGCCAGTTCACATCATCTCCACGTGAGATGACTATAACCTCGAATCGCTCATGCAGAATTTCCAATGTGGCGTAAGCTGTGTGGCACGTAGCGCCGTCCTGCTGAAACCACATGTCATTGGTGTCCATATGATCCAATTCAGGCCAAAAGAAGTTGGTAATCATCGACCTATAGCGCTCGCTGCTGACGGTGATGGCCTGGCCAACGTCATTCTCAATGAAATATGGATTGATGACGCCGCCAGCCCAAAATCCACACCAAACAGTGACTTATTCGGGATATATTGGACGCTCTTGGATCTGATGTGGATTGGTATCGTCCCAAATTCGACAATTTTGTTTGTTGACGTACCCATTCATCCAGAAATGGGCCTTATCGCTGAAGGTGATTTTTCGAAGAAAATTAGGGTCAGTTTCCAACTGCTCCAGAGCCCATTCAGCGAACACACGTCATTGTCTATGGTCGTTTACCTTCAGCTTCTGGGTCAGTTGAATTTTGTGCGGGTGCAGGCACAAGTCACGACGCAAAATTCGCCAAGTTGTGGTCTGCGAAAGGCCGTGTTTTTGCGAGAGACGCGAAATCGACTGCCTCGGATTCTCCTGCACACTCTCACGGCCAGCCGCGATGTTTTCGGTAGATCTTGCGTTTCGTCGACGTACGGGTGTTGGTTGATCGTTTACGAACCAGTGGACTCAAATTTATCCACCACACTGCGAATAGTCCTCTCGGAAGGACGATTATGGCGACCGTAAAATGGTCACGTGCTGTTGAACGCTATATCCATCCATGGTGATTTGACAAATCAGACTCTCTTCCACCTGCCAATGTACGTAGTTTTGTCGGTTTCGTACTTCGGCTGCGGGTGTGTCACTAACGGTGCTCCAATGAGAAAGTGACTTGGAGTGAGCGCTTGCTGATCGTCGATGTCTTCTGATACTGGATACATGCTTCGATCTGTGTAAGAAGCGTGCTGAGTTCCTCATACGTGAACACTTGGTTAATAGTGACTCGTTTTAGGTGGAATTTGATTGACTTCACACCAACTTCCCACAATCCGCCAAAGTGAGGGGAGCGGGTGGATTGAAATTCTACTTGGTTCCTTCGTTTGCTAAACGTTCTGCGTAAGACTTTTAGTCCAATTGGGATGCTCGTATAAGTCTCTGCAGTTCATTGTTTCCGCCCACAAAATTGGTGTCACAGTCAGTAGATGGCGATACACAAACCTCTTCTGGCCGTGAATCTCCTGAAAGCTGCCAGGAACGCTTGAGTTATTAAATCATTTACGACTTCTATGTGCACCGCTTTCGTGGCCATGCATACGAAAATTGCAAAATACCCCTTGAGTGGCTTGGCGTTTCGTCCCTTCCATGCCTTAATGCCGATCGGGCCAGCCTAGTCCACTCCTGTATGGCTAAATGGACGTAAAATGCTTACACGAGGAGCTGGTAAGTTCCCCATCAACTGCCTCATTGGTTTTGGGTTATACCTGAAGCATATGTTGCAACTGTGGACGTGTTTCTTAATGGCATTTTTGGTGCCACAGATTCAAAACTTCTGACGCAGGTAAGAAACCATCTTCTGAACTACTCCATGCAGCGTTTTTTCATGGGCATCTGCTATGACCATTTTTGTGAAGTTGGTTTGAGGAGAATTGGGTGACGTTGGTCGAAGTGTAGGTCCGAATTCTGCAGTCTGCCTCCAACTCGTACTATACCTTGCTCGTCGATGATAGGGTTTAGAGCTTTTAAACCTGTTACTTTCTCAATGTTGGCCCTCACCTCAGCGGGAAACATTTCTACCTGTGCGGGTCGGACTATCGCTAGTGTTCCCGAGTGCAGCTCTAACGGTAAAAGTGGGCCCTTCTCTCTTTTGCCAGGTTCTACTCTGAGATTGGAGACAAATCTCTTGCATACGTACGAGATTACCCTCGTTAACCTGGTTAGGCTTGAGTACCTCTGGACCGCTTTGCTGATGGAATTGTTGTCCTCGTTCATCACGCATTGTGTCTTCAATGGATTTCAATCTTGAAAGTGATGGGCAGTTTCGGAAATGTAATGTCCCAAGCATCGTGTAGAAATGGCGGTCCACTCCACCAACGGTCATTTTGCACCAGTTGCGACGGAAAAACTCCACGGGAAGTCATAGCAGCTGGGTTTTGCTCGGACGAAATATGCCTACAGCTGTCGAAATCTGTCAGTTTCTGAACTTCAGAGACTCGATTAAGCACAAATGTTTCCCATCTAGACGGGGATGCCTTGATTCAGCACAAAGTTACCTCCGAGTCTGTCCACGCGTACGTCTTGCTGATCTCCAACTTCAGAGCTCTGGCTGACTCGTGCAGTAGTTTTGCCAACAAAACGACACCGCACAACTCCAGTCGTCGAAGGGTTACTGCTTTCAGTTGAGTCACCTTGATTTTGGACATAAGAAGATACATGTGGATCTTGTTGTGCTGATCAAGCACACACTGGTAACTCGCTGCCTCATAGGCCTTCTCCGAAGCATCACTAAACCGGTGTATTTCTAAGCTGCTGTCATCTATGCCTGTCCGGATCCATTTCGGTACGCGAAGTTTCTCGATCGCAGGAAGCTCTCAACGGAACAGGATCTATTCTTGTTGCAGTTCCTGAGGGATTGGTGGAAGCCCATTCAAGTCCTCGTGCCCAAAGATCCTGCATCAATATCTCGGCTTTGATGATGCATGGGGAGAGTCAACCTAAAGGATCGAAAAGCTTCGCTGTGGATGACAGTACGGTTCGTTTTGTGACGATTCTCTCCTCAAACTGATTTACCTGGTACGTGAAGCAATCGCATACTGGCAGCCATTTCATGCCTAGGAGCTTCACGTGATTAGCTTCATCGAATGGCAATGAGAAATCCACTTCACGATCTTCAGCTAGAATTCCGTTCAGAAGTTGTTCGGTGTTGCTGGTCCACTTCCATAAGTAGAATCATGCCGATGCGAGAACCATCCTTACCTCACCTCTCTTTTTCAGCCCCTGTTCAACTGTGTCGGCTCCTGTGATGATGTCGTCAACATATGTGTCGTCGCGTAGGATAGATGCCGCCATAGGGAAATTCGTAGCTCCATCATCAGTAAGTTTGTGGAGGACTCGGATCGCGAGGTACGGAGCTGAAGCTGTCCCAAATGTTACGGTGTCTAAGCGACATGTTCTGACTGAAAGAGCCGAAAGACAAATCCACGTAATTGTGGCAGGTTCCGCTGCTGACCTGAATAAATGTTCGCTTGCTCCTTAGTCTTAACAACTGGATCGCAGCACCTGTTATGACCGTGGCTCCCGAGCCGGGGTCTATGAGTGCTCGCATAATGTCCGGAAGCTGATCTTGTTTTCACCAACGCTGTCGCCAAAAGACCCTGTGTGTTGTTGTGTTGTGTGTGAAAGTTATTAATTGTAGAACTTGAGTTTTGATGTTCGGTGACGGGATGAAATGCTGGCGCATTAGGGTTGACTGCGGTGTGTGTGTTGAATCGTTGAAACCATTTTTTTTTTGTGTTGCGAGGCGGGAATCTTTCAGAGACGAAACTCTGAAGCCGTACTCAGTATTGTGGGATTTCCATCCACTAAACCCACCCCCCTCCTACCCCTGGTCCTAGCGGCACTGCCGTCAAGCATTTTATCGCGAGGGAGGCTTCTGTCTTACATACTCGGCTCGTTCGTGTTGGTAGCAGTCTGTGCGACATTTCGCTGTCGCTCCTGTCTTCTTTCATAATGGTAGCTCGTTGTTCTTTCATTCGCTTACTGCTTCCCATGCTTCATCCGTGTTCGTCATCTGTCTGGTGGTGTTCTCTGGTGTTAAGTCCACACCCAGTCCTGTTTGTAAGCAAAATGACATGTTTGGATGATGCGATTGTTGATTTTTGCGATGTCTCTGGCTGCAGAAGGAAAAGCATACACGACTTGGGTATTGTTGTGTGTGGTGACTGTATGCCAGGCAGTTTTCGCATATGCCTAACCTTCTTACATCATTGATGTGCTCACTCGCCTCCATATTCCAAAACCGGTTGCAAGTTCTTAGTGAGTGTTGTCCCTTGTTGCAAACACCGCAGCTATGCTGTTGCTTGTGCTTCGGTTGGATAGTAATTGCGTGTTTTGTCGTATGCCTGACTTGCGCTTCTAGTTTAGGTTTTTGCTGATCGATGACCTCCTGGTTTCTAAAAACTTTGTGCACTCCGAGAAGGTGAGAAGTTCTTTCTTAGATCCCAGTTTTTCCTCCCATAACCGCTCAGTTTAAGACGACAGTTTTTGCAGCAAAACGTAGATTACGATCACATCCCAGTTTTGAATTTCTACCCCCAGTTCTTTAGTGCATGCGGAAACCCAGGCCTGAAGCTGTTTTAAATTGGCGGACCTTTCGACACTGATGACAGACTGCCCGAAGTAAAGTTTCAGTTGCGTGTTGGCCAACACACGTTTGTGATCGTACCCGTTGGTGAGTACATCACATGCCTTTTGGTAATTGTCGTTGTTCAAACTAAGATGTTACAGGAGCCGTTCAGCTTCTCCTGTAATGCTGGATTTGAGGTAGTGTAGTTGTTCAATCTCCATCAAAGTTAAGTCGCTATGTACTAAAGACAGAAAAACATCGTGAAATGACCTTTCTCAAAGCTGCCAGCAAAGGAAGGCAAATTGATTTTGGGAACTCGCACATCATGTTTTTTTACTGGTATGTACAAGACTTCCCGGGACTGCAGAAGTGCCAGGAACTTTATCAAGTAGAGACGAACGGTAAGTGACGTACATTTCTCTTATTTTATCGTAGACTTCATCAATTTTTTTCACTTTCAGCTTTGTCGACTACGTTGGTGACTGCATCCGCGTTGGCTGTGACATTCGCTTGGAAGTTCGCTTCAAGAATAGTAAGGCGACCTTGAAGGTAGTACTTTGAAGCCTTGCTTTCTTTGCCCACCTTCCTAAAATTCAACTCATCCTTTGTAAGTTATGCCAACAACTTATTCAGCAATTTACTCATATTAATTTTTAATATTTTTTTTTTTTTTGCCACTAGACTACTCACTCACCTGCGATCTATATGTATCAATATCCAGCGCGACTATCCACCTTGTCGTGGTGTCGGAGCTTAAGTAGGTTATGCTAGGAACAGGTTCCAATGAAGTCCGAAAACTAAGAGATAGTCATCCCAACTCCTGTGGTGGTGTGAGCTCTCAGGAACCAAGCCGTGCCAGGGATGGAAGATTGGGAACTAAACCAACCCTAATGAGCTCTCGTAGGTACCTAGGCGAGGCCTAGGTGTATCTAACCTTACTCCGATACTCCGTCAGTACTCGTGGGAACAACATTTCATACACAAAAAAAAAAAAAAAAAAGAAGATACAAACAGCAATGAACTGTCGCTAGAGGCTATGGCAGGCACCATTAATACCATGGCATCTGAGGCTATCATGAAGGACAAGGAGTTCTCGAAAGAGATGGAGGAGCATTTGCTTGCCGATCCCGAGGAGAGAGTCCAAAATGACACTGCGAAAGAGGAGAACGCCAAGAAAAAAACGATCCCAGGAAGAAACAAATAACCCACCTAAAAGGAAAAGGGCCAACACAACGGTTCAGATCAGCGGGACTACACGAAATGTTCTACAGCTTGCTATACTGGATATCAGTAAGCCCAGCGGACAATATTCCTTCGAACGGAGGAAGTTGATTGAGAAGGCTATGGCCAACGCGATGTTCGACCACATTCAAAGGAATGTTGGTACCACTGCTCTCACGTTTGTTCTAACTAATTGGAAACGCAGAATAAGTAGACTGGACTACAAAGATCAGCTCTCTTGTGTCTTCGCGAAGAAGACTACACCAACTCTCAAACCCTAGGAGGGAGCTGTCCTCAAGGCAGTCCCCCTAGACGAGGTACCAGAGAGGCCTAAGGCCAGACTGAACATACCTGAACTGGGCGTTGAGAAAGAGGAGACTCTGTGCTTCTTGAAAGCACAAAACCCAGCGGTCTCTATGGATGATTGGGTAATTGTTGCGGTAGAATTACGGAGATGGTGCTCCTTCGTAAGAAACAGCTTGACTTGGCCCTAATCCAGGAACTATGGATTCATCATAATCGGGTGAAAAGATGGGGGTAATACAACTATAATGTAGTGTACAATGGTAGCGAAGGCAAGGTCAGAACGTGTATCGTTGCCAAGAAAAATCTTCACGTACTAACGCCCACTAATTACAGCTCGGGGGATCAAACGGTGGTGGAGGTAAAGGGAAAGGACATCACATACACGCTAGCGTCGGTATACGACGAAGGCATTGACATCCCCTCCGGAAAAGTCAAAGTATTGTTAGCAATGTCTCAACAAGGTAAGAGGAACTTAATCCTAGGCTGTGATGCTAACGCCCATCATACTATTTGGGGTAACTCGGACACTAATAGCAGAGGCGAGATTTTGTTCAACTATGTCCTAAGTAGTAACCTAACTATATATAATCGTGGCAATTCACCAACTTTTATTATAACCAATAGAAGGGAGGTTTTTGATATAGCACTCTTACATGCAAATAGCACCGCATCAATCTCGAACTGGAGGGTATCCGACAAGGCGTCAATGTCTGACCACTGTTAGATACTCTTGGATTTGAGTTCCGGCGCTCCGGATAGGAAGGCCTTTCGAAACCCATGCAGAGCTAACTGGAAAAGAGTAAACGAAGAGTTGGGGAAATCTCTTGGACCTCACCCTGGGGAGATCCCCAGGTCTACGAAAGACATCGTTAAGGTGGTAGATGATCTTACCAGTAAGCTCAAACGCTTTTTTGGAAAGGCCTGTCCTGTCAGCGAAAGAAATCACCCATCCCGGTGGAATTCGAAAATAGCAGAGCGTCTGCGCACCTCCAGACATAGCTGGAACCTAACTAAAAATGGAGCTCAATAGCTCAATAGTGATCATCACATAAGGAAAATGTTAAGGTTCTCAGAAAGGAAATAGGATTCGCTAAGACAAATTCCTGGAGAAGCTTTTGTGGTTCCGTTGAATGCACCACAGAGGCGGCTCGATTGAGGAAGGTTCTCACCAAAGCTCCATCACATGTGTCTTCTATTAAGAACTGTGATAGTAGCTGGACAGACTCTTACGAGAATATGGCAGGGGCATGAAGATGCATGACGGTGTGATTTTCATACCACCGCAGCAAAAGAATAAATTTTGATGTTTTGTAAACGCGTATGCGTTGTATATGAAGAGAAGGTTTGAGAGATTTTTCTCGAATATCAATCATTTAGATTTTCAGGTTAATTACTAACATACGTGTATATTACATACATATGCTAAAAAATTAAAAGGCATAAGAAAATTGTCTCCAAGAAAAAAATGTCCTGGAAAAGAACAAAGTGCGTAATTGCACACTGTTCTGTAACCAAAAATGAATTGCCTGATGGAAAATTAGTTAAATTTCCTAAAAAAGGAACAGTTAAATACGATGATGGCTAGCTTTAGCAGAAGAGTCTCGGGAACACATAAAAAGCCTTAAAACGCCCTATATATGCAGCAAACATTTTAAGAATGTCTTTATTGGAAAGAAATATTTAAAAAAAAATGCTTACCCTTCTCTCTTGTTAAAACGAAGTGTTGCTATATCTGATGACGAGTTCATTTGATTCGATTCAACGGGATCTAAGGTTACATATGAAAACTGCAATAAATTAGTACTGGATTCGAATGATGTTACAGTAGAAGAATTAACTTGTCTTCAAAAAGTTATCAAGAAAAAGATTCAATGATAACGTTGAATTTACTTGCGTCAACTGTGAGACTCATATAAAAAGGCAATCTATTTATATTAAAAGAATTGAGAGGCTTAAGAAATTGAACAAAGCTTAAGGATAACAATAAAAGGAAATCGCAAATCGAAAATAAATTTGCTGCAGAGAATTCATTGTTTAAAGGAGGACAAAAAATGGCTGCAAGTGCGTGAAAAGCAGAGTATCCAAGAGAAAATTGATTTATTGCTTGGTATTGATCAAAATACTAAGACATTTTCGAAGCTCATTCTATCTGAGAGTATAAAAAAATACACGGAAGAGGAGAAGTGGATTTCGCAGTGCATTTTTTTCCGTTCGTCTTCCGGATACAACTTTTGACGGGATCAGCTCGGACTACAGTTGCCGCACCCGTCTTCATTACATAGGCGGATTAAGATTAAAAGTCTGTCACCTGGAATAAATATCAATGTTATAGAGGAAATAAAGAAAATAACTTCGACATTATCACCAAAAGAAAAAGAAATCGTGATTATCAAAGATCTAATACATGCGCTAAGTCTGTGTGTGTTTTTATGATTCGGAAATTTTAAGCAAGTTTGATATGTCGTTTGTCCAAACATTACTCGCATACCTATGAAACAACTTGAGATTGAGGTATATAATTGTCTTGATATATGCGCGGAGCTGAAACTAACCGTTAGAGCTATTTGCTGTGATTAAGGACCCACAAATCGTAGTGTACATAGTAAACTTAATCTAAATGAAAAAAAATTTAACATCGAACCCACAAACGCAAGAAATAGATCATTTTTTTTCAAAGACTTGGCCTTAACTTTAGAAAGCGTTTTAAGAATAAGAGACACATTATTCATGGATCATGGTTGGTTGGTTTAAGAGGGTGAGCTTATGCTCTTCACTTAGGCCTCCATTGGGCCCGTTGTGTTCCCCTCATCTATGTAACTGTAGGGAAATAGTGCTGTGCTTTGGGAATTGTGTGTTGAGAGGATTTAGGTCTAGGGATCATGGGTAGTATCAACGGGAAACTATATCATATAGTGATCGGGGAATCATAGTGTTCGTCTGGCGAACTCCAATATATCCCCTATTCCTTTCTTACTAATGTGTGTAATATCCGGAATCCTTGGAGATCCCAGAATTTTCAGTCTTAGCCTCGCTGTAGCAGTGCAGTGGCAGAGGAAGTGTTCTATATCTTCCTCCTCCTCCTCAGAGTTGGCACAGATTGTTGTATCAGCTATCCCGAGTCTGAACGAATGTTTGTTGAGATTGATGTGCCCTGTTAAAAGTCCCACCATCAATCTCAATTGTGTTCTGCTTGAATTAAGAGCTCTTTTTGCTGTGTTGTTACTCGGTTTAGTTATTACAGATCTAGCCACCTTGCACGTGTCTCATTGATTATTGTTTTAATAGTTGTCAGAGGGTCCCCTATTGTATTATCCGGGTTCAGTTCTGTGTTGAATGCTCCTTTCCTTGCTAGTTGGAGAACGTATACGATTTTCTAACAACATCACTGGGGCAATCGATGAGTGGTGTCATTACTCTTATCATTTCGGTGATTTTTCGATGTCCCGTACTTGCACCACCGATGAAATGGCCGATAGTTCTAAGCGGTGAGGCTGAAATGCCGGCAATCTTCTTCGCTTCGAGGTACACTGGTAGAATGTTTAGTATCGCTTCCATGGCCGCGGTTGGTGTTGAGGATTGTGCTCCTGTAATACCCAGGCAGACCATACGCTGGACCTTAGTTAGCAAGTCTCTTGCATACTTTTTGGTCATCACTGGCCACCATACAACTACACCGTAGAAGATGATAGGTTTAATTATGCATTCGTATATCCAGTGGACCTGTTTCGGTTTCAAGCCCCATTTCTTCCCGATGGCCCTCTTGGTTTTGGTGACTCTTTCTTCCAGGTTCTTTCTCCGGGTCAGTTTCCTGTCCAATATAATGCCCAGATTCTTGACGCTGTCGCGGAGTTGTAGTGATACTCCTCCGAGTTGTGGAATGTGAAAGTCACTAGTTTTGGTTTTCTTTGTAAAGAGATCTATTTCCGTTTTATTTGGATTTATTTCTAATCCGTTCTCCTCCGCCCATTCTTTTATGATTCGAAGGGTGTTTTGCACAAGCTCTCCTATGATGTTCAGGTGCTTACCTCTTATCAGAATGGCTAGGTCATCTGTGTGTCCTAGCCAATTGTTCATTATTTGGTTATTACAGTATGTCGAGAGTGCCTCCACAATTTTTTGAGTTTTCACATTGTTAAATACCCCTTCGATATCTAGAAAAACGCCTGCGACTGATTCATGGATCAAAATGATTTATATTACATTTATGTAAATAAATTTAATCAAGATCCGTTAGAGAACTTATTTGGTAAAATAAGAGCGCGGAATATTAATAAAAGTAATCCAAATGTTTCCGAATTTAACTCGCTGCTAGCCAAAGTTATATTGATAAAATTTGTATTCAAATCGAAATGTTCCAACTGCGAAGAAGACGATTCGGAATATCTACAGGTTGATTGGAATGCTATTTTGAAGAGTGATATAGAAGAATAAATAATATTTACCCAAGAGCTATCACAAAATCACAAAATTCTAAGAATGAGGAATGTTTTGAAAATAACATGAATACGAACAATATAGTTAATCTACCAGATGTAGACGCAATATCAGTCAAGGTACCGCAGGTCAACAACTTAGCTACAAGATACTTTGCCGGATATTGCATCTTTAAAACAATAAAAAAAATGAACAAAATCTGTGAAAATTGTGCTGAAGAAATGTCAAAGGACAAACAGAATTTCGATCTAACGGAAGTATTGATAAAATTAAAAGAATATGAAAATTCAAAATGAAATACGGTTCTCTTATGGCCGTCAAAAAAGATTTTCAAGTATGCCGTCTTCATGTTGTAATGTTATTACTTTTGTTAACTTAACGCCCTCTGTTGTTTCTCTATTATAACTTATAAAACTTACTTTTTGTTAACTTAACGCCCTCTGCTGTTTCTCTATTATAACTTATAAAAATTGTTAGGTTTTCCATGTTTTAAATTCAATAAAAAAATAGAACTGGAACGGCGTGAAAAACGAGATAACTTCCGGCATTGTGGTTGTGATAGTCGAAAAGAAAAACGTGTTCTTTTATTCCTCCCGAAAATAACAATTCAGATGTGGGGTAATACCACTAAAACTTCAAAATAACAACAGGAAAAATACATAAATACAGTAATGAGCCAAAGTGTATCCCGGCAAACCATTATTGACGAGCTTTCAGCAGCAAACATCAAGTTCCCGCAAAATGCCTCGCTTACGCAATTAAGGCTGCTGTATAACGAGTTGTTGGCCGCAGACATTGCTGAGGATAATGGTGAGTACTCTGAAGTCGAGAAAGATGCACTCGCGGCCGCCGAAACATGTGCTGCTGATAATATTGAGGCTCCGCCTGCTGTTGATACCGCTGATGCAATAGTACCCACTGTCGTACCCGATGCTATACCTGCTGCCCCGCATGCTGTTGATACCGCTGATGCAATAGTACCCGCTGCTTTATCCGATGCTATACCTGCTGCCCCGCCGCTGCCATGCCCGCTGTTACGCCTGCCGCCATATCCGTTGGTGGACCTGCTACCATGGAATACATACCGAACAATGAAGCACGCCAGCTGAAGAAACAGCTAAACATTTTACGAATGCGTCGTGAAATGCTCGAGCTGCAACAGCAAATTCAACTTATGGAAGGGAGTGTTTGCCAAGTGTCAACCGGACAACGTGTGTACTTTGAAGAACTAGATGCCGCAGTCCCTATGTTTTCTAATACTATAACATAACCAAGTGGTTCGCGCAGTTTGAGGACTATGCTTTCGCTTGCGGTTACAATAAAAGAGTGTCCGGCGCCGACTAGACGGAACAGCGAAGGTGTATGTGTCGAACTTGGGATTGATGGACTATGATGCCATGAAAGGCAGCCTAATCAAGATGTTTAAGCGTACCGTAACATGTCAGGAAATCTATCGCCAATTAAGATTACGCACATTGAAGCCGTCTGAATCCTGTTTGAACTACGTCGTGGCAATGTAAGCTATCGCAGCAAAAGCCGATATAGATGAACAAAAGTCCCATCGACATCATAATCGATGGGATTCATGACAATACTAACAATGTCACTCTCTTATATGGAGCTAACACAATAGAAGACTTAGTTCACCGAATGGATCGATACGAGCAACGCCGAGCAAAGAATATTAGCAAGCCAAGTGGTAATATAAATATTTCCAAACCGAGGAGCACCGCTGTCACCGCTGTTGCTGGGAAAGAAGTAATTAGGTGCTATAATTGTTCCCAGTTCGGGCACTACCAAAGCGCTTGCCCGAGACCACCTAGGCCTCCTGGATCTTGTTTCACCTGTCATCAGATGGGTCATCAGCACAAAGATTGCCCCAAATTGAGACGTAACCAGACAGTTGCTGCCATGGGATCATCAGAGATGACTTACAACCCCGATGCTGATGATGATGATATTGTGAAAGCTGTGCGGGTAATGCAAATGGTAAGGGTGGCTTTTATTGATTATTGTAAGTCTTAACAAGATAGACTCTCTCTTATTGACTCCGGTAGTCCGATTAGCCTTATTCATCGTTCGAGAGTTCCGGCGTCCGTTAGATTGTCAGATGTTTTAGTACCGACTAATTTCAGCGGTCTTGGAAAACAAAAAATACATACTTACGGTACGATATCATGCCTAGTAAAATTTCGTAATGAATCTAAAATTATTTCGTTTGTAGTTACACCTAATGAAACGATGACGATGCCAGTAATTCTCGGGCGCGATTTCATGAAAACATTTAACATTCATCTTATACAAAGTAAAATTAGATATGTATCGCCTTAAAGAGATAACGCAAATAAATTTGAAAGACCTATATGTTCTCATGCATCTAAGTTTATTAATTTAGGAAAAGATATTGGTGGGTTTAGCAAATGACAGGGGTCCCCTGAGGTAACCGCGGTAAAAACATGTGACGTTGAGTCAACTGAAAGGAAGACTATGCCCCTGCCCGCTGATTGTGTCGAGAATTTTTTTAAGCAGTTATGTGCTATTGATAGACCGCAGGTAGACTTAGAAGTTGACATTTGTCCGCGACTGGAGAAGTTTTATAACTGATTCTTACCTACGACCCAAAAATATCGATCAGAAGCCGTGTGACTATGAAATGAAGATTAGATGAAATGATGACACTCCGTTTCACTGCAACCCTCGTCGCCTATCATTTCATGATAGATCCTAGGTTGAAAAATGCGTCTTCAAACTTTCAACGTTTCGTATACAACATTTTTTGTGACCTGATTGATGTTGGCAAGATTAATATTTATATTGATGACATCTTGATTGCATCCGTCGATTTGGAATCACATCTGCAAGTAGTTGAAGAAGTTTTGCGGAGGGTATATGAAAGGGGTCTCGAAGTGAAATTAAGTAAGTGCAAATTTGGCTACGACGAAATTGAGTACTTGGGTTATCTGGTGAACTGGTCAGGTATTCGGTTAAGTGATGCACATATTAAAGATATAAAAAATTATCCGATCCCAAGAAACCAAAAGGAACTGCACACTTGTATAGGTTTGTTCTCATATTTTAGAAAGTTTGTGCCTTCTTTTTTCAAAAATTGCTAGACCCCTATTAGACTTACTACGTAAGGAATCCACATTCGATTTTTCCGAAACTAGCTGCACCAGTCCTCGCGATCTACTACCCAAAACACGAAACAGAGCTTCATTGCGACGCTAGCATGAATGGGTTTGGTGCAGCTTTGATGTAACGGCAGAATGATGGCAAATTCCACCCGGTTGCGTATTTTTCGAAGTCGACCTCTACGGCTGAATCAAAATATCATAGTTTTGAATTGGAAACTCTTTCTATTATTTATGCACTTCAGCGATTTCGTGTGTATTTGGAAGGGATTCCATTTAAAATAATCAAAGACTGCAATTCACTCACTATGACCTTGAGCAAAAAGCAGGTAAATCCGAGAATAGCTCGATGGGCCCTTGAAATAGAAAATTTCAACTATTCAATTAAACACCGAAGTGGCGTATCTATGGGTCATGTCGATGCATTGAGTCGTTGTCATCCAAAGCAAACCTGTCGTGAAAATGCTTTCAATCACGAGGAAGATAAAAATAAATGTCAGACTGTTGCTGTCATAGATAATGATGATCTGGACTTCCAGATACAGGTGACGCAAAATCGTGATGAAAAAATAAGAGAAATCCGAGGAAAATTAGAGACCGGTCCTGTTGATGGCTTTGAGCTCTATGACGGTCTCGTTTTCAAAAAAAATGATTCAGATCTTCTGTTATATGTACCAAAGGAAATGGAAGATAATGTCATTCGGATGGTGCATGAAAAGATCGGCCATTTAGGAATTGTCAAATGTTATAATCAAATACGAAAGAACTATTGGTTTGAAAGGATGAAGGATAAAATTGGTCATTTTATACAAAATTGTATTAAATGCATCCTGAACTCGGTGCCGGCTCGCTCAAACGAGCATAATTTGTTCAATATACCTAAAAATCCAATTCCGTTCGATACAGTCCATGTGGACCACTTCGGTCCTCTGCTTTCAATCATCTCAAAACATAAGCATGTGCTTGTAGTTATCGATGCATTTACGAAATTTGTTCGCCTGTACCCAGTCAATTCGACTAGCACCAAGGAAGTACGTTGTGCATTGGAAAAATATTTCAGTTACTATAGTCGCCCCAGACGTATAATCTCTGACCGGGGTTTCAGTAATTTCCTGATGGCAAACAAGATTGACCACGTTAAAGTTGCAGTAGCCTCCCCTCAAGCAAATGGTCAGGTGGAACGAGTAAATCGTGTCCTTAGAGCAATGCTCAGTAAATTGGCTGAGCCCGTACAACATGCAGATTGGGCATTAAAGTTGGCTCTAGTTGAATATGCCATGAACAACACTGTTCATAGTACTACAAAAGAGGCACCTAGTCAATTATTGTTCGGAATAAACCAACGGGGTAATATTATCGACGAACTGACAGAATACTTGGATGACAAATTTAGTAACGTGAAACATCGCGATTTGGATAAGAATAGGTCAATAGCACTGAACAATATAGAAAAATCTCAAGAGTATAGTTTACGACATTTTCTGAAATAGTTGGCCGGCAAGGACATACTCGATTGGAGACTTTGTTGTCATAAGACACATCGATACAACTATGGGACAAAATAAGAAGTTCATGCCGAAATACCGCCGCCCGTATGTAATTTATAAGATATTGCCTAATGATCGGTACGTAGTTGTTACAAATAAAAATATTTTCCGAATACTTTCGAAAACTACCTTTTGCATCTAACTTAAAAGAAAATATAATCAAAGAATGTATACTCGTAAAGGCAACAAATATACATTTTCCGAATTGGTTCAATGTATACTATGATTAAGGTGATTTAACTGCAATTTAATACTAACCTAATTTAAGTTAATGATTATTTTGTTAAGTTAGTTAGGTTTTTCATAATAATTTCGAAGTTAGTCACCTTCACTTAAGTAGGCCAAGAGCAGTGATCAGTTATTATAAGTGCATAAATATAAAATGCAGTATGCAAAACTCATATTCATACCCATTTTCAGAGCAAATTTGTGTCCACAAAGTTTACAGAGTTTTTATTTATTTAATCAAGTGCTGAATATAAGGTACATACATACAGACAAAATAACAAGCACACAACATAAGCCCAACCATTTGCACATATAAATATACGATCTATACAGATACTTCATATCCATCCTACCAACGTGTCGGCATCAGAACTCCGTGACTGCAGTCGCACAAAATATTTTTTTTGTTTCTTTTTTGCAGTGAAGGTAAACAAGGGTATGTGTGAGTGACACGATGGACTAAAAGTGAGCAGAAAAAACAAATGTTCTGTGTTCTGATTTTCTCCCTTTTGTAAGAAGTTTAAGCTTTTTAAATCTTTTTTTTGTGAATTTCGTTTTCATATATCACTTCTTTTCATATGAATGAGACATCTGGGTAGCTTATTATTTGTGCTATTATGTTACAAGAATCGGGGGAATATATCATCCCATAGCTCAAGTACATTTATGGTTGGTGTCTCACGTTGCGATATGTTCCAAAAGCTTGGCGAGAGATTAGAGTGGTTTTCATACCAAAGGCTTGTAAAATATACCACGCTAATGAAAAAGATTACAGACCAATAAGTCTTTCTTCATTCTTATTGAAAACACTGGAACGGTTAATAGATATGCACATCAGAGATGAGATTGGGGATAACTTTTTATCAAAATCACATAATGCGTACATAAAAGGAAAATCAATAGATATTGCTCTTCACAAAGTGGTCTCTACTATCGAAAACACTCTTCAAGTGAAGGAATACGTTATGGCTGCATTCCTTGACATCAAAGGGGCTTTTAATGATATAAGTACCGAAGCTGATAGTCTGCGCAGGGCCCAAATACATTCTGGCATATGCAGGTGGATTGAACTAATGCTTAGTACTCGCATAATCAACTCCACATTAGGGGGCATAAGGGGAAGATGGCGAGTCAAGCGGGGCACCCCACAAGGCGGAGTCCTTTCACCACTCCTATGGCTTCTAGTAGTTGACGAGTTGCTAGATATACTTGAAAGGTACGGATTCAACGTAGCGGCCTATGCCGACGTTGTTGCCATCTTGGTATCCGGAAAGTTCCTTCCGGTACTCAGCGAGCGACTCAATTTTGCATTGAAACTAGTGAATAACTGAGTCAAAGGCAGGAGTCTGGATGTGAATCCGGCGAAAACCGAGTTAGTGTTATTAACGAGGAGAATATCGATACCAGAATACAATCACTCTCGTATGAATGGTATCGAGCTGATACCTCAAGTAACTGCAAAATATCTCTGCGCAATACTGGATTCCTAATTAAACTGGAAAGCTAATATTGACAATCGTATCAAGAAGGCATATGTTGGACGTAGAAGTAGTAGTAGTATGTAGAACAGCCTTCAAGAAATTTTGAGTTTGGTGTCTGGTGGAAAACGCTAGGGAAGAAATACCAATTTGAAAGCGTTACAAAGATTTAACAGGCAAGTTGTCTGGGGGTGACGTGATCGATGAGATCAACACCGGCAACAGCTCTGGAAACAATACTGAATCTTCTTCCACTTGACATATACTGCGGGAACACGGCAGCTAAAATTGCACCAAGAATAAGGGAAGCCTGTCTATGGAAAGCTAAACCCTGCGGTCATGCCGCAATTCTAAACCGAGAGAATACATTGAGACTCCGAACGGAAATGGACTAAATCATCCCCATTCCAAACTGCAACTGAAAGTTCTCTATTAGAATTCCTAGCAGGGAGGAATGGGATGAGGGAAGAGTCTGTTTCGAGAATGAACTGGCCATCTTTACCGATGGATCGAAAATAATTGCCGGTACTGGTGCCGGCGTCTACTGTGAGTCGCGAAATATACATCGCTCGTTTAAACTTAAAGATGGTTGCAGTGTCTTCAAAGCCGAAATCGCCGCAATAAAACAAGCTGTTGATACGATTATTGAGGAAGATATTACAGGGCAAATAATCAATATCTATGTTGATAGCCAAGCGGCCATTAAGGCGTTAGAGTCAACATCACTAAGATTCAAGCTCGTAAAAATTTGTAAAAAATGACTGGATGTTATCTCAGCGGTCAACACGGTGGTCCTGCGCTGCGTACCGGTCACATAGATTACTCCGGCAACGAAAAAGCGGACGAACTAGCCAGAGAGGGTTCGCTTATAAGCCCTTCGCGGGCCCTTTCCGAGGCTAGTGTACCGCTTAGCACCCTATACAGGGAGATAGTCATCGAGTCTATTGAGGAAGCTAATAAAAGCTGGTGTCGATCAGATACATGCGCTACGGCCAAATCATTATGGCCAGTCTACGACAAAAAAAAATCTAGCAATCTTATAGAACTTAGTCGAAGGTATATGCGCACAGCTGTTGGCATCGTGACAGGACACTGTGTGATAGGCCATCACGCAGCAGGGCTAGGGTTATCTCATAACGACTATTGCAGAAGCTGCAGGGACGTAGAGGAAATAGAATCCGTTCATCATCTCCTGTGTGGCTGTCCAGCTCTGGTCAGCAAAAGAAGCCGTGCTTTTGGCAGATATTTCTTTTCAAAGCTGGATGAGCTAGGTAGCATTGAGCTAAGAAAACTCCTGAGATTCATTGATTTATCTGGGTGGTTTAGCCTAGCCGTGGAAGATTGAAATTTTTTAGGTTTCCAGGGTTCTAAATAATAGGCACAATGGAATCATAGTAGTCTTAATGAGCTGTTGACAACCCTGTCATCAAGGGCACGCAGTTACCTAACCTAACCTAACCATTTGGATCAATCGATGACATATATTTCGCGCGGCGCGGGACACCGGATGGCACCAAAACTCAAAATTATTGCCTTAATTACACTGTTTTTCAATTGTTTTACACTTTTTTTTGGTTATCAGACTCGAAGGAACCATTACAGCAACAAAGTAAAATTCATTCGATTAAATTAAAGTTATCGAAACTAGTTCATTTGCAATTAAGGCTTATGTTACATTAATTCAATTAGTAAATGATTGCTGGTGCAAAAACACAGATTTCTGATAAAAATTTGTCATACAGACAAAATAACAAGCACACAACATAAGCCCAACCATTTGCACATATAAATATACGATCTATACAGATACTTCATATCCATCCTACCAACGTGTCGGCATCAGAACTCCGTGACTGCAGTCGCACAAAATATTTTTTTTGTTTCTTTTTTGCAGTGAAGGTAAACAAGGGTATGTGTGAGTGACACGATGGACTAAAAGTGAGCAGAAAAAACAAATGTTCTGTGTTCTGATTTTCTCCCTTTTGTAAGAAGTTTAAGCTTTTTAAATCTTTTTTTTGTGAATTTCGTTTTCATATATCACTTCTTTTCATATGAATGAGACATCTGGGTAGCTTATTATTTGTGCTATTATGTTACAAGAATCGGGGGAATATATCATCCCATAGCTCAAGTACATTTATGGTTGGTGTCTCACGTTGCGATATGTTCCAAAAGCTTGGCGAGAGATTAGAGTGGTTTTCATACCAAAGGCTTGTAAAATATACCACGCTAATGAAAAAGATTACAGACCAATAAGTCTTTCTTCATTCTTATTGAAAACACTGGAACGGTTAATAGATATGCACATCAGAGATGAGATTGGGGATAACTTTTTATCAAAATCACATAATGCGTACATAAAAGGAAAATCAATAGATATTGCTCTTCACAAAGTGGTCTCTACTATCGAAAACACTCTTCAAGTGAAGGAATACGTTATGGCTGCATTCCTTGACATCAAAGGGGCTTTTAATGATATAAGTACCGAAGCTGATAGTCTGCGCAGGGCCCAAATACATTCTGGCATATGCAGGTGGATTGAACTAATGCTTAGTACTCGCATAATCAACTCCACATTAGGGGGCATAAGGGGAAGATGGCGAGTCAAGCGGGGCACCCCACAAGGCGGAGTCCTTTCACCACTCCTATGGCTTCTAGTAGTTGACGAGTTGCTAGATATACTTGAAAGGTACGGATTCAACGTAGCGGCCTATGCCGACGTTGTTGCCATCTTGGTATCCGGAAAGTTCCTTCCGGTACTCAGCGAGCGACTCAATTTTGCATTGAAACTAGTGAATAACTGAGTCAAAGGCAGGAGTCTGGATGTGAATCCGGCGAAAACCGAGTTAGTGTTATTAACGAGGAGAATATCGATACCAGAATACAATCACTCTCGTATGAATGGTATCGAGCTGATACCTCAAGTAACTGCAAAATATCTCTGCGCAATACTGGATTCCTAATTAAACTGGAAAGCTAATATTGACAATCGTATCAAGAAGGCATATGTTGGACGTAGAAGTAGTAGTAGTATGTAGAACAGCCTTCAAGAAATTTTGAGTTTGGTGTCTGGTGGAAAACGCTAGGGAAGAAATACCAATTTGAAAGCGTTACAAAGATTTAACAGGCAAGTTGTCTGGGGGTGACGTGATCGATGAGATCAACACCGGCAACAGCTCTGGAAACAATACTGAATCTTCTTCCACTTGACATATACTGCGGGAACACGGCAGCTAAAATTGCACCAAGAATAAGGGAAGCCTGTCTATGGAAAGCTAAACCCTGCGGTCATGCCGCAATTCTAAACCGAGAGAATACATTGAGACTCCGAACGGAAATGGACTAAATCATCCCCATTCCAAACTGCAACTGAAAGTTCTCTATTAGAATTCCTAGCAGGGAGGAATGGGATGAGGGAAGAGTCTGTTTCGAGAATGAACTGGCCATCTTTACCGATGGATCGAAAATAATTGCCGGTACTGGTGCCGGCGTCTACTGTGAGTCGCGAAATATACATCGCTCGTTTAAACTTAAAGATGGTTGCAGTGTCTTCAAAGCCGAAATCGCCGCAATAAAACAAGCTGTTGATACGATTATTGAGGAAGATATTACAGGGCAAATAATCAATATCTATGTTGATAGCCAAGCGGCCATTAAGGCGTTAGAGTCAACATCACTAAGATTCAAGCTCGTAAAAATTTGTAAAAAATGACTGGATGTTATCTCAGCGGTCAACACGGTGGTCCTGCGCTGCGTACCGGTCACATAGATTACTCCGGCAACGAAAAAGCGGACGAACTAGCCAGAGAGGGTTCGCTTATAAGCCCTTCGCGGGCCCTTTCCGAGGCTAGTGTACCGCTTAGCACCCTATACAGGGAGATAGTCATCGAGTCTATTGAGGAAGCTAATAAAAGCTGGTGTCGATCAGATACATGCGCTACGGCCAAATCATTATGGCCAGTCTACGACAAAAAAAAATCTAGCAATCTTATAGAACTTAGTCGAAGGTATATGCGCACAGCTGTTGGCATCGTGACAGGACACTGTGTGATAGGCCATCACGCAGCAGGGCTAGGGTTATCTCATAACGACTATTGCAGAAGCTGCAGGGACGTAGAGGAAATAGAATCCGTTCATCATCTCCTGTGTGGCTGTCCAGCTCTGGTCAGCAAAAGAAGCCGTGCTTTTGGCAGATATTTCTTTTCAAAGCTGGATGAGCTAGGTAGCATTGAGCTAAGAAAACTCCTGAGATTCATTGATTTATCTGGGTGGTTTAGCCTAGCCGTGGAAGATTGAAATTTTTTAGGTTTCCAGGGTTCTAAATAATAGGCACAATGGAATCATAGTAGTCTTAATGAGCTGTTGACAACCCTGTCATCAAGGGCACGCAGTTACCTAACCTAACCTAACCATTTGGATCAATCGATGACATATATTTCGCGCGGCGCGGGACACCGGATGGCACCAAAACTCAAAATTATTGCCTTAATTACACTGTTTTTCAATTGTTTTACACTTTTTTTTGGTTATCAGACTCGAAGGAACCATTACAGCAACAAAGTAAAATTCATTCGATTAAATTAAAGTTATCGAAACTAGTTCATTTGCAATTAAGGCTTATGTTACATTAATTCAATTAGTAAATGATTGCTGGTGCAAAAACACAGATTTCTGATAAAAATTTGTCATACAGACAAAATAACAAGCACACAACATAAGCCCAACCATTTGCACATATAAATATACGATCTATACAGATACTTCATATCCATCCTACCAACGTGTCGGCATCAGAACTCCGTGACTGCAGTCGCACAAAATATTTTTTTTGTTTCTTTTTTGCAGTGAAGGTAAACAAGGGTATGTGTGAGTGACACGATGGACTAAAAGTGAGCAGAAAAAACAAATGTTCTGTGTTCTGATTTTCTCCCTTTTGTAAGAAGTTTAAGCTTTTTAAATCTTTTTTTTGTGAATTTCGTTTTCATATATCACTTCTTTTCATATGAATGAGACATCTGGGTAGCTTATTATTTGTGCTATTATGTTACAAGAATCGGGGGAATATATCATCCCATAGCTCAAGTACATTTATGGTTGGTGTCTCACGTTGCGATATGTTCCAAAAGCTTGGCGAGAGATTAGAGTGGTTTTCATACCAAAGGCTTGTAAAATATACCACGCTAATGAAAAAGATTACAGACCAATAAGTCTTTCTTCATTCTTATTGAAAACACTGGAACGGTTAATAGATATGCACATCAGAGATGAGATTGGGGATAACTTTTTATCAAAATCACATAATGCGTACATAAAAGGAAAATCAATAGATATTGCTCTTCACAAAGTGGTCTCTACTATCGAAAACACTCTTCAAGTGAAGGAATACGTTATGGCTGCATTCCTTGACATCAAAGGGGCTTTTAATGATATAAGTACCGAAGCTGATAGTCTGCGCAGGGCCCAAATACATTCTGGCATATGCAGGTGGATTGAACTAATGCTTAGTACTCGCATAATCAACTCCACATTAGGGGGCATAAGGGGAAGATGGCGAGTCAAGCGGGGCACCCCACAAGGCGGAGTCCTTTCACCACTCCTATGGCTTCTAGTAGTTGACGAGTTGCTAGATATACTTGAAAGGTACGGATTCAACGTAGCGGCCTATGCCGACGTTGTTGCCATCTTGGTATCCGGAAAGTTCCTTCCGGTACTCAGCGAGCGACTCAATTTTGCATTGAAACTAGTGAATAACTGAGTCAAAGGCAGGAGTCTGGAAGTGAATCCGGCGAAAACCGAGTTAGTGTTATTAACGAGGAGAATATCGATACCAGAATACAATCACTCTCGTATGAATGGTATCGAGCTGATACCTCAAGTAACTGCAAAATATCTCTGCGCAATACTGGATTCCTAATTAAACTGGAAAGCTAATATTGACAATCGTATCAAGAAGGCATATGTTGGACGTAGAAGTAGTAGTAGTATGTAGAACAGCCTTCAAGAAATTTTGAGTTTGGTGTCTGGTGGAAAACGCTAGGGAAGAAATACCAATTTGAAAGCGTTACAAAGATTTAACAGGCAAGTTGTCTGGGGGTGACGTGATCGATGAGATCAACACCGGCAACAGCTCTGGAAACAATACTGAATCTTCTTCCACTTGACATATACTGCGGGAACACGGCAGCTAAAATTGCACCAAGAATAAGGGAAGCCTGTCTATGGAAAGCTAAACCCTGCGGTCATGCCGCAATTCTAAACCGAGAGAATACATTGAGACTCCGAACGGAAATGGACTAAATCATCCCCATTCCAAACTGCAACTGAAAGTTCTCTATTAGAATTCCTAGCAGGGAGGAATGGGATGAGGGAAGAGTCTGTTTCGAGAATGAACTGGCCATCTTTACCGATGGATCGAAAATAATTGCCGGTACTGGTGCCGGCGTCTACTGTGAGTCGCGAAATATACATCGCTCGTTTAAACTTAAAGATGGTTGCAGTGTCTTCAAAGCCGAAATCGCCGCAATAAAACAAGCTGTTGATACGATTATTGAGGAAGATATTACAGGGCAAATAATCAATATCTATGTTGATAGCCAAGCGGCCATTAAGGCGTTAGAGTCAACATCACTAAGATTCAAGCTCGTAAAAATTTGTAAAAAATGACTGGATGTTATCTCAGCGGTCAACACGGTGGTCCTGCGCTGCGTACCGGTCACATAGATTACTCCGGCAACGAAAAAGCGGACGAACTAGCCAGAGAGGGTTCGCTTATAAGCCCTTCGCGGGCCCTTTCCGAGGCTAGTGTACCGCTTAGCACCCTATACAGGGAGATAGTCATCGAGTCTATTGAGGAAGCTAATAAAAGCTGGTGTCGATCAGATACATGCGCTACGGCCAAATCATTATGGCCAGTCTACGACAAAAAAAAATCTAGCAATCTTATAGAACTTAGTCGAAGGTATATGCGCACAGCTGTTGGCATCGTGACAGGACACTGTGTGATAGGCCATCACGCAGCAGGGCTAGGGTTATCTCATAACGACTATTGCAGAAGCTGCAGGGACGTAGAGGAAATAGAATCCGTTCATCATCTCCTGTGTGGCTGTCCAGCTCTGGTCAGCAAAAGAAGCCGTGCTTTTGGCAGATATTTCTTTTCAAAGCTGGATGAGCTAGGTAGCATTGAGCTAAGAAACTCCTGAGATTCATTGATTTATCTGGGTGGTTTAGCCTAGCCGTGGAAGATTGAAATTTTTTAGGTTTCCAGGGTTCTAAATAATAGGCACAATGGAATCATAGTAGTCTTAATGAGCTGTTGACAACCCTGTCAGCAAGGGCACGAGTTACATACCCATAGTAACCACCCATAACCATCCATCCTGCAACATCAATAACAGAAGTCATCTAGTGCAAACAACGGAGTCACATTTGTAACCATCAACAACAAATCTAAGTGCAAGCAACGGTCCAACAAATGCAAAACCTATTAGATGACCTACTTACGGACGAACGAGCGTTAGTGCAAGAAACGGGCCAACATCTGCAGTGACAACACAACCATGATAACGGACGAACATTTTCAGCATCAACAACAAGTCCAAGTGCAAACAACGGGCCAACCAATGCAACGCCTAGTAGATGACCTACTTACAACGAACAGCGGCAGCTTGCTATCACCAGCTAGTAACGGCTTTTGCTCTGGCATAAATTTGTTTACCGTCTAATATAAATAGACGAATAGACAAATAATCAGGCAGTCTTAATTTGAATTGACAATAAACCGCATCAGTGGAACAAAGATATTAATAAGTGGTACTCCCATTGACTGGCAACAAATAAAAAATAATTTAATTGTACATTATTCCGATAAACGTAATGAGACCAGCCTCATTCGCGACTTACATCATCTTCGACAGGACCAAATGACGGTAGAACATTTCTATTCCAAAATAATAGATATATTTTCTCTTATGACAAATCACATAAAAGTGCACGAAAATAATGATAATGTTATAATAGCTAAACAATCGCTTTACCAGGAAATGTGCCTTAATGCATTTTTGTCTGGACTAAAAGAACCGCTAGGATCCACAATTAGGTCAATGAAGCCCAGCAAATTAGCTGAGGCATTCAATTTCTGCCTCCAGGAACAAAACTGCCATTACTTTCAAAATCCTCAATACCAACAACACCTACCATCCTATAGGAAAAATCAAAACTCATTTCAAAATCCAAATTCTGCACAAGGACCTTCATTCAGATTTCCTCATCAGCAATTTAATAGACCTTACAATAGTTTTCCTCAAATTCCACAAAACCGGTCAATCAGACCAATGAACAATATTCCCCAAAACTTTTCGCAGCCACTCAGAAATAATTTAAATCCTAGATTTAACGGCTTTCACCCTCCAGAACCTATGGATACTATCAGTGCAAATACAAGTAGAAATTCCAATAATTTTAAACGGCAAAACAGTAACTCACAGAATCAATGTCATCATATGGAAAGTATTTGTTCTATTAATTAAGTTCCCAGATATCAGGATCAAAATTATTACGAAACTCATAGTAATTTTGGTTCAAATGCTAAAGTTCGACAACCTTATATCCAAAATTATAGCGAAGCTAACAATAATTATTTGGCAGACAATCAACAAGGTCCATCTATTCATTATGATTATATGCCGCATAATCATATTCCAAAAATAAATAAAAATTACCCTCAAAGTCAACTTCAGAGCGAAGTTGACGATGCAAATTTTCAATTACGAGCCTCGGAAACACAATCGGTTATTTAGAAATAAATAATCATAATTCATATATATTACCGTATATAAATATTCAAAGTATTAATAACAAAAACCTTAAGTTTCTAATAGATACTGGGAGTAATAAATCTTTTATTAATCCAGGAATCTTTGAAGAAAAAGATATTCAAATAATAAAGCCGGTTGAAGTTAAAACAATTTTTAATAAACAATTGTTAACTAAGAAGATAAATATTAACGGATTAAGAGAATTCAATACAAATAAATTATTATCTTTTCTAATTTTCAAATTTCATAATTACTTTGATGGTTTGATTGGTACGGAAATGATGAAAAGTCTTGGAATAAAAATAGATCTCAAAAATTCCGTATTAGAATCCGAAAATGCCAAAATACCCATTAGTTATAAGCCTAACCTTATATCTAGAAAATATACCGCCCCTGGTTTATGCAAAATAGTATGCTATGTACCAGTAGATATCGAATACGGAAATATATTTATTAAACCAACTGCTATACAAAAAGTTATTTACTTTATTTATTTATTAATACCTGAAGGAATTTACAAAGCTCATAATTGGTATTCTTTTGTGGAGGTTATCAATGCTTCGAATTCAATGAAGACTTTCGTAATTGAACAGCCAATTGAAGCTCAATCTCTTGATCACCATTCCTTTATTGAAACTCACAGCATTTCAATTAATAATACAGAAAGCCTAGATAATTTCAATATATCTAAACAACTTCAAATAGATTCCCTAAATACCGACGAGAAAAATGCTTTACTAAAATTATGCAAAAGGTACAGAGATATTTTCTTTGAAGATGGGCAAAATTTATCATTTTCAAATACTATTAAACATGAAATTAACACTAAAGATAATATTCCAATTTATACCAAATCTTATCGATACCCATATGTACATAAAGACGAAATTCGAAACCAAGTGAATGATATGCTTAACCAGAATATCATTCGTCCGAGCTTTTCACCTTGGTCTTCTCCAATATGGTTAGTGCCTAAGAAAAAAGACGTTAATGGGAAGGAGAAATGGCGGTTGGTTATAGACTACCGAAAACTAAACGAAAAAACAATAGATGACAAATACCCGATACCTAACATTACTGAAATTCTCGATAAGTTGGGAAGATCCATATATTTTACTACACTCGATTTAGCTTCTGGCTTCCAACAAATAGAAGTCAAAGCCGAAGATATTCCGAAAACAGCATTCTCTATTGACAACGGGCACTACGAGTTTCTTCGTATGCCTTTCGGTCTTAAGAATGCTCCATCGACGTTTCAACGTGTCATGGACAATGTTTTGCGAGAACTCCAAGGCCAAATTTGCTTAGTATATATGGACGACATCATAGTGTTCTCCACATCCCTACAAGAACATATCGAGAGTTTGAATAAAGTTTTTGAAAAACTTAAGGAAGCAAATCTAAAAATTCAGTTGAGAAAGTCAATTTTTTTTACAGAAAGAGGTGTCATTTTTGGGTCATTTGGTAACTAGTAACGGAGTTAAACCCAATCCTGAAAAAATTAACGCAATCGAAAAATACCCTTTACCAAAAACCCAAAAACAAATAAAATCTTTTATGGGACTTCTCGGTTACTATCGAAAGTTCATAAAAGACTTTGCTAAATTGACAAAACCGCTAACGGAGTGCCTTCGAAAAGGAAAAAGCATAAATCTTAATTCCAAATATATCAATTGCTTCGAAACATGTAAAACCTTGTTATGTAACGAACCCATTTTACAATACCCTGACTTTTCAAAACCATTCAATCTTACTACAGATGCCAGTAATTTTGCTATAGGTGCTATACTCTCACAAGGCCTCATTGGATCTGATAAACCAATTTGCTATGCAAGTCGGACTTTATCAGAATCCGAGGAAAACTATAGTACAATTGAAAAGGAACTCTTAGCTATCGTTTAGGGTACCAAATATTTTCGTCCTTACCTCTTTGGTCGCAAATTTCATATCATAACTGACCATAAACCCTTAACCTGGCTGTTTTCGTTAAAGGAACCAAATTCAAAATTACTTCGTTGGAGGCTCAAGTTAGAGGAATATAATTATGATATTACATACAAAAAAGGGACGCTAAACTCCAACGCTGACGCTTTATCTCGTGTTGAAATAAATACAAATGAAATCAATCAAAATAAATCTCCCGACGAAAACGAGAACTTAGACCTTTTATCCATTTTTAATAATGTAGATGCCGAACAAGATTTATTCACCATCCATTCAGCACCGGAAAACAACGATGACGGCATTCCGATATCGGAACGTGCCATAAATGAGTTTTCGAACCATCATTCTCAAACAGGTAGAAACCAAAACTAGACCGGATGTTCAATTTAAAATATTATTCAAAAGAAAGAAAAGATTTACAATATCTTATAATCTAATTAGAGAAGAAAGCTTTATTATAAAGATTTTTAAAGAATATATGGCCTCTAAGCGACTAACAGCGGTGCTAACAGATGATAAAACTTTCAAAATCATTCAATCAGTGTACTCTAAATATTTCAGTAATAGCCGCCTACGAATAGTAAGATGTAACATAATTTTAAAAGACATGACCGATACTGATGAGCAGGATAAATTAGTTCGGGATTATCATACAAAGTCAATCCACAGAGGTATAAATGAATGCTTAGAACATCTTAAAAGAGAGTACTTTTTCCCTAATATGAAGCGTCTGATTACACAAATTATAAATAATTGTGACATATGCCATAAATATAAATATGATAGAAAGAGAGAGCGCTTAAAATACGAAATCACTGAAACACCAATAAAACCTTTGGAAATCCTTCATATGGATATATACTCCATTCACAAAGAACATTTTCTAACGATAATTGATAAATTTAGCAGATTTTCAAGTGTTTATTTACTAACTGTATTAATTTAATAAAATCTTTAAAACACTTTTTCTCTCATCATGGAATCCCACAAAAAATTATCACCGATAACGGAAGTGAATTTATATCTACCTTGTTTAGAAATTTCTTAGATATGTACAGTATAAACCTACATACAATCTGTGCAAAAAGTTCCAACGGCAATTCACCTGTTGAAAGATTCCATTCTACCTTGACGGAGTTAATACGCATTATCAAATCTCAACACAAAGAAAAACCTATAGGCGAAGTAGTTGACGAAGCTGTGATAACTTATAACAATTCAATCCACTCTGCAACTAAACTGACCCCTTTTGAATTGCTTAATGGCCATATTACAAACAGAAATCTATTTTCCCTTAATAAAACTGCTAAAACAGAACAGGAATACCTTAATAAACATATTAATGACTACAATACCTTAGCAAAATTAAGTTATGACCGAAATCTTAATACTAAAGAAAAGATTATTAATAAACTCAATGATAGCCGCAAAGACCCACCTGAATTTTTAGCTAACAGAAAAATATATGAATCAGACGACAGACGTAACAAATTAGCCCCTAGATTTAACGACCATATAGTAGTTAAGAATAATAAAATTACTTTGGAAACAAACAAAAGAAGGGTACACAAACAAAAAGTACAGAAACAACGCAAATTTACCGATTAAACACATTCATTTTTTTCTTTTTTAGTTTAAAACAAAAGAAATTAAATGTTAGAAATAAATAAATGCGAAAATAATCAAACTACTCTAACTCTATTTTGTTTTCGAATCGCCTTTCTTTTTTTTTTTTTCTTTAGACACACTATATTATAAATTTCAATATCTAGCCAAAATTAACATAAAAAACTGATTTTCATTTTTTCAAAAAATAAAATAAAAATATATTTTATCCCATCCCTTACCCACTGATGATTTAATAAGCCTTAAATGTGGATAAGCCTCGTTCATAACAATTTAGCAGCAGCAACACTAATCATGGACACAAACCTTTACAAATTTGTTGGTCCATACTAAGAGGGGAGGAGTTACATACCCATAGTAACCACCCATAACCATCCATCCTGCAACATCAATAACAGAAGTCATCTAGTGCAAACAACGGAGTCACATTTGTAACCATCAACAACAAATCTAAGTGCAAGCAACGGTCCAACAAATGCAAAACCTATTAGATGACCTACTTACGGACGAACGAGCGTTAGTGCAAGAAACGGGCCAACATCTGCAGTGACAACACAACCATGATAACGGACGAACATTTTCAGCATCAACAACAAGTCCAAGTGCAAACAACGGGCCAACCAATGCAACGCCTAGTAGATGACCTACTTACAACGAACAGCGGCAGCTTGCTATCACCAGCTAGTAACGGCTTTTGCTCTGG
This sequence comes from Pocota personata, assembly GCA_963082735.1. Taxonomy (NCBI): domain Eukaryota; kingdom Metazoa; phylum Arthropoda; class Insecta; order Diptera; family Syrphidae; genus Pocota; species Pocota personata. The sequence continues at coordinate 90,829,777 of OY720431.1, forward strand.
CATAAATTTGTTTACCGTCTAATATAAATAGACGAATAGACAAATAATCAGGCAGTCTTAATTTGAATTGACAATAAACCGCATCAGTGGAACAAAGATATTAATAAGTGTTTTTTATTTTTAAGTGTTAAATAATCTTTAACTCACGCAGTTACCTAACCTAACCTAACCATTTGGATCAATCGATGACATATATTTCGCGCGGCGCGGGACACCGGATGGCACCAAAACTCAAAATTATTGCCTTAATTACACTGTTTTTCAATTGTTTTACACTTTTTTTTGGTTATCAGACTCGAAGGAACCATTACAGCAACAAAGTAAAATTCATTCGATTAAATTAAAGTTATCGAAACTAGTTCATTTGCAATTAAGGCTTATGTTACATTAATTCAATTAGTAAATGATTGCTGGTGCAAAAACACAGATTTCTGATAAAACTATTACTTGAGGTAAAAAAGGAAAATTATTTTTAGATAAGAACACGGGTTATCAACTTAAACTTTTTATGTGTAGGTGGAAAATTGTTAAAGAAATTGAATTTAAATTAAATGACGATCTTATAAGTGTTTCATTGCTATGACTAATAATATTAAGATCAAATAGTTAATTTGAATGTAACATTAAAGATAATTAAAAAAAAATTTTTTTTATTATTTTTTACCACAGGTGGCCGTGGTGTAGTGGTAACATAATCGCTTGGTTGACGGTTCAAATCCTGATGTCAAGAATCATCTATTTATTTCCCATGAAATAAATAAAAAGTCGATCAATTGCGAAAGCTAAGTCAACTCTTCTGTGAAGGCATAACACTGACAGCAGAGTAGTCATATGGCTGAAAGTGCAACTTGATCATGATGATGGCATCAGGAGGACGGAAAAAAATACTGTGAATCATGAGCAACGATAAAAGCAAAAACAAACAAGAAACTTAATACCATCTGAGTTTCAAACCACTACACCAAATCTTTCTTTCTCTCTCTCTCTCTGTTCTTCACAACGCCCGTGTCCTGTAATAGTATAAGAGTATTCATATCCTTTTTGGCGCGCTCAAATTATAAAAAAAAAAATTCAAGTGACTAAGATCATGCATGATAAATTTAATATGCATACCAGTAGCTCACATCATGATCTTTCTCACCCAGAGGAATTGGTAATTTGATTTCTTCTTTGCCTTCTTCGCCTCGTTTAAGAAAAGTTTCATCTCATTTGACAGCCAATCGTTTATGTAGACATTGCATTCACTCGATGAGAATATTTTCTTTGCATCGATGGGAGTTCTGTTTCATATACCTACATTAGTTTGTGCTCTGTGAGATTTATACTCCAGCTTGTTCAATTTCTAAAACAAGAGTTTAGTTGCCTTGCTTTGATCCTCAAGTTCCGCGAGAATTGTAGAGAAAACTTGGGAGGTTGGATCTGGCGGAATACATCTTTGTTTATTTTTTTTCGATGCGGTTTGCGCATACGCTTGCACATCATCAAATGGGGGCTTATCTTTTGCAATTTTTTCTTGTTCATCTTTCGTCTTTTCTTTTACGGGTTTACTTTCTTTTGCGATTCCAGTTTAATCTTAGTTGGTTTTAGGTTCGGACGCAAGGTATTTTTAAGCATATCGCGCTTTTTTGGAACACTGTCCACTTCGCAACCTCGATAGTGCGCTGAGTGTTTTTTATTGCAGTTTGTTCAAGTGACTGAGCCTGCTTGTTTAAGCCGCTTCCGAGAGATGTTTACCGGTACATTCTATACATCGTGGTTCTTTTTGTCAATAAGTCTGCGTATGATTGAAGCCTTGACAGTGATTTTACTGAAGGATCGATCTTGCGCTATTACGCATATGTCCGATTTTAGCCACGATATTTAAAATTTTTGTAATATTGTAAATATCTTCCATAGCTCTTCATTTCTAGCTAGATCTTTTCTCTGAGGCCCAAATCATTTAGCGCGTTAGTTCTTCTTCGCCCGCATGATATTCGCGACTATTTGAGCAGAGTGAGCTACCTTTTTATTCTTTTTGGAGATGTGTGTTCTTAGAGCCTGGTTTTCAATAAATATGCCTCTTATTAAGCTCTTGGTAGAGGAGCTCCATTTCATTAAGCTTGATTCGGAATTTTTTTTTTTCCTCCTCAAAGTTTTTGCACTTCACTGAATCCCGTAGAGTCAGTAAATGTGCAAGGAACGCCTGCTAAAATCTTAGAGGCATCTACACTGCAAGCTAAAAGTTTGAGGTCTACCTAGACAACTGACATCATTCAAACATGGAGATTGAATTTTATGAATACATTGTTTTTTTTTTACCTAAATTGTCTACCTTAACAATACACGACACATTGAGATAATAAAAGTCGGATTTCACACCCACGTTTTTGAACAGTCGGCGTTTTGTTTATAAATGTGTGTGTTTGAGAATCCAAAATATTCTATCAAATAAACGTGTAGACACGAGAGTGAAAATAAACAAGTCTGTTCCTTGCTGAGGTAAAATGACAATTGTTTTATTTTTGGTTATAATTAGCATTTAGGTGTTCTCTTTTACATATATTAACATCTTTTTTTCTTGACGGTGTTCACACGAGTTGTGAACATTTTCTTTCTTGATGGTGTTTAAAAAAGGAGAGAATATTCTTCCCGCCCGTGAACTATGTTCGCAATATTAAAAGAATAAATTTTAACAATTAAAAAATTATTTAAAAAAAAAACAAAATAAATTCGACATCACCCTGCCTGCAATCAAGGATTCCACCATCGTAATGCACTTCAGCCAATGTCACCGTACTGCAACGCATTGAATCGTACTCCCAGTCGTCATTCACGAATCCGCCTTTAGGCTGTGTTTATGGTGAAGCGTATTCGAGTCGCGATGCGATGGCTTTTCGCGCGATTGCAAGCTGCATCGCTACCAGCAAAATCGAAAGCGATTGAGTGTTTATCACAGAGCGATTTCGACTAATTTGATTCCTGCTTAGACAGTGGTAAAATGAAGAACATGCTTGCTAAAATTAGCCGCTTACTTTTACTTTTACTGCGTAAAAAATATTTGAATGTAAAGATATGTACATAGTAAATAATAAAAATGATTCCTTTACTTATTCTGCAAACAGAATTTTTTTTTCCACTTCCGCCCAAGAATTTTATATTAATGTTTTATTATGGTAATCAGAATGCCGAAGATTCCACAATCATCGCTTTTCACGCACAAGTTCAATAAATGTGTCCATGTCGAAAGAACGTTCCGTTAATCTGACTCAAAATATTTCCATTTTTTCGTCGCTCGCAGTCGCTTCCAGTCGCTTGCAGTCTCTCAATTCGCTTTTCGTTATAACAACCTTACTCTTTCGTGCGTAAGTAGTGTTGTGTTGTTGTGCTGCTGTCAATCCTCAGCAAAAAAAAAGATGAAAAAGGTCGACTAGGTCAAAAACCTGGTGAGTAGACTTTAGAATTATTATTAGAATTGTAAAATATAATTTGTGTGGTGAATGTAAGAACAAAAGTGAAAAGTGCATGTGTGTGTGTTTTCGCGTCCAATGAATGGATTATGTAAATTGTCTGATAGATTATGTTGTGTAGTGAAAGAGACGGAGCGCGATAAGGGAAATGAATTGGATGTTGATTGATGAGTGGCTTCCAAGTATACATACGTATATATGTAGGGTGATGTTTTTGATGTTTGGCTGTTAATTTTTTTCGCTTGTGTTGCAATAATTTGTTGGTTTTTAAATTTTAATTTTTATGGAAATGGGGGGTTATTATTGTTTTAAATTCATGAGTGCTTTATATGAGGGGATGTAAATTAAAGGCTATTTTATATGTAGTATAAATCGTTTCATGGAGTAGGATTAATTTCAGTTTAGGGCTGTAAATTTCTTGTATTGTGTAGATAATAGTTACGTGTATTACGAAACGTTAAATTATGAATATATGACTTGTAAGATTTCGTATTGGGTTAATTCATAATTAAAGTTAAAATATCGATGGCTAAATAATTAGATTGAATTTCATAAATTAAGTTAAATTTCTGTGTTTTCCTTTGAGTTGTGGTTGGATGGAAGAACACATATTTTTATAACGGGGCGTTTCATTTCTCCATTTTGAGTTTTGAGAGTCACGACTCGAGTTAAGTTGTCCGTCCCCGGGTGTGTATTGGTGATGCGGCCTAAGCACCATTTTGATGGTGGAAGACGCTCGTCTCTCACTAAGACGAGATCTCCTATCGCAGGCTGGGGTTCGACCTTGAGTCATTTTGGGCTCTATTTTAAGCGTGCCAGAGTTGTTGTAGCTTCTGGATCCTGTTCCAATGGTCGAGACAGCCGATTTTTTCTTCTTTATGGTCCGGGTGAAGAATGCTGTTTAGCGGCTGCCCAATTAGGAAATGTCCGAAGTGAGATCGGTGAGATCATCTGCATCATTAGTCATGGGACAAAGAGGTCTCGAATTAAGACACGCTTCGACTTGAGCAAGAAGAGTGGTGAGTTTCTCGAAGGTGAAAGTCTCAAGTCCAGTGATGCGTTTGAGGTGGTGTTTAATGGATTGCACTCCTGCTTCCAATAATCCACCGAAATGAGGAGAAGCAGGAGGAATAAAGTTCCACTTTATGCCTTCGCTAGCGATTGTCGATGCGATCTCTTCCCTATATATCTGTGCGGCCCTTAGAATTTTTTTCAGCTCGGTATTGGCTCCGACAAAGTTAGTCCCGCAGTCGCTGAAGATCTGTGCACATAAACCCCTTCTTGACGTGAAACGCTTTAACTCTGCCAAGAAAGCTTGTGTGGTCATATCGCTGACTACTTCAATATGCATTGCCTTAGTGGCCAGACATACAAAAATGGCAAAATATGCCTTGAAGTTTTTGGAACCTCAACCTTTTCAAGCCTCGACTCCGGTGTTAGTGAAGGGTTTGGATATTCGAACCCTTGGGGCGGGCAAATTACCCATAATTCGTTGGGCCGGTTTCGCTCTATATCTGAAACAAATCTTGCAGTTGTGGATATATGTATGTACATCTTTACGCTGCTCTTTTATTAGAAGAAGTCTGAAGTACTGCAATTTCATTTGAAAACTTCGCATTTTGTACTATCCGTATTGCTGAAAGTGTAGCCGAATAAAGTTTTTTAGGAGTGTAGAGAAATTCCTATTTTTAGGTACTTCCCTTGAGTTGGATGCAAACCTTTTACACAATGCGATGATTCTTATTATTTTTAGCAGCCTAGAGTGTCTGAATATGAGATGCATGATGTCATTTTCCTTTTTAACGGCGCAATGGGATCTGATAGAACTCTGTTCTTCAACCGTGTGTAAGATTGTTGTCTGAGTTGGACAAACAAAGTTTCATTCAGTGTGCAGGAACTCTAGTTCATTCCACCAAAGCTTGTTGCCTTCCAGTTCAGCGGGCAGGACTCCTCGGGACGCAAAATCCGCAGGATTGAGATGAGATAGGATGCACTTCCAACTGCTTGCTTTAGTCAATCTCTGGCCCATTCTGGAATCCGGATGCGTTCAAGAAGAGGCAGCTATTGTCGAAAATGTTGCCTAGTCTTCACCAGATCCGAAGGAATTAGACTATCCCAATCCAGTCCACGGCACCACAACTGCTGCATTATCATCTTCGCCTTTACAATGCAGGGAGATATCTATCCAAGGGTCGAAAAGCTTCGCCATTGCTGACAAAATTGTCCTTTTGGTGACCTGAAAATCTTCGGAAAAAATATTATGAAACGAAAATGAGTCCTGCAGTGTAAACCACTTGATACCAAGGGCCTTAACGTGCTCTGAAGCACCCATGGGTAATGACAAATTAACTTCTCTTCCGCTCTCTGTAATCTGGCACAAAATTTCGTCGGAGTTGCTAGTCCACTTTCGCAAAATGAAGCCTACAGAGGCAAGTAAGTGGCTAACTTCGTCTCCCTTTGCAAGACATTCTTCAATGGAGTCAGCATCTGGAATCAAATCATTAACATACATGTTTTCAAGTACAAACTTGGCGCCGATGTGATATCTGGCCGCTTCATCCGATGCTAGCTGCTGAATTGTACGGATGGCTGATAGTAGAAATCGGGACAATCTACACGCACCTGCCCATACATTTTTTCAATATCGGATGTGCAGGTAAATTTTTGCTTTCTCCATCTTAAAATAATGTCAATAATATTATTCTGAATTTTAGGGCCTATCAGCAGAAGCTGGTTTAAAGATGTTCGATCTGATGTTTTTGAGACAGCATCAAATGCAACTCGCACCACCAAGCGGTGGAGCTCGATATATTGAATACGACGTGATGAGGTAGAAAGTAGTGATAAGGTGTTGCAAGAACTCCGTCCGTGCTGACATCAACTTCCTTCATTTGTCGAAGCTGTGAATACTCTTTGATGCATGCCTTATATTCTTTGTGTGGTGTGGGGTTTTTCTGAAATCGTCTCACCAGATGAAGAAACCTACGCAAGCCTCCTTCCTTCGAGGATCTAAGCGCATGATGACTTCCTTATGGTAGGGATACTTGATAATGCCCGCTTCTCCTTGTTCGTGAGGCAAACTGCTCCTCATAGGCCTTGTCCTCACGTGCTTCGTGTTTCTCGAAAGGAGCTTCTTCAATCTCCCAAAACCTTCGAAGTTGAGCATCTAGATCGACAACCTGGACGAAGCTGTGAATACTCCTAGGGTGTTCGGTTGGTACACGACCTAGTGCTATCCAGGCAAGCTCTGTCTTCTGGCAATTGGTAACGTCTGTTCCTGAGTTCGCGCGATTTCTAGAAGTACTATCTCGCTGAGTACATAACTGCAAAGATGGTCTATTTTCGCAGGTTTGTATTATAGAAGAAATGATCTGCCAACGTTAAACCCATTACATGGTCCCAGTTATTGGTCAGCTGATTGGACGGGAGAAGCCCAGTGAGGGATTTGTAGACAAGTGCTCCGGTGCAGGGTTTAAAATTCGAGCTGAGTGACCCGAATATAATGTACCCAACTACGACAAGCGGAACTCATGAACTTCCCCAACCCTGACACTTCAATAAATGTTAGCTTGGTTTTGAGGTTGAGTAACTGAACGGCTGCCTCTGTTATAAATGTCGCCTCAGACCCTGGATCAACCAAACCCCTTAGGTGCAGATCTCTTCCTGTTGCAGACTTGACCTTGCAATGTTGTTGCCAAAAGTACCTCAGTATTAAGGTGATGAAAGCTGTGGAAAATATTTACTGTTGGACTACCTATTTTTTTAATTTTTTTTTTTTTTAATCAGTAGTGCCACTACCAAATGGCGTGTAGGCACGCCCACTTTTTAGGGTAGCAGTACTTCAAATTTCCTATGGAACTATGTATAAGGGTGGCCGTGGTGTAGTGGTAACATCATCGCTTGTCACACTGTTGGTTCACGGTTCAAATCCTCATGTCAAGAATCATCTATTTACTTCGCATGAAATAAATAAAAAAGTCGTTTAATTGCGAAAGCTAAGTCAACTCTACTGCGAAGGCACAACACTGGCAGTAGAGTAATCATATGGCTGAAAATGCAACTTGATCGTGATGATGACATCAAGAGGATGGAAAAAAATACTGTGAATCATGAGCAGCGACAAAAGCAAAACAAAAAAGCTCCCCAGTTATCTGGACGCTACCCTTGGAGTTTAGAGAAACTTAATACCATCTGAGTTTCAAACCACTACACTAAACCTTTCGTTTTTTCTCTCTCTCTCTTCTTCATAACGCCCGTGTCCTGTAATAGTATACGAGTATTCATATCGCCTTTGGTGCGCGCAAATTATAAAAAAAAAAAAAAAAAAAATCCCAGCTGCGTAGGAGTTCCTTAGGTCTAATGGAGATATTATCTCCTTAAGGAAGAAGCTTCTCCTACTTCTACACAGAGCTACACACTCACATAGTATGTGTTCTGCAGTTTCGTCCTTTTCCAGGCAGAGGCGGCAGGTGATATCCTCCGAATCTCCGAGTTTGAAGGCAGAATCAGATATTCCGCAAAACGGTTCAGGTCCAATGAATAACTCAGAGGAGCCTTTTCTGGCTAGCAGATCTGCAGTTTCGTTGCCGTCAATGCCTACATGACCCGGTGCCAACCACAATTTTGCATTATTGAATCAGGCCAGGTTTTCTAAACTGCCGAAACAGCTTAGAACTGATCAGGTGGGAGATCAGTGCTTTAAGCGCCGCATGCCAGTCCCAGACTACACTGAGTGCATTTTGCATGAGTTGACACACATTGTCTTCATGTTTGCCTTTTATGATGATCACAAGATCATCTGTATAGCCTATGGTTATAAAGCCTAAACTACTAAGTCTATACAATAAGTCATCCACCACGAGCGACCATAAAAGAGGCGAGACGAAGTTGTTCTTATACGGCTACCGAGTATATTCCTAACCCAGCTGGTAATAGGTTCGTCATTCCCCCAAGTCTCTTGGCACCAGTGATGGATTCATAACCAGTGTTATCAAACGCACCTCCTATGTCAAGCAATGCGCACAGGGCGATTTCTTTGCCACGGTTAGGCTGATTTAATTTCTGTAATGAGATGATAAAGGGCGCCTTACGTGGATCGACCTTTCCTAGATGCATATTAACTAGAGTGCAGAGGAGTAGTCTTTTCAAGAATAGCTCTAAAATGGATGTCTAGTAGTCTTTCTATGGTTTTCAAGAAAAATGATGTCAAGCTGATTGGACGATAGTATTTGGGTAGCTCACTGGATTTGTTACCTAGCTTAGGGATAAACACCACATTTACCTCCCGCCAAGTTAGTGGAATGTATCCCAATTTAAAACTTCTTCTAAATAGAGCTACCAAGGTGGGCAGAATGTATTCTAGACCTTTTTGAATAAGCGCTGAAAAATACCAACACTGCCAGGTGCCTTAAAGGTTTTAAATAAGCCGATTGCCCATTTGATTTTATCTTGACTGAACAGATTTCCAGACAAGCTGTTGATTCTTCTGGTGATGCTACATGTGGTGCCTTCAGGAGTAACAGGTGCGTGATCACTTAAAATAGTCGAACCAGGGAAGTGTACCTCGAGTAAAGTTTCCAGGGTTTCCCTTCGACCGGATGTATATTTGCCATCAGGTTTGATGAGCAATCCCATCCCATTGGAATGATCCTTTGAGAGAGCATTTTGGAGACGGACTGTTACTGGGAGATTTAATGTTTTCACAGTTCTTTTTCCATGCTGTTCTCTTGGATTTTCTCAATTCTATGTTGAATTTAGTCAATGCGGACATATATTCGTCCCAATTTTTATTGTGTTGTGCGGTGTTAAAAAGTTTTCTCACCCTTTTACTGTAGCTGGACATTCCATCACGGTACGCTCCGTTTACCTGTAATGCAATTTTTTGGGACGCAGCTACTCCTGAAGGAAGAGAGTAGGCAGTCATTTATTTGGCAGGCTGCCACATCCACATCACATTTTGATCTCAAAAATGTGAGCAACATGTCATCTTTGAATGCGAGATTTTCGCGAAATAATGCCCAATTAGTTTTTTTCGGTGCGTAATGTACTTCTTCATGATTAACCCCACCCGAGATGTTAAGTCTGATGTGCTGATGATGAGATAGTAAGGGTTCGTTAGGCACGCGCTAATCGATGACAGAGTTAGAAGTAAAAGGGATCGAGGTTGTGAGGTGAAGTACCTCTTCTCGAATAGAATTTATAAATGTTGGTTTGTTACCTTCATTAAATACAGCCAGATTTCTACTTGTGATATAATCAAGAAGTATTTCACCTCTTTTGTTGATGTCGCTTCTACCCCAAACCACATGATGGGAATTGACATCGCATGCAATGATCAGCCAGTTGCGAAGGTGACATAGGTCCACCAAATCCTGCACGGCCACGGGTGGAACAGACTCCGAGCTACGAGGCCCTAGAGACTGCAATAAAAAGTAAACGTACACACAAAACAAAAAAATAGAAAAAAAATCATTCACTAAAGGTGACACCGGTCACTAAAGGTGACACCAGTCACTAAAGTTGACACCAGTCACTAAAGGTGACACCACTCACTATAGGTAACGCCAGCCGCCACCGTGGCACTAGCGACGAACACAAATCCATGGTGGAGAATGGGCACAAGTAATCCTCGGCTGCCAGCAGTGCAAAACGTCCAACGATGCAACCGTCATGACCATCAAAACAATGTGGATCTCCATATGCACAGAAACAAAACAATGTGGATCTCCGTATATACCAAAAAAATAAAAAAAACACCAAAACAATGTGAATGCATATAGATACCGAACTAAACCGTTAGTGCAATTAAAAAAAAGCACTATAACTTTGAATAAAACTCGAAGAAAAGAAAAAAACGCAAACAAGAAGAACAAAATAAAATTCGGAAAAACACGCAAACACGCGCGGAGATCAGATTAAATGCAACGATAAAATTGATTTATTTGACTGAAGCATACACACTAGTGGTCTTGTTCACACAGATCTAAGCTCTCGCTCTCAAAAAAAAAAAGAAGAGAAATTTGACGGAAAGCAAAACCACAAGTGAATGATCGAATGGTTATGTAAATGATCTCTAATTGAAAGTGTTATACGTCCGTTGTTATTAATTTCTGTAGTATTGTCATTAGTAAATAGATTTTGTGTTATATGTAAGTGTTACCATCTTGACGAAGGATATTGGCAAAGGGAATTTCCCTTTTCCAATGTTCAGAAAGCAATATGGATGATGATAGAGGACGACCGACAAGACAAAGAGGGATACAGAGGTAACAAAAAATGAAGAAGGTAGGAAACTAGGGCAAAAGAGCATCGACCGTTGACCACTTTTTGATTAATTCAAACGAGAACGGTCGATGCACCTACAACCGAGATAGTGAAAATCTACAAGACAGTGATACACAAAACAAAGGAAAGACAATTTTTAAAATCTGTTCGGGTAAGTTAAAAGTGACTAGTCACGCTAGGAAAAAAGGGCAATAATAATAATTTTTCTAGACAGTAGGCAGAAAGGAAAGATTCGGGGGGAAATAGAATCCCTCGAGAAGAGGACATACTGGGAACGAAATAGCAGAGGTATGTACATATAGAAAATGTAACTTTTGGTTAAATTTCCAGGACTTGGGTCGAGCCGCTACACCCAAGCCTCTGCAAAGATTTTTTTGGATAGGTCCAGGTTTTTTTTGTCCGCAAGCAACGGCCAGCGGAGACCGCAAGTCAACCCGGCGAAGTTGCTACCGGTATTCCCCGAGTGGGATGAAAAGATCGCAAGGGAGCAAAGGCCACTCAACACTGAACTGAGGTGCTCCGCAACAGAGATACAGTGTGACAAAAAAAAAGGAGTGAAGTGTTCTACATATGTAGATACAGTTTAGCTTAGATTTTTTTTATATTTTAATTATTGTAAAGCTAACGTTAGGTGTGAAGTGGTTCTGCATTTAGCATTGATTTTGTGCATGCGATAATTCAGCTGGAATTTCAGCAACTTGGATCTCTTCTTGTGCTGCCGGCAGGACAACGTGGGACAAAAAAAAAAGAAAAAACCTGAGTAATCAATTTTTTTCTGTTAATATTTTTTTTCTTTGTTCTGAATTTTTATAGTGAGTAATGCTTAGGGCAGAATTAGTTTGATTAGGATAGATTAGCTTTAATTAATTTTTTTGATAGATTTTTTTTTTTTTTTTTAAATGAATAAACTCAAATGTACATAACTAATTTTAGTGGTGATTTGATAATGATGGGCAGATAATTTCCCCTGTGCGATGATGGTGTGTGGGGGAATGGGAGGACCGTCCTTTCGCTGAGCAACGATGACTTGACAGGACGTCAGCACTGACTTGACAATGACCATACGTGACGACTTTACGTACTTTACGTACAGGACAGTAGATAGGAGCCGCTGGATTGAGGCATTAGGAGCCATCTCCAGTGAATATTAGCCAAGGAGATGGCGAAGGTTGTGTCATCTAGACATAAGGGTGGGTTGGCCATGCTAGTGCCATCAACACCTAGGGTTCCGTGACATAAGGCCATATTTCAAAATATGGCCTTATGACGCTTTCACAAAGTGTCATAAAGCCATATTTCGAAGTATGACCGTATGTCGCTTTCGAAAAGCGACATAAGACCATATAAATTTGAGACATAAGACCATATGTTTTTTTTTAAATTTTTCCAATAACAAAAAACAGTTTTGACTGTTAGAAATATGATTATGAACGACCCTGACCACTGGTAATTGCATGTAACAAATTTGCGCGTTTCTCATTCGTATATCGTGACTCAAACACAACGTGGTTCCTACGATGGAAAATTCAATTTCTCACTATTACTTTATCTAATGCTCAAAATCTAAATATCTAAATATATTTAGATTTAGATATTTAGATTTTGAGCATTAGATAAAGTAAACTGAAGCTTAGATTTTCAAATTAGATATTTCGATTTTGAGCATTACATAAAGTAATAGTGAGAAAGTGACATAAGGCCATAGTCCGAAATATGGCTAGGTTAGGTCTGGCATACTCTCCTTTCTCCGGGATATGGGCACAATCCCTTGAGCTTTTCTTCTTCTCCTATCTTTTTAAAGTCCGTAATCATCATTCTGAGCCAATTAGAATGCTGGAACGTGAGAGAAAAGAGTCAAAGGGACTAACACGAATTCAGATGACAACTATGTCAGATACCCCTCCCTACGATGAAATGCCAAGAAGGCGGTACCGTAGGGATAAGGGAAGAAGGGAGAAGGGGTTAGTGGGTAAAAATCCCACACTGTTACTGAATACACTCAGTTTCGTCTTTTGAAGATTACCACTTCCCAAAACTAAAAAAAAATAAAAAAAGACAGACAAGCTCCACGACTGACAGGCGGACAAACTGGTAGTCAGATGAACAGACAGACACTACGACTTATAGATCCTTTTGACCGAATGGAGACTCCATCCTTTCACAGGCCTAGCTCTGTACCTAGGCATGCCAGGAGGCGTGAACCCAACGGTTCTCCAAGTCTCGGAAAGCCGGTAGAAGTTCATAAGTGGGGGGTTAAATTTTATGGCTCGTCGAAATCGATGTCTATAGAAAGTTTTCTATTTCGTATAGAGACTCTGCGAAGGAAATATGGTTTGTCAGAAGATCAGCTTTTCGCCAATTTGCACCATTTGGTATCAAGTCCCGCGGAGAAATGTTACTGGGAATATCTGCAGGAGAGTGAGGGTAGTGTGTTGCTCAATTATTTCGATTTAAAGACTGAATTGGTCAGTCAATTTAAACATAAACAACGAAACCACGAAATTCTTAGAACAATAATGGATAGAAGACAGCAACCCCATGAAACTTTGGATGACTTCTACAGCGACATACGAACTCTGGACTCTACAAATGAAAATCCGACCACACGAAGACGACTTGGTAGCTATACTCAGATAAAATATTATGGACAGGGTAGCTACACTGATATTCGGGTGCACCGTCAGAAGCATACAAGAGTTGAGTGAGGAGTGTAGCCGTGCCGAAAAGCACATGGCAGCGAGAGATTCCAGGATGAGGCGCAGCATCAACGAGATAGCCGACGACCAAGGAGAGGCTTGCTGGGTGACGTAGAGCACGAAGGTTAAGAAGTGGCTGCACTTCAGAACAAGAGAAGGAACCGACCAACAAACTATTTACACACAGATTCTACGAACAAAATGACTAACGCAAACAGTACAGACTTGACTAGGAAAACTGAACAAACTCCAAAAGTATGCCCGTTCCCGTTTCACACCCTGACATGTTTCAGTTGTGGGCAGGACAACTTCGCTTTCAACTGTGCGAAGTGTCAGGGAAACTTGAAGTTCGGCGGTGCGTCTGGGAATCACTCGTCGATAGCGTCTGCACTCCCGGAGAATCAGGACAAACCGGGCCAGTCCAAATCTTGAAGAGTGACCCAAATGGTCAGGATACCGCAACGAAGAAGGAAATCCCTCCGCGAAAGGGCCTCCACAGACGACTGCAAGAGTACGAAGAATTCAGACGACGAATTTTCGGAGATGAGATAGCACGTCCGTCAAACTTCCGGAACTTGAATAAGATACTTAGGCTTAAGGAGAAGGTTGCAATATATAGACGACTAAAGAACCAAATAGAAGCATCTGTGATATGTACTTCGGACGATAGTAGACCCTATACAAAGGTGAGAATAGAAGGAGAAGAGGTTCTGGGGCTATTAGATAGTGGAGCCACTATTAGTTGTCTTGGGAAAGGTGCACTCGAGTTCGTAGCTAGGACTAACGTAACGATGACAAGGATGGCAACAGATATTGGGATTTTTTGGAGTGCCTTTAAGGTGGCTCCTCACACCATTGACGAACTTGACACTCCATCTCAGACGGTAGAGAGTTCTCCTGTCCAGACATTGTCACCAGCACACACAGCACAACTGGAAAGAATCAAGCAACTGTTCCCATAGTTTGCAGTGCAAGATCTGGGGCCTTATTTTGTATTCCGTTTCTATAGCAAATGTATTCGAAATTCGGAAATTGGCATTTTCTGTTTCTATAGAAAAGACCTCTATCCGAATTCGGAAAGGAAAAGTGATACCAATCCTTTTTCGGAAATTTGGCATTTTGTATTTCGAAAGCGCTTGTCAAAGTCATCTGTTTTTGCGGATATTCATTCGAAAGGTTTGTTGTTAGCGAATGTGTGACTTGGCAAGAATTTTCGGATAAAATGTAAGTATTTCATAAATAAATTTATGTTTAATAATAAATAATGTGTTTTATTTAATTAAATAAAGGGAAGCAGCTGAAAGTTCACATACAAAACCTGCACAATTCGAAGTCTTGGTGCAATTTATGGAGACCCACGCAGATCTGGCCATGGGATTCATTCAATCGTCAGAGGGAAGGCAGAAATCGAACCAACTGTGGACTAGGCTGATGGAAGCCTTAAATTCGAAAGGCCCGCCTATTCGTGATGTTAACGGGTGGAAGAAAGTAAGAGTGAAATTAGTTGACAACATTTGTTTACAAACAATGTATTTTTAGGTGTGGGCTGACTTTAAAAACCATACCAAATCCAAGCTGCGGAAAAATAAAGTCTGCATGCAAGCGACCGGCGGAGGTCCTAGCAAGTGTGTGCCACTTATGCCATTAGAGGAAAAGGTAGTGGAAATTTTACACCTCGAAATGGCTGTAAGTGGCACGCCGCTAACCAAATCATTTGGCATACCGTCTCAGCACCAGTCACTCGAAGACAGCGTAGAAATGGGCGAGGACGACATCGAAAACAGACCATCAGTGTCGCCTCCTGTAGACGCGGGAGGACCTTCTTGTTCCTGGCAGAAAGTAGGTTCTGTCAAGATAAATAATACACCGAAACGCTGTCTTCTAGAAAGGCAAGTGCGAAACCAGGAGAAATATCACGGAGAAATGATAAGTATATTAAAAGAAATCAATAAAAACTCGAAGGATAGTGTCCGATATCAAAGAAAAACCTTTGAAATGGAAGAAAAAAAAAGGAAATTTTTACAAAAAATTGAGTTGGCAAAGCAAGAAACGAGGTTAAAGAAACTAGAAATTAAAGAAAGAATGCTAAACTTAAGAGAGCAATAGATAATAAAACCAAGTGTACCAGAAATGACTAAAGTGAAGTGAAGTACAAAGCGCGAATTTTTTTTTTATTATTATTATTAGTGAAGAAGTACCTGTTTTCAAGTTTAAGTTTTTTTGTTAGTAAATAAGTAATGTTTTTAATTGAGTTTTTTTTTATGTTTAAGTTAAATTCCATAACAAATAAAATGAAGTAATATAATTCTGTAAAAAGTTATAACAAGCTATCTTTTATTTCATTTCTTGTTCTTGCAGCAACATTTTGTAAGTCATTGCCTGTGAAACTATGATTTTCCTCGAAGCGGAAATAATTTTCATTTGTTAATGGTTCTACGGTAGGCAAATCCACTTTAAACTGCAAGCATATATTGTGAAGTGCACAACAAGAATTAAGAATCTGTGTTGTTTTCTGGGGGGAGTAAAAGAGTTCCCGCGCTGTCAGCAAACATCTAAACCTGCCCTTTAAAACGATGAAAGTCCGTTCAATTAAACTTCTGGCTGCCGAGAGTCGTTCATTGAACTTGGATTCCGGGGAATTTTCAGCTGCTATACGGTATGGTGTTAAAAGCCAAGTTCAAGAGGATATCCGGAATCACCTTTAACATAAATAAAAAATTATTAGAAATGTTTATTAGTTATCAATTGGAGTACTTACCTAAAAGCCAAGAAGATCTGTCTCCGTTGAGAAATCTTTTTGAAGATAGGCCTTCTCAGCACTTACGCCCCATACATGTGAATCATGCGACGCACCTCCATAACATCCATTCACAGCCAAGATTTTCATATTGTGATCGCTAATCTAAAGAAAACCCTAAGTTTTGATTTTTAATATTTCGTATTATACTTACGATCATGGCATTGATGCTATGTTTTAGCTTCCTATTTAGGAATAAGTGTTCCGTCAATCGGGGCCTAATTATTTGAATGTGAGTTCCATCAATCAATCCAATCACTCCTGGGATGCCCGACTTATTATAAAAATGTTGCTTGGCCTGATTTTTGTTTTCATCTGATAGGACAAAAAAAATATGCTTCGGGCAAAGAACATCTTCCATTGCCTGGCAAGTTTCAGATAAACACACAGACAATCTGGACTGGCTAAGATTTGCGAAGCTATCCTGACCAATTTGGTGCTGATAGCCTCCTTGCGCCAAGAATTTCAATGTAGCTGCAAGTTTTATCACTGCTGGTACTGCGGTTTGTCTTCTGGCAATAGGAAACTTAGGTTCAATTGCTTCCAACGTGTAGAGGAATGCTTCCTTCGACAGCCGAAAGTTTTTCACAAAGCTATAATAAATAATACATAAATTTATTAGAACACTTGCATGGATTTTTTACTTAAATAATAATTCAAATGTCTCACCTCTCATGGCTCAGTTCCATAATGTTCGAATGAGTCTCCTTCGTTCGATGCTTTCAATTCTTCTTTCGTCATCCTCAAACCAAATAGCAACACTGTCCATTTTTTCTCTTATTTCAATTTTCAGTCACCTTGATTCACTTTATTTATCTTGAGAAATTAAAAACAACATTCACACAAATATAAACAAAATTTCCAAGTAATTTAAATGACGTTTGGTGACATTTGTTTTGACAGTCATAACTTTCGGAAATGTTTGGTTTTGAATTGGAAGCACTTGCACCCAATCCGAAAACCGTACAAAATACCAACTCATTTTAGAATCGGATTACATTTCCGAATGGAAATCCGAATCCGAAAGCAATACAAAATAAGGCCCCTGGGTAAGACCTCCCTCGAAAAGCATGTTATCGAAGTGGATGATGAGCAAATTCCCATTAAACAGAGGCATTACCCGTTCTCGCCAGCAATACAGAAGCTGCTTTTCGATGAACGCTTTCTCTAGGGGTCATCAAAGAGATTAACAGCGCATGGAGTTCTCCAGTTGTGTTGGTGCGGAAACAGGCAAAAATAGACTTTGTGTGGACTCGCGAAAAGTAAATGCAGTCACCAAAAAAGGAC
The DNA here is from genome assembly GCA_963082735.1 of Pocota personata. NCBI lineage: Eukaryota > Metazoa > Arthropoda > Insecta > Diptera > Syrphidae > Pocota > Pocota personata. The sequence continues at coordinate 90,847,287 of OY720431.1, forward strand.
GCTTACTCGCCCCCCACATCGAGGGTCTGTTGAGCAGACTTCAGGATACACGATTCATATCGGGTATTGAACTGAAGGACGCTTTCTGGCAGATTCCTCTGGAGAACAAGTCGAGGGAGAAAACAGCCTTCACAGTCCCTGGACGGCGGCTATATCAGTTCACGGTTATGCCGTTCGGACTGTGCAATGCCTCCCAGAGAATGTGCAGGCTGATGGACAAGGTCATTCCCTCTCGGCTGAAAGGGAATGACTTTGTCTACCTTGATGACCTCTTGAATTTTTCTCCAGATTTTGAGTCACACGCCAGACTGTTGGAAGAAGTAGCGCGATGTTTAAGGGAAGCGGGTTTGACGATTAATGTAAGGAGATAAGGCACCTCGGATATATCGTCAGGGATGGATGTCTACGAATGGACAAAGACAAGGTGTCGGCAGTCGAGAACTTCCCAATACCGAAGACTCCCAAGCAACTTCTTCGGCTCCTAGGGATGACAGGTTGGTATAGACGTTTCATCCCCAATTTCGCTTCTGTATCAGCTCCCATGACCGTTTGCCTCAAGAAAGAACAGACCTTTACGATGACCGCCGAGGCGCTGAGGGCATTCCAACAACTCAAAATGTCCTTGGTGACAGCGCCGATACTGACAAATCCGGACTTCACCAAACACTTTTACATACAATGCGATGCTTCGACGTCTGGTGTGGGGGAGTGTGTTGTTCCAAATAGACGCAGAGAAAAACGAACAACGAATAGCATTCATGTCCCAGAAGCTTAACTCCGCTCAGCGAAATTACATTGTGACGGAATTTGAATGCTATGCGGCTGTTCTGTCAGTGAAGAAGTTCAGGGCCTATGTGGAAGGATTACCATTCACTATAATCACTGATCACGCAAGTTTGAAGTGGTTGATGACTCAGAAGGATCTGTCTGGTCGATTGGCCAGATGAAGCCTAAAGCTTCAGGGTTTTAACTTTGTGATCGAACATAGGAAGTGTGGCCAGAACGTAGTCCTGATACTCTCTCGCGTGTCCATATGGAGGAGTTCACTCCCGATACAGTAATGTTAGAGGTAGACCTTAGTTCGCCATACTTCACTTCGGGGGAATATGACGAATTAAGGAAGACAGTTGACGCGAACAAAGACAAACTACCAGACGTATGTGTATCCGACGGATTTGTCTATAAACGGACTGAAATACGGACAGGTGGCGATCTGCAAGAAGATCGGGCAGGAACGCTTTGGGTACCGAAGGAGTTGCGTGGGAGTCTTCTGCAATCTGCTCACGATTCTCCTGCTGCAGGACATGGAGAGATAAGCAAGACACTGGCAAGATTGAGACAGAAGTACTTCTGGCCAGGTATGGCATCAGATGTACAGGCTTACGTTAAAGCGTGCGCAACCTGTAAGTGCAGCACTAAAGTGATATCCCGACCGCCGACGGGACAACAAGCGATTACGGGACGACCTTTTCAACGCCTCTACATCGACTTCTTAGGACCATACCCACGAACGAAGACAGGACATACACCCATGCTTATAGTATTGGACCATTTTAGTAAATACATTTTATTGCGGCCTATCCGCAGAGAAACGGCAGCTGAGGTAGTTAAATATTTAGAAGAAAATGTTTTCCATGTTTTTGTTGTTCCCGAATTTATCCATGCAGACAACGGGAAACAATTCGTTTCAGAATTGTTTTCCAGCTTCCTAAACAAATATGGGGTCAAGCATGTTCTCACCGCGTTCTACTCTCCCCCAGGCAAATGCCTCCGAGAGGGTTAACTGCTCCTTACTGGCCTAATTAAGGTCGTATATTGACGGGGACCAGAAGAACTGGGACCTGCATGTTAGTAGTGCACGATGCGACATCATTCGAGCCCTACTATGCCGTATTCGGAGTACCCATGGTGCAGCATGCTAGTGCCTATGAAGTCCTGCGCAGACTAGACACGATCAAGGACCCAAGCGCACACATTGAATATAAAACGGATAAATTGGCATTAATTAGAAATAAAATATTCGAGAACCTAAGACAGGCACATCAGAAATCCACCAAAGCCTACAACACGAGAAGCCGAGATGTTAAGTACGCCGTAGGACAATCCGTCTACAGGCGTAACTTCAAACAGAGTAGTCGACCCGACGGATACAATGCAAAACTAGGCCCGAAATTCTTACCATCGGTAATCTTGAAAGTGATCGGCAACTCTCTGTACGAAGTAGGCAACCAGAGAGGTAAAGTGGTGGGCTAGTTCCATGCCAAAGACCTTCACGTATGAAGAGGAAGAAGACTGTGATATACTTGACGCACATAAGCTGTCGTTGCTATAGTTATGATAGTTTATAAGTAGTTATATTGATAGTTATTTATTTATTTAGAGGTATAGTTTATTTATTTATTTATTTATAGAGAGTTACTTATTTATTCAGAAATTTATTTATTTATTTATAGAGATAGTTATTTATATTTAGATATTTATATATTTATAGATGCATTTGTTATTCATAGAGTAGATATATTTATAGATTTAGTTACTCCTAAACACAGGGCGTGGACCCTTGCCTCACGTTAGCCTATAAGCGCGCGAAGGACACGAAGGAACACCGCAGTCTCTACAGGCCCCTTTTTTACGAGGCCAGTGTCCTCACGACCACTCAAACACTGTCGCCGATCCTGTTACGAGGCCCTAGAGACTGCAATAAAAGGTGACACTAGTCACCAAAGGTGACACTAGCCACCGAAGGCGACTAGACATCATGCACACAGCGCAAAACACACACACAAAACAAAACAACAACAAAAGAAAAATTATTGGGTTGAGGCAACACTAGTCACCAAAAGTGACACCAGTCAATAAAGGTGGCACTAGAAGTCAAGCACACAACGCAAATATAAAGTATAAATAATGAAAAAATTAAGAAATTATGAATACCAACCCATACAATACCAACCCATAACAGGTCATCATCCATAGAGAAGTAGAATCACTCGCGCTGTCTCTGAATCTCCGTCTAGCGTAAACATGGGCGTAGAGCTATACACCGTCTTCTCTTCCCCATCCATATCGAGCACACGGGACAAACCCCGAAGAAATGAATCCTCAATTATAAAAGAAAAAAAACAAAACAAATCAACCATCTCAAGATAAAAATCGCGAAATAAGAAAGTGGGTTCCTTTTGTTTTGACAGAAGCGTCCACACTAGTGGTCCCGTTCGCACACATCTAAGCTCTCGCTCTTGGAAAGAAAATTGGATGAAAAGACAAAAATACAAGCGAAAGATCGAATGGGGATGAAAAATTATCCCTAGATTGAAAGTGTCCTGTTGGTAGTAATTTCCGTAGAATTGTTATTAGTACATAGATTTTGAGTTAAATAGGATAGGTTATTTATATTAATGTAAGGTATGTTGTCCCCTACCTGACTGCCAACCTCGTCGTGGTGTAGAGGCCGAATAAGGTCAATGACTCTCGGGGACTTCCCCCAGAGGAGTCCTGAAACTAAAGGGTAGTCATCCTAACCCACCCTTTTCCCATTCATTCTTCCCTCCCCCTCCAATTATTCCCCGGGCTGGATTAAGGTGTTATACGACCCGTGCCGAGTATCAACCTGACTGAGAGCCCGTCCAAAATAGCTCAGTCGCGAACGGAGTATTTGGAGGTCAGGCATCCTCCGAATTAACCCTGCCTTATCTGCATACAGGGGGTGAGTGCAGATGGACAGTTCTTCCCCCTTACTCGTGGGACTCAAATATGAACAACAACAACAGCAAAAATACAACAAAACAAAACTTAACGGAAGAGGACGAAAACCGTCTCCTAAATCCCTCTGAAAGCAATGCTACGATTGACGCTGGTATTGGAAGCCTGCTTCTCGGTGACAGTGACAGATATTCCGTAGCTAGCTTGGCACTCTCAGGATTGTCAGCCAGCTCAAGACGCAGAGGGATTGCAAACTGTAAACTGACGATTGATGTAGAGGACGAAGATTTTGAAGTGGCGGCACTTCAGAACAAAAAACGAACCGACCAACGAACTATTTACACCAGACCCTACTAACAGAATAACTAACGCATTCATGAATAGGACAGACTTGACTAGGAGAACGAAACAAACTCCACCAACATGTCCCTCCTCGTTTCACATCCTGACATGTTTCAGTTGTGGGCAGGGTAACTTCGCCTTCAACTGTCCGAAGTGTCAGGGAAACTTGAAGGTCGGCGGTGCGTCCGGGAATCACTCGCCGATGGCGTCTGCACTCCCGGAGAATCAGGACAAACCGGTGCAGTCCAAATGGTCAGGATACCGCAAAGAAGAAGGAGATTCCCCCAAGAAAGAGCCTCCACAGACGACTGCAAGAGTACGAAGAAGCTAGACGACGAATTTTCGGAGAGGAGATAGCACGAACTTCAAATCTCCGAAACTTTAGAAAGGTACATAGGCTTAGGCAAAAAGGCTGCAATATACGAGTATAGACGACGAAAGAATCAAATAGAAGCATCTGTGATATGTACCTCGGACGATAATAAGCCCTATGCAAAAGTGAGAATAGAAGGAGAGGAGTTTCTAGGGCTATTAGATAGTGGAGCCTCTATTAGCTGTTTGGGGGAAGGTGCACTCGAGTTCATAGCTAGGACGTACGTAACGTTAGCTAGGATGGCAACAGACATTAGGACCGCGGACGGGAATCACCAACGGATACAAGGACGTTTTACAACTATTGTTTCATGGGGTGGCAAAACCCAAGAAATGGATCTGTATGTTGTTCCTAATTTGCAGCAGCAACTCTATTTAGGGGTAGATTTTTGGAGGGCTTTTAAGGTCGCTCCTCGTATCATTGACGAGCTTGACATTCCATCTCCGACGGTAGAGAGTTCTCCTGTCCAGACATTGTCACCCGCACAAACAGCACAACTGGAAAGAATCAAGCAACTGTTCCCATCATTTGCAGTGCGAGGTCTGGGTAAGACCTCTCTCGAAAAGCATGTTATCGAGGTGGATGATGAGCAAATTCCCATTAAACAGAGGCATTACCCGTTCTTGCCAGCAATTCAGAAGCTGCTTTTCGATGAACTCGACCGAATGCTTTCTCTCGGGGTCATCGAAGAAAATAACAGCGCATGGAGCTCTCCAGTTGTGTTGGTGCGGAAACCCGCAAAAATTGACTTTGCCTGGACTCGCGAAAAGTAAACGCAGTCACCAAAAACGATGCTTACCCGCTTCCTCACATCGAGGGTATGTTGAGCAGACTTCAGGATACGCGATTTATATCGGGTATTGACCTGAAGGACGCTTTCTGGCAGATTCCTTTGGAGAAAAATTCAAGGGAGAAAACAGGAGGCTGGGTACAAAGACATGGAACGAACTAAATGACAAAAACAAACAAATGCACATGCATACCTGAAGGAGATGCTCGGACCAGATTACAAGCCGATGGCTTGCCCTCCGGTTAACGCAGTTCCCGCGGTATGCATGAGCAAGGAAGATTCGATGGGGCCGCCGACCTATTTCATCGGTGTAAGCTGGTTAGAGAGGAAATCGATATCATCGAATAATCCAGTACAAGACAAGACTGGGGCAGAAGGTCTGTCTAATCCAGCCGAGAGTATACCAAAACCATCACCCAGACGTTACATCAAGCCTTTAGCTACGGGTCTGGTGAAGGACGAAGTATCTCTGGGAGCCGAGAAGAAGGATTCATCATCCTCGAGCATCTTAAGCCATAGCTCATCATGTGAGAGGGTGATGGGGAATTCATCTCAGGCAGGAAAAGACAGACCACAAGCCCCAAAAACGAGACGGACGCAACTAGGGGCCAAAGGACAGCTGAAGTCAACGAAGAAGCTACTAAGCTCGACCAGACACTGCAACAAGTCTTTAACTTGTACAGGTCTGGCGGAAGGTGAGGTAGTTTCCCAGGTAGCTGGAAAGAAGAACCCGCACGCATCAAGCATCCTGAGCCATAGCTCATCATGCGAAATGAGTACGGAGACTGCTTAACGGCCAGACGGAGGTAATCCAGAAACCCCGACATCGACATGCGAGGACTTCCGAACCAAACCGGGGATTCTCTGAAAAATGGCACAGAGACAAGGACATGACCAAATGACAAACCAGGCCGACAGCCGCCCTGATACGTGGACTGAATCACCACAAGACCTAAACATAACCGGCCACGAACTCCAATACTGTGACCCAAATTTACAGTCGGGACAAGCACACTCGAACGATTATGAAACTACACGTACAGTAACGAAGACGGCAAAAACTGTGAAAGTAGCACCGCCCTCGCTGTTGCTGATTCAGGAAGAATCGGGGCGTGAACAGCTGCAAACTAGGGGATGGACAGACAGACCACAACAGACAGACTTCTATTCCGACAGGGATCCCAGGGGAAGACCGAAACTATTTATGACAAGAACGCTTCAGCCTACCACCGCAGACAGAAGAGGCAGAAAACGTGGCAGGGGGCAGTCGGTAGTGAAGGCCTACGACAAGAACGGAACGATACAGATTTCAATCTACCCAATGTGAGAGAAGAGGACCGGAGAATGTCTCGAATGTTTCAAGAAGTGGTTTCTTCAGCTGTTCAGAAAAGCGAGAAGCGGAACATGTCGGTCTTCGCAGAGAGCATGAGCGAAGTAATGGCGACTTTCCAGGCCAATATGAGCCTGCTACAGAATAAGATCTGCGACCTGGAGAGAGGACCCATTCAGCAGAAGCAACCACCACAGCAAACAGAGAGACAAGCTCAACGACTGATAGACGGATAAACGGATAACCAGACAAACAGACAGACGCTAAGACCAACAGATCCATTTGATATAAGCTATCTTGCGCGAATGGAGACTCCGACGTTCCACAGGCCTAGCTCCGTACCTAGACAAGACAGGAGGCGTGAACCTGGTGGTCATCTTGGACCACTTGGCCGGTAGAAATTTATAAGTGGGGGGTTAAGTTTGATGGTTCGTCGAAATCGATGTGAAAATATGGGTTGCCAGAAGAGCAGCGTTTCGCCAACTTCCACCACTTAGTGTCAGGGCCTGCGGAAAAGTGGTACTGGGAGTATAAGCAGGAGAATGCAGGCGATGAGCTGCTCAACTATTTTGATTTGAAGACGGAAATGGTAAGCCAGTTCAAACATCAGCAACGAGACCACGAAATCCTAAGGACAATAATGGACAGAGGACAGCAACCCCATGAAACGTTTGACGACTTCTATAGCGACATACGAACTTTGACTTTACAAATGAAAATCCGACCACACGAAGACGTCTTGGTAGCCATCCTCAAACAAAACATTAGGGACAGGGTAGATGCACTAATATTCGGGTGCACCGGCAGAAGCATACAATAGTTGAGGGAGGAGTGTAGACGCGCCGAAAAGCACATGGCGGCGAGAGGTTCTAGGATGAGGCGCAGCGTCAACGAAATAGCCGACGACCAAGGAGACCGTAGTTTACGGAGAGGCATGCTTGGTGATGTAGAGGACGAAGATTTTGAAGTGGCGGCACTTCAGAACAAAAAACGAACCGACCAACAAACTATTTACACCAGACCCTACTAACAGAATAACTAACGCATTCATGAATAGGACAGACTTGACTAGGAGAACGAAACAAACTCCACCAACATGTCCCTCCTCGTTTCACATCCTGACATGTTTCAGTTGTGGGCAGGGTAACTTCGCCTTCAACTGTCCGAAGTGTCAGGGAAACTTGAAGGTCGGCGGTGCGTCCGGGAATCACTCGTCGATGGCGTCTGCACTCCCGGAGAATCAGGACAAACCGGTGCAGTCCAAATGGTCAGGATACCGCAAAGAAGAAGGAGATTCCCCCAAGAAAGAGCCTCCACAGACGACTGCAAGAGTACGAAGAAGCTAGACGACGAATTTTCGGAGAGGAGATAGCACGAACTTCAAATCTCCGAAACTTTAGAAAGGTACATAGGCTTAGGCAAAAAGGCTGCAATATACGAGTATAGACGACGAAAGAATCAAATAGAAGCATCTGTGATATGTACCTCGGACGATAATAAGCCCTATGCAAAAGTGAGAATAGAAGGAGAGGAGTTTCTAGGGCTATTAGATAGTGGAGCCTCTATTAGCTGTTTGGGGGAAGGTGCACTCGAGTTCATAGCTAGGACGTACGTAACGTTAGCTAGGATGGCAACAGACATTAGGACCGCGGACGGGAATCACCAACGGATACAAGGACGTTTTACAACTATTGTTTCATGGGGTGGCAAAACCCAAGAAATGGATCTGTATGTTGTTCCTAATTTGCAGCAGCAACTCTATTTAGGGGTAGATTTTTGGAGGGCTTTTAAGGTCGCTCCTCGTATCATTGACGAGCTTGACATTCCATCTCCGACGGTAGAGAGTTCTCCTGTCCAGACATTGTCACCCGCACAAACAGCACAACTGGAAAGAATCAAGCAACTGTTCCCATCATTTGCAGTGCGAGGTCTGGGTAAGACCTCTCTCGAAAAGCATGTTATCGAGGTGGATGATGAGCAAATTCCCATTAAACAGAGGCATTACCCGTTCTTGCCAGCAATTCAGAAGCTGCTTTTCGATGAACTCGACCGAATGCTTTCTCTCGGGGTCATCGAAGAAAATAACAGCGCATGGAGCTCTCCAGTTGTGTTGGTGCGGAAACCCGCAAAAATTGACTTTGCCTGGACTCGCGAAAAGTAAACGCAGTCACCAAAAACGATGCTTACCCGCTTCCTCACATCGAGGGTATGTTGAGCAGACTTCAGGATACGCGATTTATATCGGGTATTGACCTGAAGGACGCTTTCTGGCAGATTCCTTTGGAGAAAAATTCAAGGGAGAAAACAGCCTTCATAGTCCCTGGACGGCCGCTATATCAGTTCACGGTTATGCCGTTCGGACTGTGCAATGCCTCCCAGAGAATGCACAGGTTGATGGACAAGGTCATTCCCTCTCGGCTGAAAGAGAATGTCTTTGTCTACCTTGGTGACCCCTTGGTATGTTCTCCTGATTTTGAGTCACACGCCAGACTGTTGGAAGAAGTAGCACGATGTTTAAGAGAAGCGGGTTTGACGATCAATGTTGAAAAAAGCAAATATAAGGTAGATAAGGTACCTCGGGGATGGATGTTTACGAATGGACAAAGACAAGGTGTCGGCGGTCGAGAACTTTCCGATACCGAAGACTCCCAAGCAACTCCATCGGTTCCTACGGATGACAGGTTTGTACAGACTTTTTTTTCCCAATTTTGCTTCTGTATCAGCTTCCATGACCGATTGCCTCAAGAAAGGACAGACGTTTGCGATGACCGACGAGGCGCTGAGGGCATTCCAACAGCTCAAAATGTCCTTGGTGACAGCGCCGATACTGACAAATCCGGGCTTCATCAAACACTTTTACATACAATGCGATGTTTCGACGTCTGGTGTGGCGGAGTGTGTTGTTCCAAATAGACGCAGAGAAAAACGAACAACGAATAGCATTCATGTCCCAGAAGCTTAACTCCGCTCAGCGAAATTACAGTGTGACGGAATTTGAATGCTATGCGGCTGTTCTGTCAGTAAAGAAGTTCAGGGCCTATGTGGAAGGATTACCATTCACTATAATCACTGATCACGCAAGTTTGAAGTGGTTGATGACTCAGAAGGATCTGTCTGGTCGATTGGCCAGATGAAGCCTAAAGCTTCAGGGTTTTAACTTTGTGATCTAACATAGGAGGGGTGACCAGAACGTAGTCCCTGATACTCTCTCGCGTGTCCATATGGAGGAGCTCACTCCCGATACAGTAATGTTAGAGGTTCGGGTGAATACGATGAATTAAGGAAGATAGCCGATACGAACAAAGACAAACTACTAAACGTATGTGTATCCGACGGATTTGTCTACAAACGAACTGCAATACGGACATTTGACGATCTGCAAGAAGATCGGGCAGGGAAGCTTTGGGTACCGAAGGAGTTGCGTGGGAGTCTTCTGCAATCTGCTCACGATCCTTCTGCTGCAGGACATGGGGGGATAAGCAAGACACTGGCAAGATTGAGACAGAAATACTTCTGGCCAGGGATGGCATCGGATGAACAAGCTTACGTTAAAGCGTGCGTAACCTGAAAGTCCCGACCGCCGATGGGACAATAAACGGTCAGGGAACGACCTTTTCAACGTCTCTACATCGACGAGACGAGACCATACTCACGAACGAAGACAGGACATACACCCATATTTATAGTATTGGACAATTTTACTAAATATATTTTATTGCGGCCTATCCGCAGAGCAATGGCAGCTGAGGTAGTAAAATATTTAGAAGAAAATGTTTTGCATGATTTTGGAGTCCCCGAATTTATCCATTCAGACAACGGGAAACAATTCGTTTCAGAATTGTTTTCCAGCTTGCTAAACAAATACGTTCGCACCGCGTTCTACTCTCCTCAGGCAAATGCCTCCGAGAGGGTTAACCGATCCTTACAGGCCAAATTACCGTCGTATATTGACGGGGACCAGAAGAACTGGGACCTACATGTCAGTAGTGCGGCATTCACCTTGATGACCGCAATGCACGATGCGACATCATTCGAGCCCTGCTGTGCCGTATTCGGGATACCCATGGTACAACTTGCTAGTGCCTATGAAGTCCTGCGCAGACTGGACATGGTTAAGGATGCAAGTGTACAAATTGAGAATAAGACTGATGAATTAGCTTTAATTAGAGATAAAATATTCCCGTAGGACAATCCGTCTACAGGCGTAACTTCAAACAGAGTAGTCGACCCGACGGATACAATGCAAAACTAGGCCCGAAATTCTTACCATCGGTAATCTTGAAAGTGATCGGCAACTCTCTGTACGAAGTAGGCAACCAGAGAGGTAAAGTGGTGGGCAAGTTTCATGCCAAAGACCTTCACGTATGAAGAGCAAGAAGACTGTGATATACCGGTCGCACATAAGCTGCCGTTGTAGTAGTTATATAGATAGTTATTTATTTATTTAGAGGTATAGTTTATTTATTTTTTTTATAGAGATAGTTATTTATTTATTCAGAGATTTATTTATTTATTTTTTTTATTCAGAGATTTATTTCTTTATATTTATATATTTATAGAGATATTTTTTTTTATTCATAGAGTGGATATATTTATAGATTTATTTATTTATTTATATATAGAGTTTATTTAGTCAGTTTTAGATTTTGTTTATTTATTAGTAGAGCAATTTTTTTTTTTTATAGATTTATTTGTGTAATATAGAGTCCTTTAGGCGTATAACACACTCAGTTTATAGTCTACATATATGTTTTAAAATAAACCCCTAAATATGGAGAGGAGTCACACCAAAACCACAAGAACCCATACAGACACCCAAATGCGCACAACACAGAAAGTTCGCAAATAGCACACACACACACACACACACACACACACACTGTCGAATTTGCCAACTTTCAGGTTGGTAACCAAACCATCAGGTCGAAAGAGGCAATTAAATACCTTGGAGTAATGCTGGACAACAGGCTACGGTTTAAAACGCATGTTGATTTTGTTACCAAAAAAGCATCGCAAATGCAGGGAGCTCTCTCGCGTATCATGCCTAACATCGGTGGACCTGGATATGCTAGAAGGATTCTACTCTCTAGAGTTATCACCTCAGTTCTGTTATATGCCGCCCCAGTCTGGGCGGAGGCACTGAGGACGAAGGAGACCAAAAGGAAACTATCGTCATCATACAGACTCTGTGCGCTACGGACAATCAGCGGCTTTCGAACCATCTCTGACGAAGCTGCATTTGTCATAGCTGGAATGGTCCCCATCGATATTCTCGCAGATGAAATGCTGAGGATATATAACAGAAGAGCATTGAGTCATCACGACGCCACTGGTATCAAGGTGATAAAAATTGAAGAAAGGGCAGCGTCAGCAGCTATGTGGCAAGCTCGTTGGGCTAATACAACAAAAGGCAGATGGACATACAAACTTATACCGACAATCCAAGATTGGATAAGTCGAAAGCATGGAGACTGCAACTACCATCTAACGCAGTTCCTGTCTGGCCACGGTGGCTACCGCAAATATCTACACCGATTCGGACACGACAACTCACCATCCTGCCCGGAATGCCCAGGTGAAGATGAGGATACGGAGCACGCAGTGTTTTACTGCACACGTTTCACGGCATGGAGAATTACTCTGCCAAGTCCGTCATTACTCCTCGACCATATGTTACGGTTGGAAGAAAATTGGATGGCAATATGTTCTTTCGTAACAACTCTACAAAAAGAGCTGCGGAGAATAGAAAAGCTAAGAAGAGCAGCAGAAGCAACAGAAGCATCAGAAGCAGCAATACAAGAAGCATAGCATGAATTGCTAACCAGCCCCGCGAAGTAATACCTAACGGCAGTCCCGCGGGGAGAGTGGTTGAAGTGTGTAGGGTGTGTGTTTAGTACGTAGGCGTATTCCTGGCATCGAGTACTCAGGTTTGCGAATCGTGCATGCTAGTAGCACTCGGGCTACTAGTATCTATGAAGATTACACATCCCTGGCGCAATCCAAAAAAAAAAAAAAAAAAACACACGCACAGACACCAAGCCGGGCGGGCTGGTGATGCTAAGCTCAGGCGACTGTGGGGGTCACAGGTGGCGGATAGTGAACGGCCTGCAGAAATGGAGGCTAACTGCGAATACCCAATAAGCAGTCCCCGACCAAGAGCGGCAGAGAAGGAGGGCTTGGCTGAAAAGGTTAAAGGAACTCCTATGAACTCTCTGCGACAAGACGAGTAAGCACCGTCTTCCATATAAGTGCTTTCCACCTCAAGGTGGCTACGAGGGATACAGAAAGGAGAAAATGGAGAGATCCGGACAAACCCGCCACATCGTAAAATGCGCAGCTTCTTTGCCCGAAAGGGATGCTGCATATATACATACATATATATATGTATATACATAGGTATATATATATATATATATATAAATAACCATAACCACTACCCTAAAACATTAAGACTGAGCCCAGTAAGGTCTTAATTATGGCATACTGGAAAACGAATTGGAATGACAGCTATGAGGGCTGACGTTTGTAGTATTCTGTTACCTGAGTAAGCAAGAGTGAAATCTTGCAGAAATGGCTTTCAGGCTAATGCTACAAGCGCCTCCATCCCGTTAAAACCTTGGCAGGCCTAAAAGTACGTTCAATGTTTCGTCACCATTAAGTTGGTGGTGTAGGTCCAGATGTAACATTCCTGGTTAGCACCGATCCGGCTCTGGCACAAAACCCCATAAGGGCTTGTGTCAACCCTCGCATGGTCTCACTGCTTGCAAAGACAACCATGGGATCCTTAGGTGACTACACATTCGAACATTGATAGCGGCTTTGAGTGGGGATCCACTAGAAATGATTACAACAAAAACAAACAAAAACACCGGAGAAATTGAAGTAGAGGAGAATGAGGAGAACCCCTTCCAGAGGGGATCAAGGATGCTGAGGTCACCAATTGACCAAGTAGCAGCATCACAAAGAAGTGCGGAACGACGCGAGTCACCCGCAATACGAAAGGTGACGGTCGAACCACCAACCCATAAAACTGATTTCCACAAGTTAGGTGAGCAAATTAGAGGTCTGGTAGAAATGCTGGAAGATGGCAAAAGGCGTTCAATCCACCAAGCGATGCGAGATGCTATTGAAAGCATCAGAGCTCTCTACGAGCTCTCGGCGATTCAGCTACACGATGAGGAAGCAAAGCAAGTAATTCGCCGGAACAACTCGTCGCAAACTTCCCCATGGCTAAAAACAACATCTGAACCCAAGAGAAGACAAGTTGCAGACGACGAACCCCCGGAGCCAAAACGAAAACAGCAACAGCCACCGAGTGGCGCGGCAGACAACGAACCACCGAAGCCAAAACAGACGCAGAAAAATACATCAAACGATGTTACAGGCAAAAAGCGCTCGGAGCCAAAGCGTAAACAAAAACAAACACCAAGGGAAGGATGAGACCACCGGCGTAGAGACCCCAGTGGTCAGACCTAAGAAAAAAGTTACAGCCACAAACAAGAAGCAAGCGGCAGGAGAAGAAGAATGGGTAAATACCACCAAAAAGAAGATCGCCAAAAAGAAGCAACAAGAGGTCAAAAGACCTAGACCTGACGCTATCGTCATTAAAGCGACGGGGTCCCTCTCATACGCGGAGATACTACGCAAGGTGAAGGCAGACCCCAAACTGGAAACAGTGGGAAAGGCGGTAACTAAAATCAGGAGGACACAGAAGGGAGACCTCCTTATACAATTCAAGGAGACGGGAAATAAGACAAACGAATTTAAAGGCGTCATTAGTGAAGCTCTAGCAGAGCAAGCGAATGTAAGTTCGATTAGGTATCGCACTACCCTTGAGATCAAAGACATCGATGGGGTCATGACTATAGACGACGTAATCAATGCAATCGAAGCCCAGTTTGGAGTGAAAATTTCACCGGCAGATATTTTGTCCCTGCGGAGGGCGTACGGAGGAACACAAACAGCAACGATCAGCTTCCCCGCAGTAGACGTAAGAAAGCTGTTAGAAGCAGGAAGGATTAAAATCGGCTGGGTTAACTGTCGCATGCGCGAACGAACCCTCCTTAAAAAGTGCTTCAAATGTTTAGAGTTTGGTCATCTTGCCTGGCAATGCAAAAGCGAGGAAGACCGCTCCAAGCTATGTAGGAGATGTGGAGGAGAAGGCCACATAGCGAAGAATTGCAACAAGGATCCATCCTGCATGTTCTGCAAGAAAGACCACCCGGACGCCGCGCAGCATGTAGCCGGCAGTAGCAAATGCCCAGTATTTCGGAGAGCTATTACAAGCAAAATACCATGAAGATTCTACAGATAAATCTTAATCACTGTAGAATAGCACAGGACATCCTAGCACAAACGGCCAAGGACGAAAGCGCTGACGTTATTATGATCAGTGAACCATATAAATGTCCCGAAGAGAATAACAATTGGATCTGCGATAAGGCAAAACAGGCGGCGATATGGATGAGTGGACGCTATGCCTTTCAAGAAACAAACGACCAAGCAGTCGGCTTCGTGCGGGCGAAAATAAATGGGATCCATTTTTATAGCTGCTATGCCCGACCCAGTTTGACGGCCAGCGAGTATCAACTAATGCTGGATAATCTAACCACGGATGCGCTCCAGAGAGCCCCAGTGGTTATAGGAGGAGACTTCAACGCGTGGGCAACAGAATGGGGCAGCAGGCTCACCAACAAGACATTCGCTCCTCTAGCGATAGGCATTGCTAATAAGGGCCGGACAAATACTTACCGGAAGGCTGGAGTAGGGTCCATTATTGACATCACCTTTGCGAGCAACTCCATCCTGAAAACCATAAAGTGGAGGGTCAGTGAGGAATATTCACACAGCGACCATCAGGTGATAATACTGGAAATAAAAGGGAAAAAACCAGTCCAGCTCCCAAAACTTACTGGCCCAAAATGGAATGACAGATCTTTCGATATGGATGCATTCGAAGAGATGTTGAACGGTGATCAAGCTCCAAGCGGAACAGCGGAGACCCTCGCTCACCACCTCACAGGCACCATCACCACAGCGTGCGACGCATCAATGCCTAGGAGAGCAAACACCAGGAACGCATCACCGGGCAAAATGTCTGCAAGCCCGGCGTAAAGTCCAAAGATCAAGAAGGAGGGCGGATTTCCAACAATGCCTGAACACCCTTAGACTGGCGAGACGTAGCTTAAATAGAGCCATTAAGGAAAGCAAAACTGCATGCTTTAAACGTCTCTGTCAAGAAGCCGACATCAACCCATGGGGCTCGGCATACAGAATGGTGATGACGAAATTAAAGGGCTATAGGACTCCTCAAATAACATGTCCGATAATGCTGAGATCCATAGTAGAGCACCTCTTCCCTCAAAGGCCTGCTGCTATGTGCAATATTATACGAGAAGTCAATCCAGAAGATATTCCTTTAATTACTCACGAGGAACTGCTAAGGGCATGCAGCAAGATAGGTGACAACAAGGCTCCGGGACCCGATGGCATCCCGAACAAGGCAGTAAAGGCAGCTGTAACAAAAAGACCAGACCTCTTCATAACAACAATGAAGCAGTGCCTTGAAGAAGGAACCTTTCCCGAAAAATGGAAAACGCAGCATTTGGTCCTACTGCCAAAAGGAAAGAAGCCCCCAGGAGAACCATCATCCTATCGCCCAATATGCCTATTAGACACCATGGGAAAGATCCTCGAGAAGATAATCTATAATAGATTACTCGCAGTAGTAGAAGAGAAAGGAGCCCTCTCAGATCACCAATTTGGCTTCAGAAGAGCACGATCTACTGTTGATGCCATAAGAGCGGTAGTCGATATCGCCAAAGGTGCCATCGAAGGAGAAAGATGGCTCTACGGAACAAAGGAGTATTGTGCAGTAGTAACGCTGGACATTAAAAACGCATTCAACTCTGCGAACTGGTCGTTTATTAGAAGGTCACTTGCCAGGATGGATACGCCATATTACCTTCTACGGATAGTGACGAACTACTTCAACAACAGAAAGCTGAGGTACAATACCGATGAAGGCGTAAAATACTACAACGTAACTGCGGGAGTTCCACAGGGATCGGTTTTAGGGCCACTATTGTGGAACATCATGTACGACGGAGTACTACGATTAGCGTTACCTGGGGGAGTAATGATAATTGGATTCGCCGATGACATTGCAGTCGTGACAGTAGCTAAACAGATCCGTGCAGTAGAATCAGCTACAAATGAAGCAATTGCCCGGATAAAAGATTGGCTAGTATCCGCCGGACTAGAACTAGCTGACCATAAAACAGAAGCTGTTCTTATAACCAGCCGGAAAACTGTCGAATTTGCCAACTTTCAGGTTGGTAACCAAACCATCAGGTCGAAAGAGGCAGTTAATTACCTTGGAGTAATGCTGGATAACAGGCTACGGTTTAAAACGCATGTTGATTTTGTTACCAAAAAAGCATCGCAAATGCAGGGAGCTCTCTCGCGTATCATGCCTAACATCGGTGGACCTGGATACGCTAGAAGGATTCTACTCTCTAGAGTTATCACCTCAGTTCTGTTATATGCCGCCCCAGTCTGGGCGGAGGCACTGAGGACGAAGGAGACCAAAAGGAAACTATCGTCATCATACAGACTCTGTGCGCTACGGAC
Source organism: Pocota personata (assembly GCA_963082735.1). Taxonomy (NCBI): domain Eukaryota; kingdom Metazoa; phylum Arthropoda; class Insecta; order Diptera; family Syrphidae; genus Pocota; species Pocota personata. The sequence continues at coordinate 90,864,456 of OY720431.1, forward strand.
AATCAGCGGCTTTCGAACCATCTCTGACGAAGCTGCATTTGTCATAGCTGGAATGGTCCCCATCGATATTCTCGCAGATGAAATGCTGAGGATATATAACAGAAGAGCATTGAGTCATCACGACGCCACTGGTATCAAGGTGATAAAAATAGAATAAAGGGCAGCGTCAGCAGCTATGTGGCAAGCTCGTTGGGCTAATACAATAAAAGGCAGATGGACATAAAAACTTATACCGACAATCCAAGATTGGATAAGTCGAAAGCATGGAGACTGCAACTACCATCTAACGCAGTTCCTGTCTGGCCACGGTGGCTACCGCAAATATCTACACCGATTCGGACACGACAACTCACCATCCTGCCCGGAATGCCCAGGTGAAGATGAGGATACGGAGCACGCAGTGTTTTACTGCACACGTTTCACGGCATGGAGAATTACTCTGCCAAGTCCGTCATTACTCCTCGACCATATGTTACGGTTGGAAGAAAATTGGATGGCAATATGTTCTTTCGTAACAACTCTACAAAACGAGTTGCGGAGAATAGAAAAGCTAAGAAGAGCAGCAGAAGCAACCGAAGCATCAGAAGCAGCAATACAAGAAGCAAAGCATGAATTGCTAACCAGCCCCGCGAAGTAATACCTAACGGCAGTCCCGCGGGGAGAGTGGTTGAAGTGTGTAGGGTGTGTGTTTAGTACGTAGGCGTATTCCTGGCATCGAGTACTCAGGTTTGCGAATCGTGCATGCTAGTAGCACCTAGGAGGCAGTGTGCCTTCTTGTAACGGTTACTAAATGGGGATCGTACAATGACTTTACCTTAAAAGTCCGTATCTGACCGCCAAACTTGGACTACCTATAGTTTCCTGTACATTATCGTTCGGTGTAAAAGCTGGTACATGAGGATTGATTGCCGAGGTCTGATCTCGAGTGAGATCCGAATCAAATACGTGAATCACATACGTGATTCGAATCACGTATGTGTTGAGTGTTAGTGTGTGAGAGTCTTTCTGAATTGTGTGGTGTTCGAATGGACTGTATAAAATCGTGTTTGTGTTGATGAATGTGCTATCGGCTGTATATGTGAATGTGAGTGTATGTGTGGATGAGAACTACTGGACCGATTGCTTGTGTGGGGTGAGTTTGAGTCATGAAGCAGGAAATGGTGAAGCTGCTGACGGAAATAGCAACGTGCTTGACTTGGGCATTGGTGGGTACTGTTGCTATACGCAAGGCAGTTTTCGCAAACCCAAATTTCGTTGACTACTCTTTTCCGCGAACCTATATCCATTTTCAAAAATCGGTTTTGCCCTTGTTGATCAACTACAACCTATAATGCCCTAAATCTAGCTTCCAAGAGCTGAGAAAATTGTTTAAAAGTAGGTAACTCCTTCTTTACTCCTAACTTTCCTCCCACAAACTAAGTTATCGCGGGAAGTTGCCCTTTGCCTGCCGTCGAGCACACACGCGATCATCCGTCAAGCGCACTCGCGATTATACGTGACATCGTTGTTACAAAAAAAAAAAAATAAAAAATTAAAACCAAAATAATCAAATTCAGTGTAGTACAGTGGAAAAAAAATTTAATAATATAACTAAATAAAAAAAACATAATCACAATTCAGTGCTGGTGCATCCCATCTTATCACCCCCACTCACTCGCTGTTGCGCTTCTTCGTTATCGCAATTGGAGCATGTACATACACTGAGAGACAAAAGTATTGGCAAAACCAACGTTGATACCTTTAATTGCTCACATAAAATAATTTAAAATCTTAAATCTATATTAACAAAAAAAAAGGTAACATAGAGTCCATTTTTTAGTTGGGCAAAAGTATTCGCAATGTACATAAAAAATTAAAAAAAGTGATGGTTTTGTAATTCAATACTTTGTTTGCATTCGATTTGCTTGATTACTGTCTGTAATCTTTCTCATTTCATTTTTAGTGCATTTTTATTAATCCATTTATTAACTTACATGCTAGAAAAAACGCTTAAAACTAGCTTAACTAACTTACAGTACCCCGCCAAAAAATTATGAACACCGTCACAGTTTTAATCTTTTTCGCAAAAAATCGCGCTTATTGCCCAGTTAATGTTTTCATTGTATTTTTTTTATGGTATGATATTTGCTGTATTCTTGCCACACCGTCTGGAAGTATGACAATGTCGTCTCTGAAAAAATTAGCGGTAAAAGTACCGCTAAGCACACTTACGCTGATACAGTTGTAGTGATTATGCTTTCTTCTGGCATTCATTTTAAACGTGCTTGTGGTTTGTAAAGGTTCTTTTATCTGTTTTGCATTCATTATAGTTTTTGAAATTCGTAGAACTATTCAGCATTAAAATCCTTTCAATATTTATTAACTTTTTATAGTGTTTAAGAAAATATTTGTGAATTAATGAAATAAGGTGTGTTTTTTATAATGGGTCACAAAAAAGATATTTCTGAAAAGAAAAAAACGGAAATTTGAACGTATCTTGATTCTGGACACTTACGGTATAGAGATATTGCCAAAAAAACGAAAATTTCTCTGGGAACAGTGGCTAATGTAGCGAAAATGCGGAAAAATGGCAATATATTGTTTAAGAGTTCTCGCCAAAACTGTGGAAGAAAACCGAAATTCTCAGATAGAACGGTCAGGAAAGTGGTTAAAATGGCCTTAGAAAATAGGAGAAAACCAACAAGAGAAATCTTAAAGCAGCTGCGTAACGATGGTTTAGATATCTCTCTACGAAGCATAGAAAGAATTTTTTCTAAAAATAATTTGAAGTGTAGGCGCCCCGCAAAAAAGCCAAAACTTACCGAAAGGATGAAAAATCAGCGGTATATTTGGGCAAAATTACATCGCAATTATGAAATGAGTGATTGGAATAAGGTAGGTTAACATAAGTCCTCTCCCATATTATTTTTCGACAACAACTTTGTGCATCCTTCGTAAATCTTGTTTTTTCCTCATTTAAAGATCATATTCAGTGATGAATGCCGCCTTGAAGCCGTTACTGAAATGGTAAAATTCATTCGAAGGAGGCCACAGGAGCGTTACAAACCGGAATGTGTAGTTAAAACGGTTAAACATCCGGCATCAGTTATGGTTTGGAACTGCATATCGTCGGAGGGCCCTGGTCCAATATATTTTGTTGATAAAACAATGAACAGCGACCAATACGTACGGGTACTCGATACGGTTTTTTTTGCCTTATTTGCAAAGTCTTCAGTTTACTCCAACAGACTACACCTTTATGCAGGATGGCGCTCCTTGCCACACTTCAAAAAAAAGTATAAACTTCATAAATTCAAGAAACGTTAACATTCTTCCTTGGGCTGGCAATTCTCCAGACCTAAACCACATCGAGAATTGTTGGGCTTACTTAAAATCAAAAGTTTATACTCGAAAGAATACAACAATACAAATGTTGAAACAAAATATTGAGGATGTGTGGAAAAACGATAGCGGCATCAGAGATATGGTGAAAGTGTGTATTGCGAGTATGCCTACCAGAGTTCACAGTGTTTTAAAAAACAGAGGAAATGTGACTAAGTATTAAACATATGTACAGTAACCATTTTAAAAACATAATAAAAAATAATATTGAATAAGTAGGAACCATTGTTTCCACGTGTTAATTATGCAAATATTATCTTGACTTTAAAATTGTAGTATTTCAACCGTGTTCATAATTTTTTGGCGGACTACTGTAACTAACTTACTGGCTCTATGCGGGCGCTCCAGCCTTTCGGATCTTCCTCCGCCATTTTGGAAAATTTTCTGTTTCAATTTTCCACTTGTCCACCTTTTTCTTGCCATCGTCACCCATTTCCCCTGATTGCCCATAATTTTCCCTCTCCAACGAGGGGTCTATTGTCTCGGAGAACCTGGAGTTACCCTTGTAATTGTATTTTTCCTTTTTTTGTCACTTATCGTCGCTTTTTTGCAATTAAAACGCAACCCGCAGAATATCTAGATGGGAGCGCCGCATCAAAAAGTTCCTTGAACGTGCCCCGGATGACATTGCTGACAGACGTCAGAATTCCCTTTTTTTTCCGCAATTTTTTTTTTCTTTCCACCGTGCCGGGTATTTTCATGTTTTTACGTGTTTTTCGGAAGTTTTCGGTTCCACAAAAGTGACTTATTTTGATTCGGGCGTGTGTGTGATGATTTCCTTCTTCTGACACAAAGTTGCAAGAGAGTGCGGTTCCTCTTCGCAGCAGTTCCGCGCGGTGTACTGCATCGACTTGGAGAGTTCGTTCTTCGGGTCGACAAATGCGGGTGTTTTTCCGACTGGGAGAATTGCGAAGTCCACCCGCACTCCAATGAAGATAATTGTCCACACGCCCCTACTTGCTGTTAACTATAATTGGATACCCTCTGCAACAGTTTACCCTTTTTTTTTTTGTTGCCATTATTGCCTTTCTCTGTGGTGTTTTTCGCAGGTGCATTCGATCCCTTTGTTCCAGTAAACGAAACTGGATTTCTCGGTGGCCTGTGCCATGGGGAGAGCCGATATCGTTGCTGTGAATCGAGGGGTCCGCGGTTGTGCCAGCGCAGGTGCAACCGTGTACAATTGCGCAAGTCGAAATCGGGGTTGTTTGCTTTTGTGCGGTGAAACTTTTGCCTAGGTAGATATTGCGGGTGGGTTTCTTTTCAGGCGACTGCGTTTAGATGATGTGATGGGTGCTACATAAAGCATTGCAGGTAAACCTTGGGGGGAGAGAACAGGTGAGTAGTGAGGTACTTGTTAGATTACCTTTTTAATGAATTTTTCAACTGATAGGTGACGGCTGATGGACATGACGGAGGCGCTTCAGGTTGATGGTGACGCTTGCAAAGGCAAGCAAGATGACACTGGAGAGGTGGTGCGCCGGTGTGGGTGGAGCATTGGAAGGTGCCTAAAGTCAGAGGTGAGATTAATTGCCTGTGTGCAATTTTGATTTTAATCTCGTGTCTCCTTTGGAAGTGAAGTGAAGGCGAGAGGAGAATTTCGCTGCAGGTGACTGCAGATAACCGGACGGGTTTTATTTAATAAGAGCGGGCGGCGAAGATCCCAGCGGTTTATTGATGTGAATCTTTTTTTTCTTTTTCTCTTGTAGTTTTTAGTAGTAGTACTAGTAGTGGTGGTGATTCGACTCGGTCGTTCCCCACTTTTGTAACACTATGTAAGTCGGCCATGGATATAGAACGGCCAACTTTAAACATCCAACAGGCTACCCTGGATTAGGAGGAAACGACGAAGGAGTTTCCTCTCTTTTGGCTAGCCACCAGAAATGACCGTACTGACGTTGGACGTCATCAATATCGCGACCTGTTACCGCTCTACTAAACCGGAGACACTAAACACTGCCGTGTGCAACGTCTCTGTCGTAGTTGAGTCGCCTATCCACAGCTGTCGGAGCAACGTGGAAGATTAGCGGCACTGCCAATCTGTCCTGGATCAGACCTTTCTCATCAAAATAGAGGAACGCCTCTGGGGGAACAAAGCCGTTAAGGCGCACTCTCTCATGATATTCGTAATTGGGGTAATAAGTCTCAGAGATCAGGTTGTTCGTCGAGCTCATTGCTCTTGCAATGTGCCTTCAGCTTGATAACGAAATTATCCACTCTTATTAGGTTAGCCCTGTTGTATAGGATCTCACTGAGGTAGAATTTTATGTACTGGGACTCTGGTGTTCTGTATAAATAAAGGGAAGCCCGAAGGCAAGCCCTCTCAAACACCCGAATCTTTTCCAACAAGCTTGCTCCAACGTTGAACCACACGGGGCATCCATATACGAGCATGGGCCGGATGAGGGTCATGTAGCAGGTTACCTTTACCCTTGCATCGAGTTGCTTGCTATAAAAAGTCTCTTTGTAAGGGCAAAAGCACCTTTGGCTCTGGCAAGAGCAGCATCTATATGTTTGTTAAAATATAGATATTAGTCTAACCAGAGCCCCAGGTATCTGACTATTCTTCGACTCGCAAGTGGCTGTCAGTGCGGTCCCACGATTGAGAACTTTCTTTCTGGAATCCCTAGAGACACCAGACAACGGCGTCCTAAAAAGAATGGTTTCCAATTTCTGGAAGTTGACTTCCAGTCATCGCAATATCGCTGAATCTTATCGAAGTCACGTTGCAAGAGCAGTGCAATGACCTCGATTTTTGGTCCTGATCTGTACGCGATCAAGTTGTCTCCATACGCTATGGCATGGTGAAGTGATCCTATGAAATCGCTCGTGTAAATGTTGAAATGGATCGGAGAATTAACCGCACCTTATTGCAGACCGTTTTTAATTAAAAATGTTCCAGCAGAAGTCACATTGCCATTTTTGACAATGAACTGTCTACTGGTTAGCATGTTATGAAGTATGTACAGCAGTGGTTTGCTTATGCCCAGCCTGCTCAGCTTGTAGAAGAGTCCCTCTAGCCATACGGTGTCGAAGGCGTTCTCCAAGTAAATGCATGCGCCCGTGCATTGGTTCTTTCATTTGTTCCATTGTATATCCGATACCAGTTTAGACGCGGCATGTAACTGCCTGTAATCTATTCGGCATTGAATGTACAAGTTTTTCAGTGACTTGTGGTGAAATTTGACTCCACTCGTGCTGAAGGACTTCTTTGATGTGCTTATTAGATGTAATATGGTGTTGTCTAATCTTCCAATCTAAAACATCCCAAAGATGCTAGGATCTAAATCCGGAGATTGGGGTGGTGTTTTCAGATTGTGGGGAGCATTACAGAGCACCCACAAACGAACGATTTCGACTGTATGCTTAGGGTCGTTGTCTTGTTGGAAGTAGTAATAAGACCCTAAGCTCAGTTTATCGGCGCTTTTCGAAAGATGTTCCTTCAAAATGTGAAGGTAGTCTTCCTGGCGCATTATACCATCTACAACGACTAACTCCCCAACGCCTGCAGCAGCCCTGCACCCCCACACCATTACTCCACCACCACCATGCTTTTCTGTTGTTTGCAAGTTCTTGTCTTCTAAAGCTGTTCCCGTTTTTCTCCATACTTTAATGCGTCCATGAGATCGGTAAATATTAAATTTACTTTCGTCTGAAAACAATACTTTGTCCCAAAACTCGTTTGTTTTGTTTTGGTATTCTTTAGCGAATTGTAGTCTTTTTTGTTTATTTACCTTGGTAATAAAGGGTTTTCTTCTTGCTGTCCTGGCCTCGTACTCCTCGCTTTGTAGTACTCTGCGTACGGTGCGTGGGTGAATATCCTTTCCAGTGCATTCTTTTATCTGCGCACTAATCTGGGATGACGACGTCTTTGGATCCTTCTTTATTTTTAGGACAATTTGTCGCCTTTCCTTTTCTTTCAGCTTTCTGGGTAGCCCACTTCTAGGTGCATTTTCGCAGTCGCTTGAACTTTTATAGCGTTTAATAATGCTATGCACAGTAAAATAGCTCCTAACTGTAATTCGCGCATTTTATGTAATTGAGGTGTTACTTTTATGCATATTAAGTATAATTTTTCTTTCCTCCGGAGTGGTTTCTTTTTGTTTCCAAACCATTTTGGTACAACGCAAATAAACAATAAAAATCTGAATGACAGTTGGAATACGATAACGTTTTTTTTTTTCATTTATTACAAATAATCATTTTTCAGTGCTGCCAGCCAGTTAGTTTTGTTGTTCTAACGAGGGATTGCGAATACTTTTGTCCAACCAATATATGGACCTTGTGTTGTGTTCTCCGCTTTTTGTTAATATATGTAGTAGTGTAAAGATTTTAAGTTTTGTTAATTTACATTTATACATTATCAGTAACGCTTTGAAGAAAGTAGCATTAACAATTTCAAAGCTTGTCTTTTTAGATGTCTTAAGCAATCAAAGGGATCAACCTAGGTCTTGTCCCTCAGTGTATGTACATGCTTTCAGTTGCGATGACCGAGAGAGTGTAACTTTTGATGTATAACGGACTGTGAATGTTTATCCAAATAGCGGACCTTAGCTGATTGTCGTTTGGGCAGTGATGAGGGAATTTAGGGTTGATTTTACCAACACTCGTGCGCTTCGAAGGAATTTCTTCGATATGTACGCCCACGCCCATTCCCATAAACCAGCTGTTCTGGCACTAAGCGAAACACAGGTGGTGGAAGCATCTTCCGATTTGAAACTGCCTGTCATTATTCTTTCCCCACCATGGCCTCGCAATTTACGTCCGTAGTGATATTGCTTATCAAGCTCCACCACAGTATGGCTACTGTTCCAACCCGGAATTTAATTTCAAATGGCTAAAACTCAACGTCCGTAAGCAAATAATTCACTACTGCTTTATTTACAGAAGCCCTAGTGCGGACAGCAACTCAACTTTTGACGAATTTGATGCGCTGTCCGACTCCATCGCTCGAATTGTCTCCTTGTACCCTCATACTGAAATCGACATTGCGGGCGATTTCAATATACACAATTCGGATTGGCTTCCACATTCTGGCCAGACAACACCCGAAGGAAGGTATGTTGAACTTTTCGCTGAGATAAACAATTTGACTCAGCTTGTAAATGAGCCTACAAGTATACCGGACATTGAAAGTCATTCCGCCAACACTTTGGACTTGTTTCTTACTTCGCACCCTGATAAATACACTATTAATGTTTTAGCGCCTCTAGGTCGGTCTGACCATAATATCATATCAGCTAAATTCTCGTACTTTGACCACTCAGTTAAAGAAAAACTCCTAAAAGTTCAACATACCTTCCTTCGGGTGTTGTCTGGCCAGAATGTGGAAGCCAATCCGAATTGTGTATATTGAAATCGCCCGCAATGTCGATTTCAGTATGAGGGTACAAGGAGACAATTCGAGCGATGGAGTCGGACAGCGCATCAAATTCGTCAAAAGTTGAGTTGCTGTCCGCACTAGGGCTTCTGTAAATAAAGCAGTAGTGAATTATTTGCTTACGGACGTTGAGTTTTAGCCATTTGAAATTAAATTCCGGGTTGGAACAGTAGCCATACTGTGGTGGAGCTTGATAAGCAATATCACTACGGACGTAAATTGCGAGGCCATGGTGGGGAAAGAATAATGACAGGCAGTTTCAAATCGGAAGATGCTTCCACCACCTGTGTTTCGCTTAGTGCCAGAACAGCTGGTTTATGGGAATGGGCGTGGGCGTACATATCGAAGAAATTCCTTCGAAGCGCACGAGTGTTGGTAAAATCAACCCTAAATTCCCTCATCACTGCCCAAACGACAATCAGCTAAGGTCCGCTATTTGGATAAACATTCACAGTCCGCTATACATCAAAAGTTACACTCTCTCGGTCATCGCAACTGAAAGCATGTACATACACTGAGGGACAAGACCTAGGTTGATCCCTTTGATTGCTTAAGACATCTAAAAAGACAAGCTTTGAAATTGTTAATGCTACTTTCTTCAAAGCGTTACTGATAATGTATAAATGTAAATTAACAAAACTTAAAATCTTTACACTACTACATATATTAACAAAAAGCGGAGAACACAACACAAGGTCCATATATTGGTTGGACAAAAGTATTCGCAATCCCTCGTTAGAACAACAAAACTAACTGGCTGGCAGCACTGAAAAATGATTATTTGTAATAAATGAAAAAAAAAAACGTTATCGTATTCCAACTGTCATTCAGATTTTTATTGTTTATTTGCGTTGTACCAAAATGGTTTGGAAACAAAAAGAAACCACTCCGGAGGAAAGAAAAATTATACTTAATATGCATAAAAGTAACACCTCAATTACATAAAATGCGCGAATTACAGTTAGGAGCTATTTTACTGTGCATAGCATTATTAAACGCTATAAAAGTTCAAGCGACTGCGAAAATGCACCTAGAAGTGGGCTACCCAGAAAGCTGAAAGAAAAGGAAAGGCGACAAATTGTCCTAAAAATAAAGAAGGATCCAAAGACGTCGTCATCCCAGATTAGTGCGCAGATAAAAGAATGCACTGGAAAGGATATTCACCCACGCACCGTACGCAGAGTACTACAAAGCGAGGAGTACGAGGCCAGGACAGCAAGAAGAAAACCCTTTATTACCAAGGTAAATAAACAAAAAAGACTACAATTCGCTAAAGAATACCAAAACAAAACAAACGAGTTTTGGGACAAAGTATTGTTTTCAGACGAAAGTAAATTTAATATTTACCGATCTCATGGACGCATTAAAGTATGGAGAAAAACGGGAACAGCTTTAGAAGACAAGAACTTGCAAACAACAGAAAAGCATGGTGGTGGTGGAGTAATGGTGTGGGGGTGCAGGGCTGCTGCAGGCGTTGGGGAGTTAGTCGTTGTAGATGGTATAATGCGCCAGGAAGACTACCTTCACATTTTGAAGGAACATCTTTCGAAAAGCGCCGATAAACTGAGCTTAGGGTCTTATTACTACTTCCAACAAGACAACGACCCTAAGCATACAGTCGAAATCGTTCGTTTGTGGGTGCTCTGTAATGCTCCCCACAATCTGAAAACACCACCCCAATCTCCGGATTTAGATCCTAGCATCTTTGGGATGTTTTAGATTGGAAGATTAGACAACACCATATTACATCTAATAAGCACATCAAAGAAGTCCTTCAGCACGAGTGGAGTCAAATTTCACCACAAGTCACTGAAAAACTTGTACATTCAATGCCGAATAGATTACAGGCAGTTACATGCCGCGTCTAAACTGGTATCGGATATACAATGGAACAAATGAAAGAACCAATGCACGGGCGCATGCATTTACTTGGAGAACGCCTTCGACACCGTATGGCTAGAGGGACTCTTCTACAAGCTGAGCAGGCTGGGCATAAGCAAACCACTGCTGTACATACTTCATAACATGCTAACCAGTAGACAGTTCATTGTCAAAAATGGCAATGTGACTTCTGCTGGAACATTTTTAATTAAAAACGGTCTGCAATAAGGTGCGGTTAATTCTCCGATCCATTTCAACATTTACACGAGCGATTTCATAGGATCACTTCACCATGCCATAGCGTACGGAGACAACTTGATCGCGTACAGATCAGGACCAAAAATCGAGGTCATTGCACTGCTCTTGCAACGTGACTTCGATAAGATTCAGCGATATTGCGATGACTGGAAGTCAACTTCCAGAAATTGGAAACCATTCTTTTTAGGACGCCGTTGTCTGGTGTCTCTAGGGATTCCAGAAAGAAAGTTCTCAATCGTGGGACCGCACTGACAGCCACTTGCGAGTCGAAGAATAGTCAGATACCTGGGGCTCTGGTTAGACTAATATCTATATTTTAACAAACATATAGATGCTGCTCTTGCCAGAGCCAAAGGTGCTTTTGCCCTTACAAAGAGACTTTTTATAGCAAGCAACTCGATGCAAGGGTAAAGGTAACCTGCTACATGACCCTCATCCGGCCCATGCTCGTATATGGATGCCCCGTGTGGTTCAACGTTGGAGCAAGCTTGTTGGAAAAGATTCGGGTGTTTGAGAGGGCTTGCCTTCGGGCTTCCCTTTATTTATACAGAACACCAGAGTCCCAGTACATAAAATTCTACCTCAGTGAGATCCTATACAACAGGGCTAACCTAATAAGAGTGGATAATTTCGTTATCAAGCTGAAGGCACATTGCAAGAGCAATGAGCTCGACGAACAACCTGATCTCTGAGACTTATTACCCCAATTACGAATATCATGAGAGAGTGCGCCTTAACGGCTTTGTTCCCCCAGAGGCGTTCCTCTATTTTGATGAGAAAGGTCTGATCCAGGACAGATTGGCAGTGCCGCTAATCTTCCACGTTGCTCCGACAGCTGTGGATAGGCGACTCAACTACGACAGAGACGTTGCACACGGCAGTGTTTAGTGTCTCCGGTTTAGTAGAGCGGTAACAGGTCGCGATATTGATGACGTCCAACGTCAGTACGGTCATTTCTGGTGGCTAGCCAAAAGAGAGGAAACTCCTTCGTCGTTTCCTCCTAATCCAGGGTAGCCTGTTGGATGTTTAAAGTTGGCCGTTCTATATCCATGGCCGACTTACATAGTGTTACAAAAGTGGGGAACGACCGAGTCGAATCACCACCACTACTAGTACTACTACTAAAAACTACAAGAGAAAAAGAAAAAAAAGATTCACATCAATAAACCGCTGGGATCTTCGCCGCCCGCTCTTATTAAATAAAACCCGTCCGGTTATCTGCAGTCACCTGCAGCGAAATTCTCCTCTCGCCTTCACTTCACTTCCAAAGGAGACACGAGATTAAAATCAAAATTGCACACAGGCAATTAATCTCACCTCTGACTTTAGGCACCTTCCAATGCTCCACCCACACCGGCGCACCACCTCTCCAGTGTCATCTTGCTTGCCTTTGCAAGCGTCACCATCAACCTGAAGCGCCTCCGTCATGTCCATCAGCCGTCACCTATCAGTTGAAAAATTCATTAAAAAGGTAATCTAACAAGTACCTCACTACTCACCTGTTCTCTCCCCCCAAGGTTTACCTGCAATGCTTTATGTAGCACCCATCACATCATCTAAACGCAGTCGCCTGAAAAGAAACCCACCCGCAATATCTACCTAGGCAAAAGTTTCACCGCACAAAAGCAAACAACCCCGATTTCGACTTGCGCAATTGTACACGGTTGCACCTGCGCTGGCACAACCGCGGACCCCTCGATTCACAGCAACGATATCGGCTCTCCCCATGGCACAGGCCACCGAGAAATCCAGTTTCGTTTACTGGAACAAAGGGATCGAATGCACCTGCGAAAAACACCACAGAGAAAGGCAATAATGGCAACAAAAAAAAAAAGGGTAAACTGTTGCAGAGGGTATCCAATTATAGTTAACAGCAAGTAGGGGCGTGTGGACAATTATCTTCATTGGAGTGCGGGTGGACTTCGCAATTCTCCCAGTCGGAAAAACACCCGCATTTGTCGACCCGAAGAACGAACTCTCCAAGTCGATGCAGTACACCGCGCGGAACTGCTGCGAAGAGGAACCGCACTCTCTTGCAACTTTGTGTCGGAAGAAGGAAATCATCACACACACGCCCGAATCAAAATAAGTCACTTTTGTGGAACCGAAAACTTCCGAAAAACACGTAAAAACATGAAAATACCCGGCACGGTGGAAAGAAAAAAAAAATTGCGGAAAAAAAAGGGAATTCTGACGTCTGTCAGCAATGTCATCCGGGGCACGTTCAAGGAACTTTTTGATGCGGCGCTCCCATCTAGATATTCTGCGGGTTGCGTTTTAATTGCAAAAAAGCGACGATAAGTGACAAAAAAAGGAAAAATACAATTACAAGGGTAACTCCAGGTTCTCCGAGACAATAGACCCCTCGTTGGAGAGGGAAAATTATGGGCAATCAGGGGAAATGGGTGACGATGGCAAGAAAAAGGTGGACAAGTGGAAAATTGAAACAGAAAATTTTCCAAAATGGCGGAGGAAGATCCGAAAGGCTGGAGCGCCCGCATAGAGCCAGTAAGTTAGTTACAGTAGTCCGCCAAAAAATTATGAACACGGTTGAAATACTACAATTTTAAAGTCAAGATAATATTTGCATAATTAACACGTGGAAACAATGGTTCCTACTTATTCAATATTATTTTTTATTATGTTTTTAAAATGGTTACTGTACATATGTTTAATACTTAGTCACATTTCCTCTGTTTTTTAAAACACTGTGAACTCTGGTAGGCATACTCGCAATACACACTTTCACCATATCTCTGATGCCGCTATCGTTTTTCCACACATCCTCAATATTTTGTTTCAACATTTGTATTGTTGTATTCTTTCGAGTATAAACTTTTGATTTTAAGTAAGCCCAACAATTCTCGATGTGGTTTAGGTCTGGAGAATTGCCAGCCCAAGGAAGAATGTTAACGTTTCTTGAATTTATGAAGTTTATACTTTTTTTTGAAGTGTGGCAAGGAGCGCCATCCTGCATAAAGGTGTAGTCTGTTGGAGTAAACTGAAGACTTTGCAAATAAGGCAAAAAAAACCGTATCGAGTACCCGTACGTATTGGTCGCTGTTCATTGTTTTATCAACAAAATATATTGGACCAGGGCCCTCCGACGATATGCAGTTCCAAACCATAACTGATGCCGGATGTTTAACCGTTTTAACTACACATTCCGGTTTGTAACGCTCCTGTGGCCTCCTTCGAATGAATTTTACCATTTCAGTAACGGCTTCAAGGCGGCATTCATCACTGAATATGATCTTTAAATGAGGAAAAAACAAGATTTACGAAGGATGCACAAAGTTGTTGTCGAAAAATAATATGGGAGAGGACTTATGTTAACCTACCTTATTCCAATCACTCATTTCATAATTGCGATGTAATTTTGCCCAAATATACCGCTGATTTTTCATCCTTTCGGTAAGTTTTGGCTTTTTTGCGGGGCGCCTACACTTCAAATTATTTTTAGAAAAAATTCTTTCTATGCTTCGTAGAGAGATATCTAAACCATCGTTACGCAGCTGCTTTAAGATTTCTCTTGTTGGTTTTCTCCTATTTTCTAAGGCCATTTTAACCACTTTCCTGACCGTTCTATCTGAGAATTTCGGTTTTCTTCCACAGTTTTGGCGAGAACTCTTAAACAATATATTGCCATTTTTCCGCATTTTCGCTACATTAGCCACTGTTCCCAGAGAAATTTTCGTTTTTTTGGCAATATCTCTATACCGTAAGTGTCCAGAATCAAGATACGTTCAAATTTCCGTTTTTTTCTTTTCAGAAATATCTTTTTTGTGACCCATTATAAAAAACACACCTTATTTCATTAATTCACAAATATTTTCTTAAACACTATAAAAAGTTAATAAATATTGAAAGGATTTTAATGCTGAATAGTTCTACGAATTTCAAAAACTATAATGAATGCAAAACAGATAAAAGAACCTTTACAAACCACAAGCACGTTTAAAATGAATGCCAGAAGAAAGCATAATCACTACAACTGTATCAGCGTAAGTGTGCTTAGCGGTACTTTTACCGCTAATTTTTTCAGAGACGACATTGTCATACTTCCAGACGGTGTGGCAAGAATACAGCAAATATCATACCATAAAAAAAATACAATGAAAACATTAACTGGGCAATAAGCGCGATTTTTTGCGAAAAAGATTAAAACTGTGACGGTGTTCATAATTTTTTGGCGGGGTACTGTAAGTTAGTTAAGCTAGTTTTAAGCGTTTTTTCTAGCATGTAAGTTAATAAATGGATTAATAAAAATGCACTAAAAATGAAATGAGAAAGATTACAGACAGTAATCAAGCAAATCGAATGCAAACAAAGTATTGAATTACAAAACCATCACTTTTTTTAATTTTTTATGTACATTGCGAATACTTTTGCCCAACTAAAAAATGGACTCTATGTTACCTTTTTTTTTGTTAATATAGATTTAAGATTTTAAATTATTTTATGTGAGCAATTAAAGGTATCAACGTTGGTTTTGCCAATACTTTTGTCTCTCAGTGTATGTACATGCTCCAATTGCGATAACGAAGAAGCGCAACAGCGAGTGAGTGGGGGTGATAAGATGGGATGCACCAGCACTGAATTGTGATTATGTTTTTTTTATTTAGTTATATTATTAAATTTTTTTTCCACTGTACTACACTGAATTTGATTATTTTGGTTTTAATTTTTTATTTTTTTATTTTTGTCACAACGATGTCACGTATAATCGCGAGTGCGCTTGACGGATGATCGCGTGTGTGCTCGACGGCAGGCAAAGGGCAACTTCCCGCGATAACTTAGTTTGTGGGAGGAAAGTTAGGAGTAAAGAAGGAGTTACCTACTTTTAAACAATTTTCTCAGCTCTTGGAAGCTAGATTTAGGGCATTATAGGTTGTAGTTGATCAACAAGGGCAAAACCGATTTTTGAAAATGGATATAGGTTCGCGGAAAAGAGTAGTCAACGAAATTTGGGTTTGCGAAAACTGCCTTGCGTATAGCAACAGTACCCACCAATGCCCAAGTCAAGCACGTTGCTATTTCCGTCAGCAGCTTCACCATTTCCTGCTTCATGACTCAAACTCACCCCACACAAGCAATCGGTCCAGTAGTTCTCATCCACACATACACTCACATTCACATATACAGCCGATAGCACATTCATCAACACAAACACGATTTTATACAGTCCATTCGAACACCACACAATTCAGAAAGACACTCACACACTAACACTCAACACATACGTGATTCGAATCACGTATGTGATTCACGTATTTGATTCGGATCTCACTCGAGATCAGACCTCGGCAATCAATCCTCATGTACCAGCTTTTACACCGAACGATAATGTACAGGAAACTATAGGTAGTCCAAGTTTGGCGGTCAGATACGGACTTTTAAGGTAAAGTCATTGTACGATCCCCATTTAGTAACCGTTACAAGAAGGCACACTGCCTCCTAGGTGCTACTAGCATGCACGATTCGCAAACCTGAGTACTCGATGCCAGGAATACGCCTACGTACTAAACACACACCCTACACACTTCAACCACTCTCCCCGCGGGACTGCCGTTAGGTATTACTTCGCGGGGCTGGTTAGCAATTCATGCTTTGCTTCTTGTATTGCTGCTTCTGATGCTTCGGTTGCTTCTGCTGCTCTTCTTAGCTTTTCTATTCTCCGCAACTCGTTTTGTAGAGTTGTTACGAAAGAACATATTGCCATCCAATTTTCTTCCAACCGTAACATATGGTCGAGGAGTAATGACGGACTTGGCAGAGTAATTCTCCATGCCGTGAAACGTGTGCAGTAAAACACTGCGTGCTCCGTATCCTCATCTTCACCTGGGCATTCCGGGCAGGATGGTGAGTTGTCGTGTCCGAATCGGTGTAGATATTTGCGGTAGCCACCGTGGCCAGACAAGAACTGCGTTAGATGGTAGTTGCAGTCTCCATGCTTTCGACTTATCCAATCTTGGATTGTCGGTATAAGTTTTTATGTCCATCTGCCTTTTATTGTATTAGCCCAACGAGCTTGCCACATAGCTGCTGACGCTGCCCTTTATTCTATTTTTATCACCTTGATACCAGTGGCGTCGTGATGACTCAATGCTCTTCTGTTATATATCCTCAGCATTTCATCTGCGAGAATATCGATGGGGACCATTCCAGCTATGACAAATGCAGCTTCGTCAGAGATGGTTCGAAAGCCGCTGATTGTCCGTAGCGCACAGAGTCTGTATGATGACGATAGTTTCCTTTTGGTCTCCTTCGTCCTCAGTGCCTCCGCCCAGACTGGGGCGGCATATAACAGAACTGAGGTGATAACTCTAGAGAGTAGAATCTTTCTAGCGTATCCAGGTCCACCGATGTTAGGCATGATACGCGAGAGAGCTCCCTGCATTTGCGATGCTTTTTTGGTAACAAAATCAACATGCGTTTTAAACCGTAGCCTGTTATCCAGCATTACTCCAAGGTAATTAACTGCCTCTTTCGACCTGATGGTTTGGTTACCAACCTGAAAGTTGGCAAATTCGACAGTTTTCCGGCTGGTTATAAGAACAGCTTCTGTTTTATGGTCAGCTAGTTCTAGTCCGGCGGATACTAGCCAATCTTTTATCCGGGCAATTGCTTCATTTGTAGCTGATTCTACTGCACGGATCTGTTTAGCTACTGTCACGACTGCAATGTCATCGGCGAATCCAATTATCATTACTCCCCCAGGTAACGCTAATCGTAGTACTCCGTCGTACATGATGTTCCACAATAGTGGCCCTAAAACCGATCCCTGTGGAACTCCCGCAGTTACGTTGTAGTATTTTACGCCTTCATCGGTATTGTACCTCAGCTTTCTGTTGTTGAAGTAGTTCGTCACTATCCGTAGAAGGTAATATGGCGTATCCATCCTGGCAAGTGACCTTCTAATAAACGACCAGTTCGCAGAGTTGAATGCGTTTTTAATGTCCAGCGTTACTACTGCACAATACTCCTTTGTTCCGTAGAGCCATCTTTCTCCTTCGATGGCACCTTTGGCGATATCGACTACCGCTCTTATGGCATCAACAGTAGATCGTGCTCTTCTGAAGCCAAATTGGTGATCTGAGAGGGCTCCTTTCTCTTCTACTACTGCGAGTAATCTATTATAGATTATCTTCTCGAGGATCTTTCCCATGGTGTCTAATAGGCATATTGGGCGATAGGATGATGGTTCTCCTGGGGGCTTCTTTCCTTTTGGCAGTAGGACCAAATGCTGCGTTTTCCATTTTTCGGGAAAGGTTCCTTCTTCAAGGCACTGCTTCATTGTTGTTATGAAGAGGTCTGGTCTTTTTGTTACAGCTGCCTTTACTGCCTTGTTCGGGATGCCATCGGGTCCCGGAGCCTTGTTGTCACCTATCTTGCTGCATGCCCTTAGCAGTTCCTCGTGAGTAATTAAAGGAATATCTTCTGGATTGACTTCTCGTATAATATTGCACATAGCAGCAGGCCTTTGAGGGAAGAGGTGCTCTACTATGGATCTCAGCATTATCGGACATGTTATTTGAGGAGTCCTATAGCCCTTTAATTTCGTCATCACCATTCTGTATGCCGAGCCCCATGGGTTGATGTCGGCTTCTTGACAGAGACGTTTAAAGCATGCAGTTTTGCTTTCCTTAATGGCTCTATTTAAGCTACGTATCGCCAGTCTAAGGGTGTCCAGGCATTGTTGGAAATCCGCCCTCCTTCTTGATCTTTGGACTTTACGCCGGGCTTGCAGACATTTTGCCCGGAGTTCGCCTATTTCCTCGTTCCACCAGTAACACGGTGATGCGTTCCTGGTGTTTGCTCTCCTAGGCATTGATGCGTCGCACGCTGTGGTGATGGTGCCTGTGAGGTGGTGAGCGAGGGTCTCCGCTGTTCCGCTTGAAGCTTGATCACCGTTCAACTTCTCTTCGAATGCATCCATATCGAAAGATCTGTCATTCCATTTTTGCAAAATTGTTTTCTCTTAAATAAATTCTTATGTGGAACTGAGCGAAAATAAAACATTATTTTTTTTTTATTTTAAAATAACAATTTGGTTTTTTATTCAAATTCTTCTTCTTCTCCTAAAAACTTCGTCACAAAGTAACATATTATAATCAATACAATAATCAATATTTCAAGATAAAAATGATAAACAAACTGTCTGAGAGAATACATTTATTTTGGATTGTTCCATGAAATTTAGTATAAATAGTAGATTGGACTTATAATGCAAATCAGACAATCTTTAAACATGGACATTCAAGCTGAATTAAACGCTCTAGAAGTTCCAACTAACTTCAAGCCAACAAAAAAACTAATAGATCTACCGATGCTAACACAACTAAGAATATTGGGAATGAAAAAAGTCATTACAAAATGCGGTGTGCGAATGGTGGTCGAATTGGAGGAGTATCAGGTAATTAATTTCTTCAATGGATTTTTTTTTTTTTTTTTTTTTAATTCTAATTAATTCCAAAATTAATTACAGGTGTTCTTACCAATTCGATATAACACTTTAAGCAGTAGAGCGATAGATGGTATAAATGAGGGTAATCACATCCTCATCTTTATAGAATCCATTGGAAGATCTGCGCAAATCAAATTAATCCGGGCAGAGGATTAATATATTATAGAATCATACACATACCAATTTTGTCCCCAAGCCAAAATAGATGAAATTCCAGAAACAATATCAGCAAAACGATAAGGAACAACATGTTTAAATGTATTGCATTAATATGAATAGAAAAAAGTAAAACACAAATAATGAAATGTTGATTGAAACTTTTTTTATTTCTTTTTTTAAAAATATGTGTTTACAAATTAAGTTTCTTTATTATTTAATATTTTGGAATGACCCCAAACATAGGTACTTATTCCATCTCTACGTATACTCTTAGTGTCATTATAACTTAACGCTAACTTATTAATATTTTGCGTATAAATGTTATGTAATTTACTTCTAAATATAAACATGGACTTATAAATATTTTGTTTTTTTATTAAACACTTATGATAATCCCTTATATCTAAGCTATTAGTTACAGATTTTTGTATGCCCTTTGCTTTTTTAATTACTTCACCTTTATCTACGCTAAAGGAATACATTTTTGCTCTTAACCCAACAAATTCCAACATTTTTCAAGAATTATTTTCATCTTTGAACTTGCCGAGTACTTTACCATTTGTTAGCGGAAAATTGTGAGCATTTTCTTCGGGATACTCTGAGGTGTCAAACCTAGATTTCTCTGAATTAATGACATCGTCATATATATCAGCATAAAAATCATCTGTCGTCAGCGAATAAATAAATGAATCTGTATCCATATAGTTTAACCGAACTGATTCATTAAATTTTTGTTTCATATAATCATAATGAAAGTCATACATTAACCACTTTGACAGTTCTAACACAACAAAACCTAAATAGATGGGTTTATCGAACTTTACCTTTCCTTTTCTCATTTCAATAGCACACATGTCTGGTGAAAATATAGATTGACTATGAAAATTGGAATTTGCAATTAGACTTCTAGCATTCAATCGAAATTTTTGAGAATCCCAAATTGTTACTATTTTCACATCCTTTCGCTTTTCTACATTTTCTTTCCATAAACGCTATTATTCATTAACTTGAAAAAAATCTTTTTCAAACTTATTTACAGCTCTCATTCGATGTTCAGTATTTAGTGTTATATATTCCTGTAACCATTTAGATTGACTGAATGTCAACACTCTGTGTACTTTGGTGAGAATTAACCCATTTTTAAGACATTGCTGTAAATTCCTCATATGAATAACATATTTCTTCTTTGAATACAAATTAGCTGTCAATTCTACTTCCAAAACACAACCAACATTATTGTCTTTAAAATTTGAAATAAACTCAGTTGTGTAAATCTCAGGATCATGCCATCGAAAATTACCATAGGGAAGGGGTTGTGACATTGCCCAACCATACAAGTTATTCGCATCGAAATACATAAGGAATTCCTTTAATTTGTTTGAATCATAAGTGGTAATATACTTATTGTTAGCGAAAGCATATCGATGACTACACTGACATAAACCCCCTCGTATACCTCGTTTAAAGAAGTTATATATAATTCGTGGATAAATAAAACAGATTTAATGTGAATCCCTCCTTCACCCCACCCCTCAATATGGGTATAAAACAAGATATAATCGTAGAGTGTATTGTTATTAAAACATTTGGTGTAGGTTATCTTGTTCGATTGTCTAATAATAATAATAATAATAATAATAATGTTGAAGGTCTAATGATGTGGGTTAATTATAAAAATAGAATTTACAGACCATTTGTTAACGAAGTAATTAAATGTAAAATAACAAATGTATTGGAGGGCTTTATTGATTTAATCAATGTTGATGAATAAATAAAAAACATAATTGTTATTTTTCAAAAAAAACGTTTGTTTTATTAAAAAAATATTCTCTTAAGTTATATTCATATGATATGTTTGTTTTGCTTTTCGCATATCCAGTACTTCATAATTAGATTTATATTCTATATCATACTTAGTTATATGCTCTATTTCTGATTTGTTTTCAAAATTGCTATCGTAAGAACATCGAATTTTCAATTCCTTGCTTTATTTTTTCAAACAGCAATTCCACAGCCCTGTCTTTTTTAACGCTTGGAACAGTCTTTCTATCGGTTTAAAAGTCAACTTGAACTTGATTAAACGATTTTTGATATGATTTTTAGAGCGCTTTGAAATCCCCCTTACGTCAATTACTTCAAAATCAATTTCTTTAGTTTTACTCTCATAGAACATCACTCCGTCAATTTGTTTCAAAGGCTTGGCCTTAACTATAGAAAACTTTTTAAGAATAAGAATAAGTGACAGAAATTTAATCAAGATCCGTTAGAGAACTTATTTGGTAAAATAAGAGCATGGAATATTAATAAAAGTAATCCAAGTGTTTCCGAATTTAACTCCATGCTAGCCAAAGTTATATGGATAACATTTTTATTCAAATCAAAATGTTCCAACTGCGAAGAAGACGATTCAGAATATCTACAGGTGGATTTGAATCCTATTTTGCAGAGTGATATAGAAGGACAAATAATACTTACCCAAGAGCTATCACAAAATCACGATATTCTTATGAATGAGGAATGTTTTGAAAATAACACGAATACGAACAATGTTGTTAATTCACCAGATGAAGACGCATTATCAGTCAAGGTACCGCAGGTCAACGACCTTGCTACAAGATACTTTGCCGGATACTGCTTCTTTAAAACAATAAAAAAAAATTAACAAAATCTGTGAAAATTGTGCTGAATAAATTTCAAAGGACAAACAAAATTTCTATCTAACGGAAGTATTGATAAAATTAAAAGAATATGAAAATTCAAAATGAAATACGGTTCTCTTATGACCGTCGGAAAAATATTTTTAAGTATGCCGTCTTCATGTACAATTTTTTTTGTGAATACTTTCGAAAACTACCTTTTGCATCTAACTTAAAAGAAAATATAATCAAAGAATGTATAAAGGCAACAAATATACATTTTCCGAATTGGTTCAATGTATGTTATGACCACAAAATTAATTTAATAAATTTCCTAATAGTGGTATTGCTCTGGAGAAATTGTAAATGGGTTCCTGATAAGAATTTAAATAAAAGTAGAATTTCCAGAAATAAAAGAAAAAAATTCGAAAATGTAATGAACGCTTAAAAAGTAAACTCGACAGATAAATTGATAGTGATTATTGGGGGGTTGGGAGGGTGGGGGTCGATATCCTGCAACTTCCTCGTTCGGGTCCCCTGGAAATTACTTCAGTTAAGGTTATTTAACTGCAATTTAATACTAACCTAATTTAAGTTAATGATTATTTTGTTAGGTTAGTTAGTTTTTTTTATAATAATTTCGAACATTAGTCACCTTCACTTAGGTAGGCCAAGAGTAGTGATCAGTAATTATAAGGGCATAAATATAAAATGCAGTATGTGTTGTGAACAACATAATTTCCACGCAATCAGCAGTTTACTGTGGACATCGAAGGTGTCATATCACCGTCTGGGTGCTTGTCATCCAACACCTGTGTGACCAGACAGTGGAGTTATCTAGATTTATGTTTGTCATTTTCTTTGTATAAATTGTATATAAATGGTCTAGAATTAAAGCAATGAGTGATTCGTTGAAAATCCATGGAACAAGGTGTTTGTTTATTGTGAGACCCCCCACCAGAGGTAAGGCTTACATCTCATAAAATTCACTTTGTCCAACGTAACATTTGGTCCTTCGAAGCCAACGAAAATCGTTATCAGAGCTTTAACACTGATTATTAAAAATATAATATTAAATAAAAATACACCCATTTTAAAGCGCAACCAGGGCTACAAACACTGGTAAATACAATATTAGTGAAAAGCGTTGCTAGGGCTGAAAACACTGGTAGTGAACCATTCTCAGTGCAAGTGATACTTGGAATCTTCAATGGAGGATAACGACGTCTACATTATTGTTGCCAGGCAGAAGGCTTTAGCAAAAGAGCTAAAACAGGCGCAAACCAACTTTGGAAAAGACAGCGCTGTACGGAAAAGTCAACGATATAAAGAAAAACGAATTAAAAAAATTAAAGAAATTTGGACTGAATTTGAGAATAATCATGAAAAAATTCTTAATGTCGTAAAACCCGATACTCCCTATATTCAGAACAATACATTTCAATTAGTGAAAACAGTGGCGGATTCCACCTAAGAAAATGTGCAGCAAATCACAAAGAACTCTTAACGATAATTCAAGATGCAAACGGTCAAGGTAGCATCAACTTGGATAAGGAAGAAGTCCTCGAAACTCTAGGGATTCATTGGAATCCAACCGCTGATACATTTCAATTTAGTGAAAACATTTTACGAACAGTTGAGAACTAAATTGAAAAAAAAAAATTACCGATCAGAGCTGGTATTAGTTGAATCAAATAAACAGAACCCAGCGCCATCCGAAAACGAACCTCAGCGACTCCGTCTAAGAAAGTTAGAGATAAAAATTGCGGCACTCATGAGGAGCATAGATTCCTTTGAACAAACATTCAAGAACTACTCTAAAGAAGTTCATGAGTATCAGCAAAAAATTCTACTTGATCAATGGAAAGTTTTAACAGAATTTCATAAAGAATTTCTGACCCATGCAACAAATGAAGATTGCAAAACTTCATATCTAACGGAATACAGGTACGAAAGGGGTTCAAGAAGACATAAACATATTTCAAATGGCTTCAAAAAAGTCAGAAATAACATTAGCTAAGGATTCGTCATCTAATCTAGAGGTTCGACTTCCTCAGCTCAAAATCCTCATATTCAAAGGAAACTATTTAGAGTGGCAGTCATTTGGTGATATTTTCACAACAATAATACACAACAAGGTAACGCTTGGTATCACTGAAAAGATGGAGTATTTTAAAACACATTTAGAAGGTGAACCATTCCAACTCATCCAACATTTCACAATATCTAGTGAAAACTACCAGTGCGCATGGGAATCTCTTAAGAAACGTCACGACAACGAACGGAAAATCTTATCACTGCACCTGGACAGAATGTTCAAAACAAGCCATCAGGGAGGTCAATCTACAGAAAGTCATTTAAAAGCCGTTCTAGATGCAAACAAAGAAGGTTTTGCGGCTCTCAAAAACATGGGATTTGAAACTTCTTCTGGGGGACCAATCATAGTTCACCTAGTTGTAAAGGCACTGGATCCAGAGAGCAGAAACCTGTTTGAGCAAGGCATAAAGAGGCCAAATAAGGTACCAACGCAAGAAAAACTCTTTGAGTTTCTTGCAAGAAGATACCAAGCAATAGAGGTATTGGGATCATCTCGGCAACGATCGCATAAGGACGAGAATAAGAACACTGTGAGAAATTACCAAATAGCAGCGAAGTCCAGTTGCATATTTTGCAAGAGTGATCACAACATTTACTCTTGCAACAAGTTTATGAATTGGACTCCAAGGAAAAGATGTGAGCAAGTCAAACAAGCCAAGATATGCATGAACTGTCTGCTATGTAATAAAAAGCATTATAAACTGCTTCACCAAGAAAATTACGCTGGAAAACGGCACAACGATTCGGCCTGTTCTGCCTCAATTCAATCACAGCCAGTTCAAAGTCATCAAAGCCAAAGTGTGCTACTCGCAACAGCCATCGTTATTGGTACCAACGTTGATGGACATCGCAGGGAATTGAGGGCTCTCATAGATCCAGGGTCCCAAGCAATACTAATTTAAATCAATGGGTTAAGAGCAACGGATGCTGGCATAGCCCGCAGTAAGGTGGAAGTCTCAATCGAACCAAGATTCAGATCAGACTTCAAACTTTTAGTCTCAGCACTTGTGTTGCCAAAACTTACCAAACTGATGCCCGATAGAAACAACATCAACAGTTTTGAGTTGATTAGGAATCTTGAATTAGCCGAACCAACATTTTTCATTCCTTGACCTATGATATGATATTAGGAGCCGATGTGTATGGAGACATCATTCTCAATGGCATTAAGAAGGGTTCGAAAGGTTCCCCGGTGGCTTAAAGGTCGCATTTAGGATGGTTCATCACAGGCCGTACATCACCAAAAGGCGAAGATGTGAAAGTCGTAAATAGAAAACCAACTTAAGCGATTCTGGGAACTCGAAAAGGAACTGGATTGCGAACAAGATTACCAAAAAACCCACCATCGAGAACCCGACGGTAGGTATACTGTAAGCATCCCTTTCAATCAAGAATTAATGCAAAAATACAGTCTGAGTGCATCAAGAGATAGTGCTGTAGCTAGATTACTCCAATTAGAAAAAGGATTTGCCACTGACCCACAGTTGAGATTGGAATATATAAAATTCATAAACGAATTCATGGAATTGGGTCATATAGTCGAGATTACAAAAACAAAACCCCAAGACAAAAAATATTTGTTATATGCTGCATCATGCAGTTCTAAAACCAGACAGCACTACTACAGAAAGTAGTGTTAAACGCATCATCAAAATCGTCAGCCGGTGTCAGTCTCAACCAACTGATGTACGTTGGTCCAATATTACAAGAAGACTTAACGACAATAATCATGCGCTGGCGAAGACACCGCTTTCTTTTAACAGCGGACATCGAAAAGATGTATCACCAAGTAAAATAAAGCACCCATCATCAAGATTATCAGTATATAGTGTGGAGGGGTTCGACAAAAGAACCAATAAAGGATTACAAGCTGACCACAGTTACTTATGGTAACTGTGTAAAAACCCTAAACCAATTGCCAATAGATGAGCAGCAGAATTATCCACCCGCGTCTAAACTGGTGAGGAACAATTTCTATGTAGATGACCTAATGAGTGGAGGGAGCACGTTAAGTGAATGCAAGGAGATGCAACGTGAGTCGATTCAATTATTGGACAGTGGCGGATTCCACCTAAGAAAATGGGCAGCAAATCACAAAGAACTCTTAACGATAATTCAAGATGCAAACGGTCAAGGTAGCATCAACTTTGGGTAAGGAAGAAGTCATCAAAACTCTAGGGATTCATTGGAATCCAACGGCTGATACATTTCAAATTAAAGTAGATATCAATAAAGCAACAGCAAAGTTGAGAACCTCATCGAAGCATGCAGCAAGTCCCAATTGCTGAAACTATTAAAATTCCTAGATGGACTGGCGAACTTAAGTCACAAAAAATTGAACTACACGGGTTTGTGATGCTTTTGATGCAGCATATGCAGCAGTAATATACTCCAGAACCACAGAAAGGAACACTGTTCAAAGGAATTAAGAAAAGCGCGAAAAACTCTATTAACCTACACAATGAATTAAAACCTTGCTTCCGGTTTTGACCACGTTTTTATTTCGATTGACTTTAAAGATATGACAAGAAGACAGTCAGGGCTTATGACAGAAGGACAGAATGATTGTGCTAACAGTGTTGCCATCTTCTCAAAGAAAGTTTATACTGGTAGATTGCCGCCTACCGTGTAGATCTCCTAGTTCGCTGTCGATTGGAAGAGTCACATGCTTAGAAATTGCGCTCTTTATAATTGAAGACTGAGTACGAACAGTCGCAACTCGAACTCCAGCATGCACTTCAAGGACGCGACCCAATGTTCATTGAGTGGATGGTGCTCGTTCATCCCGAATTAGTATAAGGTGACCGACCTGAAGGTTCGTCTTTGTTTGTGGCCATTTATATCTAACCTGCAACTCATGCAGATACTCACAACTCGATCGCCCACCAGAAAATGTCCGGGAGTCAGGGCGACTAGGTCCGTGAGGTCATCGGACATAGCTGAGAGCGGTTTGCTTTAGTACGGTGTAGAACTCCTAGAAGGTTAACAACGCTTCGCCTACGGTGCGCTTGAGATGATGCTTCATGCTCTTAATTCCGGCTTCCCACATGCCTCCAAAGTTTGGGGATCCTGGTGGGATGAAGTGCCATGAGACTCCATGACATGCAATAGATCGCGCAGTCGCTTCTAACTGCTTGCGATAGGCATCAGCATCTTCCTTGAGAACTGTACTGGCACCGATGAAAGTCGTCGCACAATCACTGTATACATCGGAGCTATAACCTCGCTGAGCAAAAAATCTTCGTAGGGCTGCAAGAAATGTGTCGGTCGTCACATGCTTACCAGCTCGAGATGGATAGCTCGTGTGCTAAGGCAAACGAAAAGAGCGACGTATCCTTTATGACTACGACATCCTCTTCCTTTTCATGTACGAATCTTATATGGACCGCCGTAGTCCAACACGCAGTGTTTGAATGCCGGTGCGGGGGTGCAGCGGTGAGTGGGAAGGCTTCCCATAATTTGATTTGCCATGGTTCCTTTATGGCGGAAGCATTTTATGCATCGATGAATGTACTTATGAATTGAGGAGCGTGCGTCGATTATCCAGCAGCGCCTGCGGAGATAGTGGAGTGTAGCCTGGGTGCCCCCATGCATAGTAGATTTGTGTGCTTGAGCAATGAGCATTGTACATAACCGGTTCTCTCTCGGTAGAATGATTGGATATCTTTCAGAAGCAGGTATTATGGCGTTCCTTAGCCTACCGTTCAACCGAACGATGTCTATCATCGGATTTAATTTCAATAACTTGCTCTTTATATTGATGGGTTTGCTTTGAAGGAGACAAGATATTTCATTAGTAAAGTATAAGTTTTGAACATAGCTTATCCAGAATAGCAAAGCAGTGCGTCTCTCAGAAGCTGTGCACCAAGACGAGGTATCATGTGACTTCTTTAAAATCGCCGCAACACCATGGCACCCTGATGTAACAGCAATCAGTCTTTTAATGTCTGAGTACTTGTTAAGCAAATCCCATTCCATATCCTTGACCGGCATTGGCAGGCACGGAGCATTCAGTAATGCGCTAACTTCGATAGTTTCACCCAAACTTGGACTTTTCGTTGGCCATTCCGTTTCGTTTTGGTGTAGCCATGCCGGGCCATACTACCATATATCGAGGTCAGCAAGTTGAGATGGATATACGCCACGCGAGGCTACGTCAGCTGGATTGCTTTTTGTTGGCACATACCTCCAGAATTCGACAGATATCAACTCTTGGATTTTGGTGATTCGATTAGCCACGTATTGTTTGTGCTTTTCAGGGTTCGATCGTATCCAGCTTAGCGTTGTTTTGGAATCCGACCAGCAATAGGTTTGCATGGACGGAAATTGAAAAACCTTTCACACGGTTGCACTAATTTTGGCAGCTAGGAGTACTCCACTGAGTTCCAAACATGGCACGGTGATATTCTTCAGTGGTGCCACCTTAGTCTTAGCCATGAAAATTGATACCTTGATCTTACCATCTGATGTTTTCACTCTCAGATAAGCTACAGCGGCATAGGCAGATGTAGAAGCATCAAAAAACACGTGTAGTTGGGAGTTCTGGGTGTTGTTGATGAAAATATCCACCTATTATTAATTTTCTCGATGAGTGGCAGCTCTTCGCGAAACTTCGTCCAATTTTGCTGATGTGGCTCAGGAATATGTTCGTCCCACGAACAACCAGAATGGCAAAGTTTCTGGCAGATCATCTTTCCTGTGACCACTACTGGAGCCAACACACATGGTGGGTCATATATTTTTGCAACATCCGACAGCTACTACCTTTTAGTAACGAGTCCTGATAGGAGAGTTACGTGTACTCTGTATGCAATGCAATCGGAATCACAGAACCAGTAGATACCCAGTGCTTTCGTGTCACGATCCAAGTTCAGGTCACATCGGATTTCATGTTCACAGTCTTGCACATTGAGATGTTGTAGAAATTTTGTTGAATTTGAATTCCATTTACATAACAAGAAACCTCCACGCTGCAGCATCTGAAGTTGTCCTTGTAGTTTGAGAGCAGCCTCAACCGTATCCGCTCCATGAAGACAATCGTCCATGTCGAATGACTCCCTTAGAACACTGACAGCCTTGTGGAAATCTGCCTCTTCATCCTTGGCCAAGGTGTGAAGCACTTTAGTGGTCAAATAGGGAGAACAGTTCAAACCATAGGTGACGGTCAGCAATCTATAGCTACTAGGATTGCCATTTTCTTCTTTCCATATGATACGCTGCAAGTTAGCATCATCTCCTTCGACAAAGATCTGTCTATAGCATTTTTCAATGTCGGCCATGAATCCAATTCGATGAGTTCGCCACTTCAGAATAATAGTTGCCAAATCATTTTGCAGTTTGGGTCCCACGTGAAGACAATCGTTTAATGAAATGCCCGATTTACATTTTCTTGACGCGATAAAGACGGTTTTTAGTTTGGTCGTTGAACTTGTTTCTTTATACAACACGTTGAGGTTCGACTTCTTGCTGAACTGGTTCCATATGTCCGAGGTTCAGATACTCGTCCATAAATTCCTCGTATAACGTTTTCATGTTAGGATCGTTTTGTAGGCTATTCTGTTGGTATATAAACAGGTTGTATGCATCCTGCTTTGTGTCCGCTAGCGCGGCTAAATCGATGAAGTTTTTGAATAGGTACTTAATTACGTAGCGTCCGGAATAGGTCCGACGTACAGTATGTTCAAAACACTCTTCGCAGTAGAGCTCATCTTGTGTCATCTTTGAGATAGATTCCACATCTTCCTGCTCGTTGAACTTCCACATATTCTGAATAAAGTCACCGAGTTCAGTAAATGTGAATGCACAAAAGTTTGTGGGCAACTGTAGAGTTATTGGTGCAGACAAGAGTCCGTAGATCACCCATCCCAGGTGGGATGGATTGCTTGACTTCACCATCAAATGGAGAGCCAAACAGGTCAGCTCCCAGGATGACGTCAATAGATCCAGGTTATAGAACTTCGGGTCAGCTAATTCCAGATCCAAAAATTCAGCAAATGACTTGAGGTCCACATGCGTAGCAGGCATTAGATTCCCCAATCGTGGCAAGATAAGAGCTGCACAGCTGATTGTAAAATCTACTTCTTTGAGAGAGCTCACTGAGATTTGGACCAGTCCCGTTGACCTCCCTACTGTTGCCCCCCCAACTCCAGTTACAGGAACGGAAGTACGAGTTCAACGCAGATGCAGCTGTTGGGCAGCATAGTCGCTGATAAAGGATGCCTGTGAGCCACTATCTAGTAGCGCCCGAAGTTGAAGATAGTGCCCAGTGGCAGATCGAACTCCAATTACAGGAGCTGTAGCAAGCAGTACAGGTCCAAGTTGTTGTACCAGTGATACGTAGTTGTCGTCTTGATAATGCATAAGCGAGCTTTCTGTGCGTGTGTGATTTGAGTTGACTCTCTCTGTTTGTATTTTACCACCCTCATGTAACATAGTGTGATGCTTTCGTCGACATTTGAGACAGGTAAATGATGATGGACACTCCGCGTGAGAATGGTCAACCTTCAAGTAGTTCATACACACTTGCACTTTTGTCACAAACTCTAACCTTTGCGTTGGTGATTGCTTTCTAAAATCTGAACAGAACATGAAGATATGTTTGCCAGAGCAGCTCGGACGGCGAGTCACATTTGTTTGGTGACTACGTATTGGTAGATGACTCAACGGCTTGGGATCTTGTTCCTTCTGCTTCGCTTTGGTAGTGTTGCTATCATCTTAACAAACACACAAGATCACTTTGCTTACGTGTAAAACTAAAGTAGCACCCATTAAACACAAACTCACAATTCCAAAGATCGAATTATGCGGAGCCCACTTGTTGTAGAAATTAATGGCTGAAGTGAAGAGAGTAGTTGAAACTCAAGAAAAAAATGATTATGCTTGGACGGATTCAATAATCGTGTTAGCTTGGATAAAGAACAGTTCATTAAATGAAAAAGTATTTGTTTCTAACAGGGTTGCTTAGATACATACATATATTCACCCAAGTTCGTGGAGACACATAAGATCGACAGAAAATCCTGCAGACTGTGCATCAAGAGGCGTAACACCAACTAAACTAAAACATCATTCTCTATGGTGGAGTAGACCTTTGTGGCTTGAAAAGGCCACTGAATATTGGCCGACAGAATCCGAGAAACTTCAGCCTTCCGAAACTGATTTCATGGACGCGACAGTCTATTCAGTAAAGAAATACAACATCGTCGAACTATTTTCCTCGTACACAAGACTAATTAGAACGATATCCTATTGTAAATGGTTTGCAATAAACTATAAACATTTACATCTGGACATTTTTTAATCGGCTGAGAATTGAATGCAGTACCTAATCCAAGATTAGATCAGAAGCAACACAAAGAACAAAGTGGAAATAAGTAAAACCAAACCTTTCTATTGGTGATATAGTGTTGGTTAAGGATGATCGATTACCACCCAATAAATGGAACCTGGGCAAAGTAACTGAACTGCATCAAGGGAAGGAGAAGAATGTCCGTGCAGTCACTGTTTACTGGAACAAGCGACATGCAAAAAGACTAATAACGAAGCTGAGTCCACTACCGATTGAAAGCAATGCGGAAGAAAGCACAGACAACAGCGACGCAGGAATTGTGAAACCATTAGGCAAGGCAGGCGTAATTACTAACTCAGCTACAACATCTTCCGTGGGACGAACATGCTTTAAACCTATTCTTTTGATGTATTTCATAGCAATAGCGATAAGTCCAATAACTACTCAAGGAACCACAGATAACTTTGATATAACTCCATTCGCGACAAACCCAGGCATATATTTTGAGGATATCGGTCGAGCGAATTTAGTAGTGAGTTCTTGGAAGACTGTAGTATTTTTCAACCTATGTAACTAATTATTGGTTGGAATACAATGTGTACAAGAAATGTCTAAGTCACATGAATGGAATTTGTTCCACCACCAATCTGACTCAATCGAATTCATGGCTATGAAACAATACATTGAATTTATTCGAAAGTCAATTTCAACAAATAGAACTAAACAATGAAGTATTGCACCATGCCAACAACGATCCACAATGCAGAATTAGACGTTCAAGCTTCAATTTCGTCGGCACTATCACAAATGAATTGTTCGGAATATTATATCAACGCTTTGCTAATTATTACGAAGAAACAATAGACAAAATCGGAACCAATGAGCAACATCTGTTGAATTTAGTCAAAAATCAGACAACAATCACAGACTCTGCACTAAACATTTTTAAAGAAGAACACTCATCTTCACAAAGACAACTACAGATGTTGATGAATATGATTTCAAGGCTGGAATATCAGAATAATAATGAGCATGCATTTCAAGTATTCATCTCTACCGCCTTTCCAAGCATCGTTACAATAATTCACTACCATAGTACACAAACCATACTACTCAACATAATATTGACAATATATTGTCAAATACATCCTTTAATTTTGACCGCGCAGCAGTTTAAAATGGAATTATCTCGCATACATAACAGCATACCAAGGAACATGATGATACCTGGAGACCGACATCATGAGTCAGTAATTCTATTATAAAAGACGTTACAACCAAGAGCAAGAGTAACTGGGCGAAACATCATAATAGAACTAACATTACCTCTCCTCTACGGCGAAGAATTCAAAATGAACAAGATTCTTCCTGTTCCCACTTGGCATGATCAGAAGTTAACATATATTGTTTCCATCAGCGGACTATCTAATAGTCAATATTCAGGGAGATCACTATTATCCTTTAAGCGAAGGTCACTTCTCTTCATGTAAACAAAGGTCCTCAGACACATATTGGTGTGAAATGCAGCATCCAATATATACAGCAGGATCAAGTGTAAGCTCTTGTGAAATAAACCTACTGCGGCATGCACAAAGGTTACCATCATCATGCGTCACTCGAACCGTGCAGCCACAATTTTACTGGGTAAAAATGCAGCACACTAATACATGGATATTTAGTGCGCCTTATGAAGTTAAAAAAATACATCGCCTGTGGTTCGACAATAAACCCTGCTAAACTAAAGGAGACTGGGATCCTGAAACTTGAACCAAACTGCACAATACACCAATCAACTATGATCCTTTTCGGGAAGCAAATCATAACAACAAGACTGAAGTTATTGTATCTTCCCATTCAAAACATTTCGGAGCAACTAATTAACTCCAACTATAAAAAAGAAGAAGATCCTGTTTTGGCATCACACATCTGTAATCAAATCGTGAAGGTTCAGCACGATATTAGTCTCCAAAGGAACCAGGAGGTACTATTAAAGGAGATTAGGAATTACAAAATCCACCAACATTCATTGACCGGAGGCGTAGTGTTTCTACTAATTACATCAGTGGTCATCATAGTAATCAAAAGACTACGGTCGAGGTCAGTAGTAACCATCCAATTGAAGCAGCAGCCCGAACCAGCACCTCGAGAACTGACCAGAAGACGTTCATCAGTGAATCAGGCTGAACTACCAACAATGTTTGCAGATAAACAATTCAGGGTGTAAGCAACAAGTCGTAAACCCAGCATGTTGTGCACAACATAATTTTCACGCAATCAGCAGTTCACTGTGGACACCGAAGGTGTCATATCACCGTCTGGTCATCCAACACCTGTGTGACCAGACAGTGGAGTTATCTAGTTTTATGTTTGTCGTTTTCTTTGTAAAAATTGTATATAAATAGTCTAGAATTAAAGCAATGAATGATTCGTTGAAAATCCATAGAACAAGGTGTTTGTTTATTGTGAGACCCCCCACCAGAGGTAAGGCTCACATCTCATAAAATTCACTTTGTCCAACGTAACAGTATGCAAAAAAAAATTTCAGAGCAAATTTGTGTCCACAAAGTTTACAGAGTTTTTATTTATTTATTCAAGTGCTGAAAATAAGGTACATACATTCAGACAAAATAACAAGCACACAACATAAGCCCAACCATTTGCACATATATATACGAGTATACGATCTGTACTCCATACCCATCCTACCAACGTATCGGCATCAGAACTCCGTGACCGCAGTCGCACAAAATATTTTCTTTGTTTCTTTTTTGCAGTGAAGGTAAGCAACGCTATGTGTGAGTGACACGATGGACTAAAAGGTGAGCAGAAAAAACAAATGTTTTGTGTTCTGATTTTTTCCTTTTTGTAAGAAGTAAGCCTGGCAGATCATTCCACATTCGTGGTGGTCGGCTTATAAATGAATCCCTATATTTGACAGTACGACCGAAATTTGGCTTTAGGGTAAACTGATGTGCATTCGAAGCATGTCGCGTATTGCGGGTGATATTTTGAAGGGGGGGAATGTTACTGGTTATTTCGCTGGAACATTTTTTATAAAAAAACGATAAAACAGGGAGAGACAGGAGACATTTCTCCGATGTTCTACTGAATGAATGGAATTCACAATGTCTCTATCACCTATAAGTCTTAACGCGTGATTTTGCACCCTATCAAGAATGTGCATAACGGTCTTGGATGCACCAGACCAGATATGAGCGTTATATTCCAGCTTAGGGCAGATGAATGCCTTATAAATTGAGGCCAGATCAGACGTGGTAAAATATTTCATGCACCGTTTAAGGAATCCTAGACATTTTGCAGCATTTTTGGCGACCTCGAATATGTCATCGTTCCATCGAAGATGGTTATTAATACACATACCAAGAATAGCAAGTCTTTCGGTTTCAATGATGCAAGTACCATCCATGGACAATGGATGAGGGTTTTGGTTTCGCTTGAGAGACAGAAAACAGCATTGTGTTTTGAAAGCATTATATTCCACTCTGTTGGTTGAACCCCATTTAATTATGCTGTCCAGGTCGGAATTTAATGTGTTTAACATACGTTGCCGTTCCTCTTCTACAGCCGAAGAGCAAGGACGTGAGTTAGGGAACGGATATGAAAATCTGAGGGTACTGTCATCAGCGAAGGAATGGATTGGACTAGAAGTTGCAGACAAGAGATCATTTATAAAAATAAGAAAGAGAGTCGGAGACAAAACAGAGCCTTGGGGAACACCAGCATTTATTTGGTGGATTGCAGACTTGAAGCCGTCCAAAGCAACATGTATTGAACGCCCCGAAAGGTAATTTCAAATCCATTGAAGAAGAGACTCATCGACGCCATATGTACGGATTTTCGACAAAAGAGCTTGATGCCAAACTCTGTCAAATACCTTTTGAAATATCAAGCGCAGCCATCTTGGTTTCGCCGAAGTGATAGAGAGATTGGTTCCACTTATCGGTGAGATATGCCATCAAATCACCACTGGACCTGTTGCTATGAAAACCATACTGCCGGTCATTAAGGAGTTTTCGTGAATCGAGATATTTCATAAACTGACGATTTATCAGCGTTTAATAAACATTGGAGTCGGTTTCCACCATCATGATTATAATTATAATCTGTGGTTTATAATCTGTGGTAAAAATTGCAAATCTTTACAATTACAGATTTTAAGTACCTACGTGTAAATCTGAGTAGCAAATTATATTGGAAACCACACGTACCTATTGTAAAAATAACTGTATACATAGCCTTGAATAAGATTTATCATATACGAAAACTTGTCCCAGCTAATCTTCTTATTACTATACATTAGACGCTAATTAATTCCAGTTTGGAATATGGTATTTCTTTTTGAGGTAGCGCATTTATAAATACCCTTAAGCCGCTCGTAGCAACCCAGAAGCAGGCAGTAAAGACGAAATTATTTAAACCAAGGTTGGAACCATCACTTTCCTTATTTCAATCTGCCAATATATTGCCGTTACGATACCTTTGCGTATTCAAAGTATTGAGGTTGTTCTTCCTTCGAGGTGGTTACACCCATGTAAGTCCCATGTAAGATTAATTTATTGAGTACAATTATTAATATAATACGATTCCGAAAATATACATAAATAAATGAATTATAAAGACAATGGCTAAGCCGTCTACCAGATAGACACTATACTAAAAAAATAAATAATTGGCGCAACAGCTCTTTAAGTGCCAGGGCCTAGCTTCTCGAAACCACTCGTGTTGTGTGCGTTATATTTTTCACACGAATGGAAGGGACTTACAGTTTAGTGCCGTATCCGAACGGCAATTTGTTTTGAATAGTTTTCACGTGACAACAATACTCTCGGATGTCTGTCAGACGTTCGCGAGAAGTGGGATCGTGAAAAAACTTGTTGGTGTTTTCTGGGATTCGAACTTGGAACCTCTTGCGTAGTGATCCGACACACTACGCCACGACGCCTACGATAGACACTATACTATGCACATATTATTCTGTCATTATTGTTTTTAATTTTCCTAAGTTACAGAAATTCACTCATTATAAGACCTCGGTATCTAAGCGCTGCTTCGCAGTACCCATGTAACATCTCCCAGCTCTGCCCAATAAGTATAACTATCAAATCCTCCAGCACCAGTGTTGCTTTATGAAAGTATTCCAATATCCAATACCTCAGGATGGGACAGATGCCAATGAAATGGAAAATGGAATGTATCTTCTTTAACGCATAGGTTACATAAGGTACTGTGTCTGTTTTCTGCATTACTAAAAGATGAAAAGATGTGTTGAGATTTAGCAATTCTCCCCTCGCTCTGAATAGTACAAATATTTTTCTGCAACTGTTACTATCGTTAAAAAAATAATTATGTTCTTTTAAGTTGTATTCTAAATTGGTATAAATTAGTCGATTTTCCGAATTTATGGCTTTTTGAATGCAACCGTTTCTGCGAGCTGTATCTGTTTCCCTCAATATTGAGTAGAGCCGTTCTTTTAGTGTTTCATGATTTTCCGATCCGAAAAATATGCATAGGTCGCATTCTTCTGCTAATTGTTTGCATTTCTGGCAAAGATCAGTTTCCTCCGTATTGCATACGTGCCCAGAATTTGGGGACCTGCATGGCGATTGATGGGGAGAGTACTGACTGTCCAAAAACATGGATTGGACCAGTAGCTCAACAATCAAGTTCGTAATGCAGTGCCTGCTTTACCTCCTCGTGGTCTCCGGGCAACTGCATGTATAAATCGTTATACATGTAGGCCAAAATTGCAAGTGCGAGATTGTCTAGGGTCTTATGCCTAGGCTAGGTAACTTGGGCCAGCAACCCGCGTTACCGAAACTTTAACCGCTACGGAAACCAAGACAATGCCTCGGATAAGGACTGATAACACGCTGATGACCTTTTTCTATCATACCCGGACTAAGATTGGTTTCTGGAATGTGAAGACACTCCTTGACTCTCAGAGTGAAGGACCTCAGAACGCCAGATTCCTTCAATTGGAGTAAGAGTTCATGCGATAGAGGCTGGATATATTGGGAGTAAGCGAGATTAGATGGTTAGATGCGGGTGAGTATCAATCCGCAAAGCGTAATACTGTATTACTCTACACCAGAAGACCATCGGGAAGCCCCCGTGGATATGGAGTTGGACTGCTGCTAACGCCAACAGCACGCAGAGGCCTGATTTCCTGGTAGCCGCACGGTGATGGGATTTTAGCGGCCAGATTCCGGACGAGAGTACGTCGCGTGAAAATTATACACTGTTACGCCCCCACGGATGGTTCATCTGAGGAGGAAAAGGAGACCTTCTACAACCAGTTGGTAGCTGTTCATAATGCAACACCCAACGGCGACATTGTCATTGTGATGGGGGACCTGAATGCCAAGGTAGGCTGCGAAAACGAAGGGCTCAAACATGTTATGGGACGGCACGGACCAGGCAATAGCAATGACAACGGCGAAAGATTTGTTGACTTTTGTTACGCAAATCGTCTTGGAATAGGTGGCACCATGCTTGAGCACAGCCTGCCATAAAATCAGTTGGGTGTCAACTGACAGGCAAGCAACCTCCAACCAAATTGACCATTTTGCCATTAGTCGCCGTTTTAGAAGTAGTCTCCTAGACGTCCGAAACAGACGAGGTGCAGACATGGGGTTGTTACGAGATCACCAACTTATAATAGCTACTCTCCGATTACGCACTGCTGCCGTTCGTAGATCCAATGACACAACAAAACCTAGGTTCAACGTAGACCGACTGAGAGTTCCCTCAGTGCGCCAAGAATTAAGGGACCATCTCTCACGTGGAGTGGAAACAATCAGCAGCTCACTGCCCGCCAC
Source organism: Pocota personata (assembly GCA_963082735.1). Lineage (NCBI taxonomy): Eukaryota > Metazoa > Arthropoda > Insecta > Diptera > Syrphidae > Pocota > Pocota personata. Next base: position 90,902,839 of record OY720431.1, read on the forward strand.
CATCCAAGACCATTAGTGCACTGTGAAAACTGTTTTCACATCAATGCGCTGGTTACGGAAGCAGAAGAAGTAGCAGCGAGGTGCGACAGCAGAACCGTTTATAGAATCATTAAAGAGCTTATAGGTGGCCGAAGCTCTACACAACACCCAGTGAAAGGCTTAGACGGTTCGTTGCTAATATCGGATGAGGTTCAACTCAAGAGATGGAAGGAGCATTTTGCTTCGGTTCCAAACCGAGTATTCACCAGTAATATGCACCCAAGTCAGACTGAATTGTCCGTAGAAAGAAATTCCCGAATTCGCACCTCCAGTTAGGAGGAGATTATTACCGTAATTAAAGCACTGAAAACTAATAAGGCGGTAGGACTTGACAGCATCGGCAGAGCTACTTGTCGGGAGAACATGGGAAGCCGAGAGTTTTCCGGATGAGTGGAAAAAGGGAATCATCGTCAAGCTCCCTAAAAAAGGCAACTTAATGCAGTGCGAAAACTGGAGAGGTATCTGCGTGCTGCCTGCTGTGGCTAAGACAATAGCTAGAATCATCCTGGAGCGAATCAAAGAAAACCTTGAAGACACACTCGATGCCGAACAAGCAGGTTTCCGCTCTGGATCCTCCTGTGTCGACCACATCAACACCCTGCGGATCATCATGGAGCAATGTGTTGAATATCGATCACCACTTCACCTGTTGTCCATCGATTTTGAAAAGGCGTTGGATAGTGTCAATCGGGAATTTATTTGGCGAGCCTTTCGCAGGAGAGGCATTTCTGATAAATTAATAGCAGTTATTAAGGCTACATATTTTTATTTTTTTTTTTTCGAAAGGGTGAAAATCTTCTAAAGACACCATAAGGCCCGACCGCGCGTGCTTATGGTAGTGTGAGATTTTTACTCACTAAAAACACCACTCTTCAAGATTAATACTACAACTAAGCCGACGCTTATCCAGCAGTTTTATTTTCGCTTACGAGGCTCGTAATTTTTGGAAAAAGATATTCGTATGTAATTTAAAAAGAATGTAGCGCTTTAGACAGGTTAAATTCCAATGAAAGTTCCTGCTGTTTTCACGAGAGGCATATACTATGACGCGAGGTCAAAAGGTTTTGTCCTTTGCAGGCGACGAATTGAATTGTTCGCCTCAAGTAGTTGAATGACGGTACTGTTACAATGGCCGTGAACACAATCTTTGTGTTTACGAGCAAAATTTGTTATCTCTTCGACCACGCTAGGAATTCCCAGGTCCCGATGAATATCTTCGTTACGTACGTACCACGGTGCGCTAACGATCGTTCTAAGAACTTTATTTTCAAAAGTTTGTAGGATGTTTCTATTGCTTTTCCTAGTACAACCCCATAGTTGTAGACCATACGTCCACACTGGCTTTAGCACTTGCTTGTAGATAAGCAGTTTATTATGTAGGCTCAACTTCGAATGTCTTCTGAGTAGCCAGTACATTTATCGGTATTTGTTTTCGAGCTCGTCGCGTTTCTTTTTACGTGCGATTTCCATTTAAGCTTAACATCTAGAGTCGAGAGTTTGCGTATGGTATTTGAGCCGAGTTTAAATATACGAGTAATCTGTCCACTTTTTTGTAGGTAAAGTTGACGTGAGTAGATTTGCTTTCGTTCAGCACAATACGCCAAGAATTCGTCCAAGCGTGGACGTGTTAACAGCATGTTGCAGCTTTTCAGTTGCTGCTTCAATTGTATCCCCCGTTCTCAATATCGCCGTATCGTCCGCAAACGTGGCGACGACACAGTTTCTTTCCTGCGGGATATCACGCGTGTAGAGTACATATAGAAGCGGGCCGAGGACACTTCCTTGTGGGACTCCGGCCGCAATCTCCTTGAACTCAGAGTAATCATTTCCGTGCTCAACACGAAAAAGGCTTTCGGTGAGGTACGATTATAAAATTAGGGAGAGTTGCCATGGCAGTAGTCGTTACAATTTATACTCCACACCTTCATGCCAAACCTTATCGAAAGCTTGTGAGACGTTAAGAAATACACCAAATCTTTTTTTCTTCGAGAGTTTTCTCAATTACGGCAGTTATTTTGTGGACTTGGTCGATTGTTGAATGTTTGACTCTAAATCTAAATTGATGGTCAGGAATGAGACGTCTTTCGTTGATTACGGGTTGTAGTCGTTTCGAAAGTAGTTTTTCGAATATTTTAGAGATAACCGGCAATAGGGAAATAAGTCGATATGATTTATTCTCATTCAAAAGTCGAATGGTTTAAACGTATCTTCTAAGTGCAAAGCAAAAAGTTCCGCCTTTTCTTTGTCGCTCTTGGCCCAAGTTCTATCATTTTTCCGAATTGGTGGCGCTTGCATTTGAGGTTTCCGGATGCCTTTTAGCGCGTTCCAAAGTGAATAATTTGATTCTTTTCCAGCGGAGAGATTTTCAAGGTAGGTTGCTATCTTATTGCTTTTAAATTCCCGAATACTATCTCTAAGGCGATTGCATAGTCGGTTAAGGATCTTTTTATGCTGCGGTACACGAGTGATTTGCCATTTCTTTCATGCTTTTCTTTTCTCCGTCACCAGTTCAATGATTTCACTTGGATACTTTTCGTTGCGGTTAATCTTATAGCTTCTAGAAGGAGTGTTTCCCCATGCCGTTCTTTGGATAGCTTCCACGAAACGATCAACTTCGTCCTCTAATTCACAAGGTGTTTTAAGTGATAAATTTAAGGAGATATTTGTTTCGCAATCATTTCTAAAGCCCTCCCAATTTGTTCTATTGCTAGTAAGTCTTGGAAGTCCTTCTTTCTTGATCAACGCTTCACCAAGTAATAAAATTACCGGAGAGTGATCAGAAGAGAGATCAAAACTTTCTTCGACTGTAATAAATTTATCGTAAATATCTTTTGAAACGAAAAAATCGATAAGATCGGGAATTTTCTCTGAGTCGGCTGGCCAATAGGTGGGTTTTCCTGTCGAATAAAAACAACAACCGAATTCATTTGCCACTTCGTAGAGAATTTTTCCTTAGATGATGTACATCTTGAACCCCAGAAGGTGTGCTTCGCGTTGAAATCTCCACCAATAAGGAAATTTGAACCAAGGGCATTGAAGACACGAAAGTAGTCGTCTTTTTCAAGCGAGCATCGCGGCGGATAGTAAACAGACGCTATGTTGTAGCTCAAGTGTTTATTTTTAACCCTCACCGCGCACAACTGAAGTTTTTCGAGCTCTATGCTTATATCAACCGAGGGTTCGATGTTAGTTTTAATGAATAAGGACGAACCGCCCCGCGCTCTATCAGAAGGATGATAGGCGTGATAACCAGCGTAACCTCTTATCTTTATTTGCGATTCCCTTGTTAAATGTGTTTCAGAGATCAAACATATGTCGATATTTTCTCTCATTAGAAAAATTTCTAATTCGTTATTGTAAATTTTTTAGGAGTCCGTTTGCATTCCATGTTATAATTTTAAGTAAAGAGTTCATATCTACTTAGATTTAGATATAAGATTAGCCCTACAGAAGCTTTCGACGTTACTGAGTCGTTCGAGAATTCTTTTGTTCGTTTCACATTGTTCCTCGAACTTAGCGTAAATGCAGTTCAGAATTTCTTTCAACGGATCAGAAGGTGGCCCGTCGTTTTATCTGGTTGCTTTGACTGCAGCCTGAGTGTATGTCAGAAAACTGGAATTCGTTGGCTTATCCGAGATTATTTTTCGTTCAGTCTTTTTAGTGGACGACTTCGACGAACTTTTAATCAGCTTAGAGGGCTGATTGACTGGTTTAAGTGTCTGCACTGCTGATTCGAGCGTCCTTTCAGTCGGCTTAGGAGTCGGTACAACTAGCTTACGAGCCCGCTCAGTTTGCTTAGCAATGCGCTCTACCAACTTAGGAGCCCAATCGACTGATTTCGTTCCCCGCACAGTCGGCGTAGTAGATTTTCTCCGTCACATCTGTAGTTCCTTTGTGACCTCGTAACCGCTATAATTTGCTGGGTGCCTTCCTTTGCAATTAACGCAAGTTGCTTTTTCATTTCTGCTTAGACTGCAATTTTCAGAAGAGTGTTTTCCAGCGCGGCACTTTCCTACAGTTCACAGCGTCAAGGATATTATAACCTCTATCGCGTAAATCACCTATAACGTCTTCTTTAGCACATGATGGATGAAGTCCTTTAGCTATGACCCTCAAAGGTCTCTCAGACTTGTCTTGGTAAGTAAGCCATTGAATTTTTTCGTTGTAAAGCTTTTGAGATACAGCCCGGTATCCCTCAGCGTCATTAACCTTGATTTCCATGCAAGGCTACATATGATGGGTCCACATGTCACGTTTTGCACAGAGGAAGGCTATCTGAGGAATTCGAAGTCCAAAGTGGGGTTCGGCAAGGCTGCATACTTTCATCAATACTATTTCTATTGGTGATTAGCGATGTGCTGAATGCGGCCTTATCAACAGGAAATTGAGGAATTCGATGGACTTTCACACCTGAACTTAAACACCTCGACTACGCCGACGATGTATGCCTACTATCTCACAGAATAATGGACCTTCACAAATGACAGCAAATGTGGAGAAACTTAAATCGGCAAAAACACAAATGATCACCCTAGGACCAAACTCATCAACTCAAATATGCTTTGCTGGACAAACGGTTCAGAGAGTAGAGAGTTTCCAATACCTTAGGAGTATTGTCTCAACCGATGGCGGAACCGAACTGGATATAGCCAGCCGAATAGGTAAAGCAAAATCTGCGTTTGGGATGCTATCCATAGTTTGGCGAAGTAATGCAATTAGCTTAAATAAAAAGCTAGAACTGTTCCGTTCCAACGTTGAATCCGTGCTGTTATATGGATGTGGTACCTGGAGAGTGACCATCACTATCACGAGAAAGCTGCAAACGTTTGTCAATACGTGTCTACGCTACTTCTTAAGGATATTCTGGCTAAACCGTATCTCTAACGAACAGCTTTATCAGAGAACGGGCCATGAACCTATAGGTACAACCATACGACGACGAAAGTGGCAGTGGATCGGTCACACTCTCCGAAAGGGTGACAGGTCCATAGCTAACCAAGCGATGCAATGGAACCCGCTTACCCAGGATGGCAGGATACGCGGCGGTCCTAGGTGCACGTTTCACAGAAAAGTTGAGAAGGAAGCACGACAACTGGGAAAGAGTTGGGGAGAGCTGAGGCACATTTCCAGAAACCGCACACGATGGCGCGTAGGCGTTGTAGAGGCCCTAGGACCCACAAGGGGATACAGGACATAACGAACGATACGTGCCCAGAATGTGTGGTGGCCTATTAGGACTAAAGGAACTTGCTCTTACGATATGGTTAAAGTGAAGTTTTAAAGTGTACATGTATATAGATTATAACCAGTTTCTAAATAAATCATGTAATTAGGTGTATTCTGTGGCAATTGAAATACTTTTTTGATGAAAAATTGTTGTGGTTTTTCGGCTTCTTCATACTCCTGATATCCCCACACTTGAACACCGTAGCATATAATCGATCTTAGCACCTTTTCATATACTTTGTATTTTGCTGAGCTGGGAACCTCCCTCTTCCGCAGCAATAGATGTCATGTTGCATTAATAGCATTTTTTGTCACAGCCATTTTTTTTTTTGAGCATGTTGCTTTATATAAAAATTTGGGGTTAAGGTAACTAAAAGATACTCATATTCTTTTACTTGTTCTACTCTCTCTCCTCCAAAGTTGCAAATCTCATTTTGCGCGCGTCTACCTCTTCCAGAGCCTACAACCATAACGTTTGATTAATACAAGTTAACGGCAAGATTCCAAAAACGACAATAATCATACAGTTTATGAATCATCAGCTGCAAACTCTCAGGCTATTCGCTCAAAATTATTATATCATCTGCATATAGGAGAGCTTTAATTTGAGTGTTCGCTATGTTTACTCCAGCTGATAGAAACATTGTTATGTCATCTATAAATAATGTAAACAGGATTGCACTCAGAAGACATCCTTGTCTACTGCCCGTCTTAAATTTAAACATATTCAACATCCCATATAGCTGAACGCGTTCCCTTATATATTGATAGATAAATATCTTCGTTATAGCATTTGTGAAAAATATTCCTAAATAATTAGACGGTATGTTTGGATCTCCTTTTTTATATATAGGAAATATTATAGCTTCCTTGCAACTGTTTGGGACTTTTGTTCTATTAAAGATGGATTGAAACCATCGCACTTTTTTTTTATATAAATTCGTTTGAGGTGTTTTTATAGAATTTCGCTGATACCCCATCTGACCCTGGTACTTTTCCATTTTTTGAATAGTAATATTAAATATATATAAATATTTTAGGTAGTTCTATGCTATCATCTAGGCTTGGTTCTACAATAAAGGGTTCGGCATATCGAATTATCTTTGTTGCCGGTCCATGATTTAGCAGAGTACTGAAGTGACTTTTTAATAAATCTACGTTTAAATTATCTCCGCAGGTGTGAGTTCGGCCTCTTAAAACTTTAATTTTACTAAAATAGTCTTTTATTTTACTTTCAGAAGCGAGCTCCAAAGCAACTTGTTGATAATAGCTTCTTTTCTTTTTTCGACATATCTCTTTAAATTTAATGTTTGCCAAATTATATTGAGATACTAGATCACCATTCTCCCCATCAGCTTTTCTTATTTTATTGAGCAGAGTAAAGGATAACTTCCTTGCTTTATCACAGTCTTTGTGGAACCATTTTTATTTTCCTGTTTTTCTTTGATAACTAGATTGGTAGGACTGTATGATACTGTAACATAATATAAAAGTATGCAACAATAATGTAGCATAATAACTACGCTCCCAAAAGTATACACACATTCCGAAATGTCTTTTCATTCGAGGCTCGTGTACGGATTATGGCTAAGACGACGTCGCAGAATTAAGAGAGAATTATAAAAGCAAGAGATTATTGGCTGCAGCTGTTATCTTGGAATTATTACATCAGAATTTTCTTGTTCTAGTGGTCGAAGTATTTGCTAGAAGTTTCTGGCTATTAGAAATGCGGCTATTTAAGGACAGATGGCGATCGAGACAGGGCAGTTGGTTTTGAACCGCACGAAGAGATTGGAAAAGTGGTAACAGCCGAAGTTGTAATTTTGTGATAAATTGAAAGTTGAGAGTTAACAAAAAGAAGTAATTAGTTTGGATTTGTGAACTAAGTAATTGAAAGGAGATAAAGTGATTTGAGAATAGTATAGTGTGAACTTGAATTGTTCTATAGACTAGAAAATAAAGAAATAATTTCACAGAATATCGTTTTAACTACTCGAGCCGTAGCTCGCATATTACATTGGTGTCAGAAGTGGGATAAAACTTATTCTGTGAATAACTATTTCCGTGGTGTGAAATTGCAGAAGAAAAAAAAAAAAAAAAACATTTCTGTGTTGAGTTCATTAGTTGCGCAAAATGGGTCGCAAATTGGGAAAACTAACTGTAATTCAACTAAAGGCAGAACTCAGTAAGCGGAATCTCGACACAACTGGGAGAAAAGATGCGCTACTGTTTCGTCAAAAGAATTCTCTAGATGCTCTGCAAAGCAAACCTGATGAGCAAAACAAGAACTTGGAATCCAAATTCGAAGCGATCGAAGAGAAAATCGAGAATCTAGATGCTCGAGACGCAACTCGAAAAAGTCGAAACTAGATTCGATGAAAACTTTGAGAAGAATGAAACTCAGTTCGGGAAGATAGAGACTCAGTTTGAAAAAGTAGGAAAGCAAGTCGAAAATCTTGCTAAGGAACTCAGCAACGTGAAGAGACAGAAAGCACGAGAATATTCCACTGACGGTCTGAGAAGAAAGGAGATGCAGCCTCCTATCTTCGATGGTCAAACATCATGGCCAATTTATAAGACGCAATTCGAAGCGGCCGCAATGACCAATAGCTGGGACGATGAAGAAAAGTCTATTGCACTCACGCTTGCACTGAGGGGTCCAGCTGCGGAGCTCTTGCAGACCATCCCGGAAGATAAACAGCAGAGCTACGACTCTCTGGTTCAGGCTATTGAGATGCGATTTGGGGATGAACACATGAGTAGGTGTACAGGGTTCAGCTGCGTAGTCGAGCCCAGAAAAGGGGGGGACGCTCCAACAGTTGCAAGCGGATATAGAGCGACTAGCCCATCTTTCATACCCTAAAGCCGGTGAGGAGCTTATCAACGAAATGGCGGTGGAAGCTTTTATTCAGGCCATAGAGGACAGACAACTGCAAATGGCTGTAAGGATGGCTGAAAAGCGAACACTCCCCGAGGCATTGGCATTCGCTTTGTCAATGAAGGCTGCGGACCAAGCATACCAGGGAATACACCGTGTCAGTTAAATGTCCTACAACGGCAGTGCAGAAGTGCACCTAGACGAGGAAATTGTAGACATTGCGGAAATAGGAGAAGCAGAGAGGAAGCATCCGGCGGTGATAACATCCATCCTATCGGTCAGACTTTCCAAAACCATCAGTCGGGACATGCGTAAGGACCAACTGCGTTACTGGAATCGAGGCCCCCAGAACCACCATTCAAGTTTCGCAAACCAAACGGGGTAACAAGAGCCTGACAGTGGAGGCACTAATCAACAAGAAGAAGTGCGTAGCCACCATCGACACAGGTGCTACCGCCTCCATTGTAAGAAGAGATATCGTCAGAAGCTCCTGCTGCACAACACCAACAGCTACTGCCTGAAGACTGCAACAGGGGAAATGGCGAAGGTGTTTTGAGAAGTTCGTCTTACGATTACTCTGGCGGGACTGACGTTCTCCCATGCGTTTCTGGTGGCAGATATATGCGACGAGTGCATCATCGGAATAGACTTCATGAAAGCACATGAAGTAATCTTGGACATCGGGATGCAAATACTGAGGTATCGAAATGTGGAGATTCCGATGGTGTACGGAAACGAGAATGGCGTAACTCTCAGGACAGTCATCAGCAAAGACGAAGTTTTGCCGCCGTCTTCAGAAACAAAAATTTGCACGAAGCTGGAAGGTGATCTTGGGAGCCACCGATTCTACATAGTAGAACCAGACCCAGAGAAGCATTCTTAAGACTACATCGTGGTAAAAACGTTAGTCGAACGAAAGAGCACCATGGTTCCACTGAGAGTGTTGAACGCGAGATCACACACTGTAAAACTTAGGCGAGGGGAGGTGACTGGAAAATGCACGCCGATTACCGTCGTCGCAACAATATCTGAACGTGATGCTCCAAAACCTCTCCCATCACCTTGGACAGCGGAAACGAGAGAGACGATTCTCCCGTCCAGTGAGCTGAATCAGGAGCAGCGAACTTATGCAGAGAATCTTATCAATGAGTACGCTGATGTATTTGCCTCACAGGACGGAGAATACGGCCGAACACACCTGGTACAACATCGAATAGACACTGGTGATACTAGACCAATTCGTCAGCCTGCTAGGCGCCTTCCATTGGCAAAACAGACAGAAGTTCAAGAGATGGTGTCGGCAATGGAGAAATAAGGTCTGATTGAAAGTTCCAAAAGTCCGTGGGCATCAGCGGTTGTACTGGTTAAGAAGAAAGATGGCAGCACGCGGTTCTGCTTGGACTATCGGCAGCTCAATTACGTCACCAAGAAATACAGCATCGTAAAGGAAAACTCCACTCTAATGCGGATGCACTGTCCCGGAGACCATGCAGAACGGATTGTAAACATTGTGCGCGTCAGGAAGAACGGGAGCTGGTTTCCATCCAAAGAATGAGAGCCGAACCTATCGCCGGCTGGAGCGTAGATGAGATCCGGAACGCTTAGAAGGAAGACCCGGAGAAACCGGATCATCAGAACATCTCTCAAAGAAGCCCTACCTTAAAGGCATATTTTGCGCAGTGGGACTCCCTCCATGTCCAAGAAGGTGTTCTGAGAAGAAAATGGGAATCCTCCGACGGAAAGTCGTTTGTAATGCAGCTTGTCGTGCCGCGGACGAGGATCAAGGAGGTGTTACGGGAAATGCATGGAGGGGCGTCCGGAGGCCACTTGGGAGTGAATAAGACGCTAGAAAAGGTACGAGAACGTTTTTATTGGTTAAAAGCAAAGGAAGATGTCGAAGACTGGTGCAGAAAATGCGACGTGTGTGCAGTTAGCAAGGGTCCGATAATCAGAACTCGAGGTAAGATGCACCAATACAACGTGGGAGCACCTTTCGGACGAATCGCCATTGACATCGCAGGGCCCTTTCCGGAAACCGACAATGGTAATCGGTATATACCCGTAGTAATGGACTACTTCAGTAAGTGGCCGGAAGCGTTTCCGATCCCTAACCAGGAAGCCAGAACCGTGGCGGAGCAGACCGTCTACAATTGGATTAGCAGATTCGGTGTGCCCTTGGAATTGCATTCTGACCAAGGGCGGAACTTCGAGTCAAGAATCTTCCAAGAGATGTGTCAACTTCTCGGAATCAAAAAGACAAGGACAACCCCGCTTCATCCACAGTCGGACGGTATGGTGGAGCGTTTCAATTGGACTTTGGACGAACATCTCTCGAAGGTCGTAGGTGACTACCAACGGGATTGGGACCGGCAGATTCCCTTGCTTTTAATGGCCTATAGAAGTGCCGTGCATAGCACTACTCGACATACGCCGTTCGAAATCTTATTTGGTGGAATAGCTCGTTTACCCAGTGAGGTGAAATTTGGATCTCCTACCAATGAGCCCAGAAATGAAGAAGAGTACGTGGCGGACCTTAGGGAAAGGCTTAGGGACATACACCAAAGGACCAGAAGCCAGGTTAAGATGACGAGCGACCGCATGAAGACCAGGTATGATGCCAAGGCAACAACGTCAGGATTCCAGGAAGGAGATCTGGTGTGGCTGTATAATCCCCATCGCCAAAAGGGGAAATCACCTAAATTGCAGCGGAACTGGGAAGATCCCTACAGAATAGTAACCCGCATCAACGATGTTGTCTACCGCATCCAGCGAGGACCAAGGGCCAAAATGAAAGTGGTTCATGTGGACCGACCGAGTCGATACAAAGGCCGAAATGAGGATGCACTTGTTCGGGACGAACACGTCTAAGAGGGGGGCAGTGTAGCATAATAATAACTACGCTCCCTAAAAGTATGATGCAACAAATTCCGAAGTGTCTTTTCATTCTGGCAGAATTTTGGTTCGAAGTGTCCTTTCATTCGAGGTTCGTGTCTGCGGTTTCCACAGTTCATGTCCACGAAAGAGACGGATAATATCACGGATGAGAGGAAATTATGACTGCAAGAATGATTGTCATCTTGGAATTTCTCTTGTTCCAGTGGACCGACTGAGTCGATACAATGGCCGAAGTGAGGACGCACTTGTTCGCGACGAACAAGTCTAAGAGGGGGGCAGTGTAACATAATGTAAAAGTATGCAACAATAATGTAGCATAATAACTATGCTCCCAAAAGCATATACACATTCCGAAGTGTCTTTTCATTCGAGGCTCGTGTACGGATTATGGCTAAGACGACGTCGCAGAATTAAGAGAGAATTATAAAAGCAAGAGATTATTGGCTGCAGCTGTCATCTTGGAATTATTACATCAGAATTTTCTTGTTCTAGTGGTCGAAGAATTTGCTAGAAGTTTCTGGCTATTAGAAATTCGGCTATTTAAGGACAGATGGCGATCGAGACCAAGCAGTTGGTTTTGAACCGCACGAGGAGATTGGAAAAGTAATAACAGCCGAAGTTGTAATTTTGTGATAAATTGTAAGTTGAGAGTTAACAAAAAGAAGTAATTAGTTTGGATTTGTGAATTAAGTAATTGAAAAGAGATAAAGTGATTTGAGAAGAAAGAGATCTTGTAAGGAAGGAGTTTGCGAAGAATAGTATAGTGTGAATTGAATTGTTCTATAGACTAGAAAATAAAGAAATAATTTCACAGAATATCGTTTTATCTACTCGAGCCGTAGCTCGCATATTACAATACAATTAACTAGTTGCTCTGTGAAATCCTGATCTAAGTTACAGTCAACTTTCCGTAAATTTTGTTTCAGATGGTATTTATAATACGTCTTATTATCATTTCTCCAAATAAGCTTTTGTTCTAGTTTTATTTCTTTACAGCAATTTTGTGGACCTATCGAAGTAGTATTAAGTGGGGGCTTCTAGCGCAGGCGCTGGTGCTGTCCAAAGGTAGTAATCGGGGTTTCCGAGATTATTTTTCGGAATTCCCATTTTTATATGTTAGTGTTGCGAGGTGACGTCATCGGGGGGTTTTTTTGCGGGATGTGTGGTTCTGTTGTCAGTTTAGTTTGGATTTTTTTTTCGGTTTGAATGGTTCTGTTATCAGTTGAGTTTATGGTTTTGGGTGAATAATTGTGGCCAAAGTGCAACTTGGGGATCTGCCAAAGTGCAACTTGGCTTGGGCCAGTAGCGCAACAATCAAGTTCGTGATGAAGTGCTTGCTTTACCTCCTAGTGGTGGTCCCCGGGTAACTATACGTATAAACTCTTATGCGTGTAGGCTAAAACTGCAAGTGCGGGTTGTCTAGGGCCTTGATTCTAGACGTGGGCTAGCAACCTGCGTTACCGAACCCTAATTGCTACAGAAACCGACACTATGCCTCGGATAAGGAATGATCACATGTTGACGACTTTTGGCTATTATACCCGAACAAAGATAGGTTTCTGGAATGTGAAGATGCTCCTCGACTCGGGAATGAAGGACCTCACAATGCCAGATTCCTTCAATTTGAAAAAGAATTCATGCGATATAGACTGGACATTTTGAGGGTAAGCGAAATCAGATGGTTAGGAGCGGGTGAGTACCAGTCCCCAACGCATAACACTGTACTACTCTATTCCGGAAGACCATCTGGAAGTCCGCGGGAATATGGAGTCGGTCTGCTGCTAACACCAACAGCACGCAAAGGCCTAATTTCCTGGCAAAATTATGGTGATAGGATTATGTCGGCCAGATTCCGGACTAGAGTACGACGCGTCACCATCATACAGTGTTATGCCTCAACGGAGGGCTCGACTGAGGACGAGAAGGAGTGCTTCAATACAAGAATGCCCAGGTTCAACATCGATAGACTTAGTGATCCCTCAGTGCGCCAACAATTAGGGGAGCATATTTCGCAAGGTGTGCAGCTCACTGCCCACAACCATCCAAGACCATTGGTGTGCTGTGAAAAATATTTTTACATCTGGTGCTGAAAGAATTGTCGGTCGATCACAGGAAAGGCATAGGGCGTGGCTTTCCGAGGATATCTGGAGACGGATTGACGAACGGAAACAGCTGAAAGCTCGCATTGCAGCCGCTCCAGCAGCAGGGAGTAATGAGCTAGAGTCCCTATATCGCATGAAGATGAGAGAAGTTCAGCGTAGCGTGCGACGTGACAGGCGCAACTACATCAACGCGCTGGCTACAGAAGCAGAAGATGCTGCACGAAGGTGCGATAGTAGGACCGTCTACAGAATCACTAAAGAGCTGGCAGGTGGTCGCAGCTCCAGCCAACACCCAGTGAAAAGCCTAGACGGTTCCTTGCTTATTTCGGATGAGGACCAGCTTAAGATATGGAAGGAGCATTTTGCTACAGTTTTAAACCGTGTATTCGCTAGCGATATTTTCCCAAAACAGAATGAGGTGTCCGAGGTAAGAAATGCCCGAATACGCACCGCGGCTCCCAGTAAAGATGAGATGACTACCGCGATCAAAGCACTTAAAACCAAGAAGGCGGTCGGACTTGACGGTATTCCCGCAGAGCTCTTACGAGCAACGCCAACAACATCGACTGAGCTTCTGCTTCCACTTATAGAGAGAGCTTGGGAAGCCGAGATCTTTCCTGACGAGTGTAAAAAGGGAATGATCGTCAAGCTTCCTAAGAAAGGTAGTTTAATGGAGTGCGGAGACTGGAGAGGGGTCTGCGTGCTGCCTGCTGTAGCTAAGATAATAGCTAAAATCATCCTGGAGCGAATCAAACAACATCTCGAAGACACACTCGATGCCGAACAAGCAGGGTTACAGGGAGTTTATTTGGCGTGCCTTACGCAGGAGAGGTATTCCTGATAAATTAATTGCTATTTTCAAAGCTACTTACGAAGGGTCCAAATGTCACGTTCTGCACAAAGGAAGGTTGTCTGAGGAATTTCAGATCCAAAGTAGGGTAAGACAAGGCTGCGATGTGCTTCGCGCAGCTTTGTCGACGGGAAAAGGAGGAATTCGATGGACACTCACATCCCAACTTAAACATCTCGACTACGCTGACGACGTATGCTTACTCTCTCATAGAATTATGGACCTCCACCAAATGACAGCAGATGTGGAGAGGAAGGCTGGCGTCGTCGGACTGAAAGTTAATACCGCAAAAACTAAAATTATCAGTCTTGGAACGAACTCATCGGCTCAAATATGCATTGCTGGACAACCGGTAGAGAGAGTAGAGGATTTCCAGTATCTTGGGAGTATTGTCTCGACCGATGGTGGAACCGAACTGGATATAGCCAACAGAATCGCCAAAGCAAAGTCCGCGTTCGGGATGTTGTCCAAAATATGGCGAAGCAATGCAATCAGTTTGAACACCAAGCTAAGACTGTTCCGCTCCAACGTCGAATCCGTGCTGTTATTTGGATGCAGCACGTGGAGAGTGACCACCGCTATCACCAGAAAGCTGCAAACGTTCGTTAATAGGTGCCTGCGCAACATCTTAAGGATTTTCTGGCCCAATCGTATCTCTAACGAACATCTTTACGAGAAAACGGGTCAGGAACCAATAGGCACAACCATCCAACGACGGAAGTGGCAGTGGAGTGGCTTATCCGAGATTATTTTTCGTTCAGTCTTTTTAGTGGAGGACTTCGACGTACTTTTAATCAGCTTAGAGGGCTGATTGACTGGTTTAAGTGTCTGCACTGCTGATTCGAGCGTCCTTTCAGTCGGCTTAGGAGTCTGTACAACTGGCTTACGAGCCCGCTCAGTTTGCTTAGCAACGCGCTCTACCGACTTAGGAGCCCAATCGACTGATTTCGTTCCCCGCACAGTCGGCGTTAGTAGATTTTCTCCGTCACATCTGTAGTTCCTTTGTGACCTCGCAACCGCTATAATTTGCTGGGTGCCTTCCTTTGCAATTAACGCAAGTTGCTTTTTCATTTTTGCTTAGACTGCAATTTTCAGAAGAGTGTTTTCCAGCGCACTTAACGCAGCGCGGCTATTTCCGACAGTACGCTTGCGTATGATTAAACTCTTGGCAACGCTTGCATTGAGGGATTGTCTTCGTGTTGACACGTAGCGGCTCGATTTTAACGACCATACTCATGATTGTACGAATATTGTATATCTTTTCTTGGCTTTCCGTTTTATCAAACGATAGTACAAAAAGCGGAAGTTTACGTTTCACTATACCTTCTTCTCCACGATCGGGTCGTTTTCTCTCTTTTTTTAAAAGGTTCACAGCGTCAAGAATATTATAACCTCTATCGCGTAAATCACCTATAACGTCTTCTTTAGCACATAATGGATGAAGTCCTCTAGCTACGACCCTCACAGGTCTCTCAGACTTGTCTTGGTAAGTAAGCCATTGAATTTTTTCGTTGTTAAGCTTTTGAGATACAGCCCGGTATCCCTCAGCGTCATTAACCTTGATTTCCATGCAAGGCTACATATGATGGGTCCACATGTCACGTTTTGCACAGAGGAAGGCTATCTGAGGAATTCGAAGTCCAAAGTGGGGTTCGGCAAGGCTGCATACTTTCATCAATACTATTTTTATTGGTGATTAGCGATGTGCTGAATGCGGCCTTATCAACAGGAAATTGAGGAATTCGATGGACTTTCACACCTGAACTTAAACATCTCGACTACGCCGACGATGTATGCCTACTATCTCACAGAATAATGGACCTTCACAAATGACAGCAAATGTGGAGAAAATTAAATCGGCAAAAACACAAATGATCACCCTAGGACCAAACTCATCAACTTAAATATGCATTGCTGGACAAACGATTCAGAGAGTAGAGAGTTTCCAATACCTTAGGAGTATTGTCTCAACCGATGGCGGAACCGAACTGGATATAGCCAGCCGAATAGGTAAAGCAAAATCTGCGTTTGGGATGCTATCCATAGTTTGGCGAAGTAATGCAATTAGCTTAAATAGAAAGCTACAACTGTTCCGTTCCAACGTACACGATGGCGGGTAGGCGTAGTCGAGGCCCTAGGACCCACAAGGGGATATAGGACATAACCAAAGTGCAACTTGATCGTGATGATGACATCATTTGGTTTCAAACCAAACCACTCTGTCTTTCTCTCTACCTCTTCCTTTCCACAAAAAAAAAAAAAAACCCAAGTGTTTTAAAAAATTAGTATAAGGGTATTCATATCCCCTTTTGCACGTGCAAATTATACAAAAAAAAAAAAAAAATTCTGAAGTAGATTGATTGGGGTCCGGGGAGGGGTGGGAATTTGTTTTTTTTTTCTTTTCTGACGTCATCAGGAATTTGTTTTTTTTTCTGTTATCATTTCCGTTTTTGGTTTTGGATAGATAATTGTCAAAATTAAATAATTGTGAAATACTTTTGTTGGGAGTTGGGAGCGGGAATAGGGGAGGGGGGAGAGGAATCGGAAGTAGAGAGCGGGAATCGGGAGTGAGTAGGGAAAATCGGGGAGGGGGATCCTGTGAGTTGTGAAATTGTTAACGGAAATTGTTTGCGTGTTTGGTTCGCGGCAGGGGGTTGGCGCGGATTGTTATAAGTTTGTGGTTTTGAGTTTCCCTGATTTGGACTAATTATTAACTCCAACTGTTATTTTCTTTTCCCACGCTTTCAGAAAAAGCAAAACTGGTATTTTTTTATTATCTGTACTATATGTATAATTGTGGTAGGTTTTTTTTCGCCCTTTATATAAAGGGTTACTCTTTCTTAGAAATTATCATTAAGTGGTTGAAAGTGAACAAGTTTTCTTTAAGATATTTTTTAAAAAGAAAAAAAGAAAATGTATATCTGTGAATTATGTCAGAAATCTTACAGTGAAAAGCGTTCTTTACTAAGACACGTAAAATTATGTCAAAAAACAAAAATACAAGTGTGAAAAATGTTTAGCTGAATTCACAAGAAATTATAATTTAAAGCATCACATGGATGTGAAACATCAATTGGTAGATTCGACACCTCTGAGAACTAATCATTCGTCATTGCCATCAACGTTCACAGTAGCTGAAGAAGAACATTTAAGAAGTAAGATGCAAAAAAGAGAGATTTCTCCACAGAAACCTTCAGAATTGGTTAATAAAAAGGTAAAATCCACTGTTTATAAACCCTGTTTAATCTGTGAAGAGGATGTTGAGGAATCGAAAAGGGCGCAACATCAAAGAAAAAATAATCACAAAGACAATGCAAAACAAGTCTAAAGAGTAATGTGAGCCATATTAGTGGAGTATTCAAGAATAGAGTGAAAAGTTTTTCAATAAAAAACAAAGGCGAATCCATTTTAGACGTTAGAATACTATTCGAAAGAGATATGGCTGTGATAGCTGAATTATTGGGAAGTGAACTTGAAGTGTTGAAGCAATAAAATTTTACATAGAATTGTTTCGTGAGTTTGTGAATTTGAAAAGTATGCAAACCAAGATGAATGTCATCTTGGATATAGATGATTTACAGGAAAAATTGAAGATGATGATTGTAGATACTAAAGTAAAATTGGAAGATTTTCAAGAAAAAGATTGCTTTCATTTGTAAGGATTGAACTTAATATCAATAAATATCAACCTCTTCGAGGCTCTTCATACTTTAAAATGCCTTAAGTAATTGAAAATAAGAAAGCGTGTATAAATGTGCAAAATGTTTACTGTTTCAAATGGGCTGCTATATTATAAAAGTTGTACGTGATCATCAGAGGCCGTCAGCCTATAAGATACGTGATATAAGAGAGGACACAATAGAAGTTAATGGAACAGTTATAAACTTTGCTGACATGAATTTTCCTCTTTAGTTAAAGATGTGAAAATCTTCGAAACCAATAACCCAGAGATTAGTGTGAATGTTTTTAGATATGAAATGAACAATTCTACTAA
This sequence comes from Pocota personata, assembly GCA_963082735.1. NCBI lineage: Eukaryota > Metazoa > Arthropoda > Insecta > Diptera > Syrphidae > Pocota > Pocota personata. Next base: position 90,920,823 of record OY720431.1, read on the forward strand.
TTTCAACATCATTGGTCCATATTGTTATAAAAGTGGGGAACGACCGAGTCCACCACCACCACTACTAGTACTACTACTAAAAACTACAAGAGAAGGAGAAAAAAAGACTCACATCAATAAACCGCTGCCATCTTCGCCGCCCGCTGTTATCAAATACAACCCGTCCGGTTATCTGCAGTCATCCGCAGCGAAATTCTCATCTCGCCTTCATTTCACTTCCTAAGGAGACAGGAGATTAAAATAAAAATTGCACACAGGCAATTAATCTCACCTCCGACTTTAGGCACCTTCCAATACTCCACCCACACCGGCGCACCACCTCTCCAGTGTCATCCAGTGTGGACAATTATTTTCATTGAAGTGCGGGTGGACTTCGCACTCCTCCCAGTCGGATAAACACCCGGATTTGTCGACCCGAATAACAAACACTCCAAGTAGATGCAGTACACCGCGCGGAACTGCTGCCAGGTAGAACCGAACTCTCCTGGAACTTGGTATCGGAACGTTTTCCTGTTGGGATGGTCGGACGAATGATAAAATACAGCACACACGCCCGAATCAAAATAAATCACTTTTATGAAAACGAAAACTCCCGAAAAACACCAAAAAACATGAAAATACACGGCGCGGTGGAAAGAAAAAAAAAAAACAAATTGCCGAAAAAAAAAGGGAATTCTGACGTCTGTCAGCAATGTCATCCGGGGCACGTTCAGAGAAACTTTCCATCCAGATATTTTGCGGGTTGGGTTGCATTGATGTGCTGTAGGATAAAAGGGAAATAGTTGGGAATTGTTGTACGGGAGCGCGTTTTAATTGCAAGAAAGCGACAAAAAGTGGCAAAAAAAGGAAAAATGCAATTACAAGGGCAACTCCACGTTCTCCGAGACAATAGACCCCTCGTTGGAAAGGGAAAATTATAGGCAATCCGGGGAAATGAGTCACGATGGCCAGGAAAAGGTGGACAAGTGGAAAATTGGAACAGAAAAATTTCCAAAATGGCGGAGGAAAATCCGAAAGGCTGGAAGGTAATTGGAAATTTTCATAATTTTTTTTGGAATCTTTCACGGCGCAAGTGAGATGACAAGAGAGGACGAATAGATTCAACGAGGGAAATTTTGGTGGAGAGTTGGAAGCGTTTAACAGGAGCGCGTTCGGCATTAGAGATTGACTTTTTGCTGGTGATAGTCATCGTGTCAAATTCGAAAGTTCATCGCGATCGAAGAAATATCGAGTTAGCGGAAATCGAAAACCAACGGGTAGCGGGAATTTACCGGATTAACGGAGGAACTCGGAAAAACGAAAACAGCCGGAGAAAAGACGCAGCACGAACAACAAATTACAACAAACATTTTTTTTAAGTTAACAAAAAAATAAAACCTCTTGGGAACCAGCAATAAATCAAGTGAAATTTAGCTAAGGAGTGTTGTCTTTTATTCGCCTGTGGGTTTTCTTGGCTTTTCCGATTCACTATTGTTCTTTCCTCCCTCTTCTAGCTACAGCCCGGGGTCGCCTTCGATACCCCCCTCCAGAAGTGTAACAATATTATCATATCGGTGAAGAGAAGAGGATCCATACAAACTTGCTTTTCTGTGTAAATGATGAGGGTAGAACGCATAATGCGTACATCAAAAACATATCGAGGTTGTTGGTAAATTAAATAACAAAGTAAAAGGTGCTAATGCATTTCTGTAATGGGTGTTTACTACGGTTTTCCATCGAATTGACTTTAGAGAAACACAAAAGTGAGTGCCGCAGACTGGTTACGATAATGCCTAAGGAAGGGAAGAATAACATTAAATTTGAGAAACATGAATGAAAGTTACATGTTCCATTTACTGCATATGCCGACTTTAAGTATATCTCATAAGTCATTGTACACCAAATCCAGAAACTTCATCAACATCAGATGTACAGCAACATATACCATGCCCTTTTTCCTACTACATCAAGTTCTCGTTTGATAATAACTACAATAAACACAGAACATATGTTGGTAAGAAACTAAAAAAACAAAAAAAAAAAATATCGAGAAAAATTTTAGATTTATTCAATAATTTTTTACGAGAAAATGCCCCGGACAAATTGATTGATAAGCTGGTAGAAGACCTAATATTCCTGCCTAAGGAAATCATAATGAAGCCGTTGCCGATGAATCCGTTAACCAACCTTGAAAACTACATCCAGAACACAGCACCCCTGTGCAGTATATGTAAGAGTAATTTTAAGGAACCTGAGTTAAGAGTTAGGGATCATTGACACTTCACTGGTAATTATAGAGGACCTGCACATGCTAAATGCAATTTAGAATACCGTAAAAAAAAAATTCTTTCCAATCATGCTACATAATTTTTCGGGTTATGATTGCCATCTTTGTGTGAAAAGTCTTGCTAAAATTAACGGAGACATAAAAATTATACCGCAAAACAAAGAGAATTACATTTCTCTCACTAAACATATACCTTTGACAAACAACAATTCATTTGAAATGCGGTTTTTAGATTCGATTCCTTCAATCTAGTATAGATTCATTGGCAAACAATTTGTTGATTGATAATTTGGTTCATACCAAGGCAGTTTTTAAAAATGATAAATCTTTTAGATTAATGCTTAGGGAAGGCGTATTTTCCTACGATTATCTTGATTCATGGGAACGGCTTGAAGAGTGTTCTCTTCCACCAATTTCTAGGTTCTACAACAAAATGACTGATCAAGAGTGTTTGAAAAGGATTACAATCATGCGCAAAAAGTCGACTCTGATTCCATCCAGTATCAGTGGTTGTACATATTGTAATATGCGAGCTACGACTCGAGTAGATAAAACGATATTCTGTGAAATTTATTTCTTTATTTTCTAGTCTATAAAAAAATTCAAGTTCACACTATACTATTCTTCGCAAATTCTTTTCTTACAAGGTCTCTTTCCTCTCAAATCACTTTATCTCCTTTCAATTACTTAATTCACAAATCCAAACTAATTACTTCTTCTTGCTAACTCTCAACTTTCAATTTATCACAAAATTACAACTTCGCCCATTATCACTTTTCCAATCTCTTCGCTACGGTTCTAAACCAACCGCCCCGTTTCGATCGCCATCTGTCCTTATATAGCAGAAGTTTCTGATAGCCAGAAACTTCTAGCAAATTCCTCGACCACTGGAACAAGAAAAATTCTGATGTAATAATTCCAAGATGACAATCATTTCTTGCAGTTATAATTCTTTCTTATCCGTGATATTATCCGTCTCTTTCGTGAAAAACATTTTGGAATGGGCTGGAGGAGCGTAGTTATTATTCTACATTATTGTAGCATCGTTTTAGGTGATGTTACACTGCCCCCCTCTTAGACTTGTTCGTCCCGAACAAGTACGTCCTCACTTCGGCCATTGTATCGACTCAGTCGGTCCACATGAACCACTTTCATTTTGGCCATTGGTTCTCGCTGGATGCGGTAGACAACATCGTTGATGCGGGTTATTATTCTGTAGGGACCCTCCCAGTTCTGCTGCAACTTAGGTGATTTCCCCTTTTGGCGATGGGGATTATACAGCCACACTAGATCTCCTTCCTGGAATCCTAACGTTGTTGCCTTGACATCATACCTGGTCTTCATGCGGTCGCTCGTTATCTTAATCTGGCTTCTGGTCCTTTGGTGTATGTCCCTAAGCCTTTCCCTAAGGTCCGCCACGTACTCTTCTTCATTTCTGAGCTCATTGGTAGGAGATCCAAATTTCACCTCACTGGGTAAACGAGCTATTCCACCAAATAAGATTTCGAACGGCGTATGTCGAGTAGTGCTAAGCACGGCACTTCTATAGGCCATCAAAAACAAGGGAATCTGCCGGTCCCAATGCCGTTGGTAGTCACCTACGACCTTCGAGAGATGTTCGTCCAAAGTCCTATTGAAACGCTCCACCATACCGTCCGGCTGTGGATGAAGCGGGGTTGTCCTTGTCTTTTTGATTCCGAGTAGTTGGCACATCTCTTGGAAGATTCTTGACTCGAAGTTCCGCCCTTGGTCAGAATGCAATTCCAAGGGCACACCGAATCTGCTAACCCAATTGTAGACGGTCTGCTCCGCCACGGTTCTGGCTTCCTGGTTAGGGATCGGAAACGCTTTCGGCCACTTACTGAAGTAGTCCATCACTACGAGTATATACCGATAACCATTGTCGGTTTCCGGAAAGGGCCCTGCGATGTCAATGGCGATTCGTTCGAAAGGTGCTCCCACGTTGTATTGGTGCATCTTACCTCGAGTTTTGATTCTCGGACCCTTGCTAGCAGCACACACGTCGCATTTTTTGCCCCAGTCTTCGATATCTTCCTTCGCTTTTAACCAATAAAAACGTTCTCGTACCTTTTCCAGCGTCTTATTCACTCCCAAGTGGCCTCCGGTCGCCCCGCCATGCATTTCCTGTAACACCTCCTTGACCCTCGTCCGCGGTACGACAAGCTGCATTACAAACGGCTTTCCGTCGGAGGATTCCCATTTTCTTCTCAGAACACCTTCTTGGACATGGAGGGAGTCCCACTGCGCAAAATATGCCTTTAAGGTCGGGCTTCTGTGAGAGATGTCCTGATGATCCGGTTTCTCCATGTTCTCCTTCTAGGCCAAAATCGGCTCGATATCCGGGTCTTCCTTCTGAGCGTTCCGGATCTCATCTACGCTCCAGCCGGCGATAGGTTCGGCTCTCATTCTTTAGATGGAAACCAGCTCCCGTTCTTCCTGACGCGCACAATGTTTACAATCTGTTCTGCATGGTTTCCGGGACAGTGCATCCGCATTAGAGTGGAGTTTTCCTTTACGATGCTGTATTTCGTAGTCGTAGATTTGCAGCTTTTCGATCCATCTTGCGACCTGACCCTTAGGACTCTTGAACTGTAATAGCCATTTTAAGGCTGCATGGTCTGTGCGAAGAACGAACTTTCTCCCATAAAGGTATTTGTGAAAATGCTTCGTAGCCAAGATCAAAGCTAGAAGTTCCCCCCTTGTCACGCAGTAGTTCCTTTCTGGCTTAGAGAGCACCTTGCTTGGGAGAGTACGGCTCCTATCCCGACATTACTAATAGTTGGTCCTTACGCATTTCCCGACTGCTGGTTTTGGGAAGTCTGACTGACAGGATGGATGTTATCACCGCCAGATGCTTCCTCTCTGCTTCTCCTGCTTCCGCAATGTGGACAATTTCCTCGTCTAGGTGCACTTCTGCACTGCCGTTGTAGGTGTCCGGTTTGGTTGCAATTCCAGCAACGGATTTGACTTCCGCGAGCTTTGTCTTCATCCATGACGGCTGTTCTCTGGCATGAGCATTCCACGACGGACATTTCCCTGACACGGTGTATTCCCTGGTATGCTTGGTCCGCAGCATTCATTGACAAAGCGAATGCCAATGCCTCGGGGAGTGTTCGCTTTTCAGAAATCCTTACAGCCATTTGCAGTTGTCTGTCCTCTATGGCCTGAATAAAAGCTTCCACCGCCATTTCGTTGATAAGCTCCTCACCGGCTTTAGGGTATGAAAGATGGGCTAGTCGCTCTATATCCGCTTGCAACTTTTGGAGCGTTTCCCCCCTTTTCTGGACTCGACTACGCAGCTGAACCCTGTACACCTGCTGCATGTGTTCATCCCCAAGGCTGCATCTCCTTTCTTCTCAGACCGTCAGTGGAATATTCCCGTTCTTTCTGTCTCTTCACGTTGCTAAGTTCCTTAGCAAGGTTTTCGACTTGCTTTCCTACTCTCTCGAATTGCGTATCCACTTTTTCAAACTGAGTCTCTATTTTCCCGAACTGAGTTTCATGTTTCTCAAAGTTTTCATCGAATCTAGTTTCGACTTTTTCGAGTTGCGTCTCGACCTTCTCGATTTTCTCTTCGATCGCTTCGAATTTAGATTCCAAGTTCCTGTTTTGCTCATCAAGTTTGCTTTCCAGAGCATCTAGAGAATTCTTTTGTTCGTCCATTGCTTTCTTTTGTTTGTCCATTGCTTTCTTTTGTTCGTCCATTGCTTTCTTTTGTTCGTCCTTTGCTTTCTTTTGTTCGTCCATCTTAAGTTCTAGAGAATTCTTTTGTTCGTCCATTGCTTTCTCTTGTTCGTCCAGCTTTTTTTTTTTTTTATAATTTGCGCGCGCCAAATGGGATATGAATACCATTAAATTATTGCAGGGCACGGGCGTTTGTAGGAAATTGAGAGAGAGAGAAAGAAAGATTGGTGTAGTGGATTTGAAACTTAGGTGGTATTAAGTTTCAGTAAACTCCAAGGGTGGCGTCCAGATAACTGGGGAGCTTGTTTGTTTTGCTTTTTGTCGTTGCTCTTGATTCACAGTTTTTTTCCCTCCACCTGATGTCAACATCACGATCAAGTTGCATTTAAGCCATATGACCACCCTACTGCCAGTGTTATGCCTTCGCAGTAGAGTTGACTAAGCTTTCGCAATTGATCGACTTTTTTATTTATTTCAGAGGAAATAAATAGATAATTGTTGAGATCAGGATTTGAACCGTGAACTAAGAGCGTGACAAGCGTTGATGTTACCACTACACCACGGCCACCCTTAAGTTCTAGAGAGTTCTTTTGGTCGTCTATTGCTTTCTTTTGGTCATCGAGCTTAAGTTCCAGAGACTTCTTTTGGTCTTCCATTGTTTTCCTTTGTTCGTCCATGACTGACTTAAGTTGCAGGAGCAGACTTGTTATATCCGGGTCGGCTACTGTACTTGCTGGTTCCTCTCCCACGTCAAACTCTACGTCATGCGGATTTTCTCCTTCCTGCTTTATTGCTTCTTCCAGACGAATCAGTACGGCATCTTTTCCCCCAGTTGTGTCGAGATTCCGCTTACTGAGTTCTGCCTTTAGTCGAATTATAGTTAGTTTTCCCAATTTGCGACCCATTTTGCGCAACTAATTAACTCACTAACTTTTTTTTTTTTTTTTTTTATTGTGCAATTTCACACCACCGAAATAGTTATTCACAGAATAAGTTTTATAACACTTCTGACACCAATATAATATGCGAGCTACGGCTCGAGTAGATAAAACGATATTCTGTGAAATTTATTTCTTTATTTTCTACTCTATAAAACAATTCAAGTTCACACTATACTATTCTTCGCAAATTCTTTACTTACAAGGTCTCTTGCCTCTCAAATCACTTCGCCAATTATCACTTTTCCAATCTCTTCGCTACGGCTCTAAACCAACCGCCGCCTTTCGATCGCCATCTGTCCTGTATTATCTCACAGTGTTGAGTAGTTCCTCAAATTTACTTCTCGCAATGATAACTATGTCGTCGGCATATCCTAGGCAGGTTATGCCGATATTAGTTAGCATTTGCAGTAGCTCATCTATCACCACATTAGTAATGAGATAACCCCTCTTTGTGAACACAGTTGGTGTCTACGATAAGAGACGGATAATAGCACGGATAAGAGAGAATTATAACTGCAAGAAATGACAATCTTGGAATTATTACATCAGAATTTTCTTGTTCCAGTGGTCGAAGAATTTGCTGGAAGTTTCTGGCTATCAGAAACTTCTGCTATATAAGGACAGATGGCGATCGAGACCAAGCAGTGGGTTTTGAACCGTACGAGGAGATTGGAAAAGTGATAACAGCCGAAGTTGTAATTTTGTGATAAATGAAAAGTTGAGAGTTAACAAGAAGAAGTAATTAGTTTGGAATTGTGAATTAAGTAATTGAAAGGAGATAAAGTGATTTGAGAAGAAAGAGACCTTATAAGGAAGGAGTTTGCGAAGAATAGCATAGTGTGAACTTGAATTGTTCTATAGACTAGAAAATAAAGAAATAATTTCACAGAATATCGTTTTATCTACTCGAGCCGTAGCTCGCATATTACAGTATTTAATTTCTAACGCAAACAATTATAAAGTGAATTTAAAATGAAGTGCGGCTTGTGTTGTTTAAAAGTTGAACGGCATGAACTTAAAATTCAGTGTGCGGGTTGCAAAGAATACTATCATGCGAAGTGTGCCAAAATGGATATAAAATAGATCAACTTCTACGAAAAGAGTAAGCAAACTTTCAAATGAACATCTTGTGTTTCTCTGCATCTTGGTCCTTCTAACACTACTGCACCGAAGAGTATAATATCTAATCGCCCTAATCTAAGCAACAACAACAACAACATTACACCAACACTATGCACCCATGGTGACAGCAATGCAGGTGAACAAACAATTACAATGCAAATGCTTTTCAGTGAAATCTTGGAACTTAAGCATGCTATTATGGAGTCACTGAAGAAAATTCAATCTCTGGAAGAAAGCAATGCTTCTCATTCTTTTTCATTTTTAATGCATTTTTTATTAGTAAATTCATTATAACTTGCATGCTAGACAAAAAACACTTAAAACTAGCTTAACTAACTTAGCTATCTTATTCTAACTTACTGGCCCTATGCGGGCGCTCTAAGCTAAACCTAATACTTAAAACTATGCCTTTCGACGTAAAATACTTGAAAATTTTCTATTTATTTTATTTATTTAATTTTAATTGTAACTAAGAAAATTGTACAAAAAACTTAGTACATGAACTTATTTTTGGATGTTCTTACATATAAATCTTACAAATCTACCTTAAAATAAATCTTAAACTATCTTATTCTAAATTAGCCTATCTTAATCTACCTTACGTATTTTTATACGTAATTTTTTTTGTTTTTTTTAATTTTTTTTTGTTTTATCGCGCTTCTGTTTTTTTTTTATGTTTTTAGTGTTTTTTGTGTTTTTTTTTTGTATTTGTGGATCCAAGTGCTGTGGATTTATAATTTTTTTTTTTTACTACAACCTATAACTACCTAAACCTTAAATTATGTAAGTCGGCCATGGACAACAAACAGCCAACTTCAAACATCCAACAGGCTACCCTGGATTAGGAGGAAACGACGAAGGAGTTTCCTCTCTTTCGGCTAGTCACCAGAAATAACTGTACTGACGTTGTACTTCAAAAATATCACGACCCGATACCGCTCTACTAAACCGGAGACGCTCCACACTGCCGTGTGCAACGTCTCTGTCGTAGTTGAGTCGCCTATCCACAACTGTCCGAGCAACGTGGAGATTAGCGGCACCGCCAATCTGTCCTGGATCAGACCCTTCTTATCAAAATAGAGGAACGCCTCTGGGGGAACGAAGCCCTTAAGGCGCACTCTCTCGTGATACTCGTAATTGGGGTAATAAGCCCCGGAGATCAGGTTGTTCGTCGAGCTCATTGCTCTTGCAATGTGCCTTCGAATCAGCTTGATAGCGAAATTATCCACTCTTATTAGATTAGCCCTGTTGTATTGGGTTAGAATTTTATGTACTGGGACTCCGGTGTTCTGTATAAATGAAGGCAAGCCCGAAGGCAAGCTCGAAGGGAAGCCCGAAGGCAAGCCCTCTCAAACAGCAGCAAGCTTGCTCCCACGTTAAACCACACGGGGCATCCATATAGGAGCATGGGCCAGATGAGGGCCCTGTAGCAGATTACCTTTACCCTTGCATCGAGTTGCTTGCTATAAAAAAGTCTCTTTGTAAGGGCAAAAGCGCCTTTGGCTCTGGCCAGAGCAGCATCTATATGTTTGTTAAAATATAGATATTGGTCTAACCAAAGCCCCAGGTATCTGACTACACTTTGACATGTATGTGGCTGTCCGTGCGGTCCAACTATTGAGAACTTTCGCTAATTCTTTCTGGTATCCCTAGAGGCACCAGACAATGGCGTCCTGAAAAGAATGGTTTCCGTTATCGCAATATCGCTGAATCTTATCGAAGTCACGTTGCAAGAGAATTGCAATGACCTCGAATTTTGGTCCTGATCTGTACGCTATGGCATGGTGAAGTGATCCTTTCAGATCGCTCGAGTTACGTATAATTCAGCAACCCAAACAACGGATGAAAAATTTTACCTCTTTTTGAAAGGCATTCAAAAAGAGCTGATCAAGTAGAACATTTTCCAGGAATTAAAAAATTATTTAAATAATTTTTCTTAGAATTTAAATTATTGCTGACATTATGCACCGAAAATTGCATCCGAATTCGACGAATACACATATTCACCTTGAATTCGAATGCATTAAATAGAAGTATCAATTGCTGGATTGGGCGTAGTCTTCTCCCGCGATTTAAGGTTGACGTTTGAAATTCATAAATAAAGATACATAATTATTTGTTAAAAATAACTTTTGTGTTTTTTTATATGTGTTTCATGAGTGAATGAAATTGGCGCAGTCGGTAGGATCTTTGTAAAATTGAAGATCCGACTTCCGTCGCGTGAAATTTATTGAAAATAATATTAATAAACGCGTACACACCAAATCACAATTAAAATCGATAAAGGTTAGTGAAAGTGAAGAAGTAAATATTCGCAATAAAATCGACAAAGATTAGCGAAAAGTGACACATAAAGTTAAAACACAAAAACCACATATAAAATCGACAAAGATTATAGTGTTGAAGTGTTAAAAACAAAAAATTATATGAACAGACAAGAAATATACGATTTCAATCGCAGAATGGAGAACTATCAAGAATTAGTGGCTGAGTTAGAACGCAGGAATCAACAGATGCATTCCTCCAGTTACAGCAAAGAGAAAATAGAGAAGATCGGGACAGGCTATCAAAAGAAGTCAGATACATGACAGCATTCACAGGACAGGGAGATGTATCCATTAATTCATTTCTGAGTAACGTCGAATATTATCTAAGCCAGATATAGAACGAGGAGATGAAGGGGACAATTGTACGAGCTATCTACCATGAGAAGATACAATGAGAGGCGAAGGCGAGCATCATAAACATCCCGAGGAACGACGAGTGGGACAGCATCAAGGAAGCACTAAAGCTAAGATATAAACCAGATACGGAGCAGCATGAAATCTACAGAAAAATAACTAATCTAAAGGTTAATACGGTGAGTGAGTTAGCCATAGAGATACAAAATATTAAATATAAAAAAGATGAGTTGAGTGTTTACTATAACGGAGAAAATGGCATAGACTTAACAAATGTTAATAGTATTTTAAGTAACACTGTAAAAGAAATAACGCAGGGCACCATATTAGATAAGATTTATGAGGAAAATAGCTTAGATCATATAATTGCAACAATGCGAAAAAGAAGATATGAAGATGATTGTATTAGGCCAGAGTTTAGAAAGACACATAAACCAAGAATTGAAATTCGTAATAATAATAATAATAATAGACAGTACCAACAACGTCCAAATAATCAATATAATCAGAGACCACAAAGAAATTTTGCAGGTCAATATAGGCAGCATAATCAGGGACCACAAAGACAATTTTCAGGTCAGTATAGGCAAAATCAACCAATAGCAAACCCTAGGAATAATTCAGGTCAACATGGACAGTATAATAGGCAGGAACAGCAAGTAGAAAGAATGGAAGTCGACGAGAAATAGGAACAGGGAACAAGTTAATAACTCTCAGGGTCAGAACCAAATCTCAGGAAACCTTAGCATTAATCCTGGCCAAAATAGCCATCAACAGGATAGGACTAAGCAAGGAGTAATGACGTCCCCAGAGATAGTAGAGAAAGAACATTTATCATTTTTTATGAACTAGCCTCGGACGACCTACCCCAAATTAAAATTACATTAGGTACAAAGTCATATATAGCCCTAATAGATACTGGCTCAACACTTAGTATAATTGACGATAGACTATATGAATTCAAAATAATTTCCATACAACCAATATATTTTACGACAATAACTGGTAAAGATACCATAGCACATGAGGTACATACACACGCACCCGATGAGTTCAAAGCTCCACCTAACGCTTTAATTAGGTGGAAAGTTAAAAGACTTTGCAATAGAGGATACCAATTCATAATTGGCATGGACTTATTGAAAAAATTATATACTCTAATAAATCTAGAAGAAGGAACTATTAATCTAAATAACCAAAACTTAAGGTTCATTAATCCCCCGTACGCATTCAATGAAGTATGTTCACTTGAACCCCTTGATCGTAATACCAAACACATAAATGTAGACCATCTTAGCATAGAAGAAAGAAGCGAAGTAGAAAAATTAATGAAAAAATTTTGAAATTTATTTTTAAAGAAGGTGATAAGCTTACTAGTACACCAGAAATAATGCACGAAATAATAACAACAACAGATCAACAAATTAATGCAAAACTTTATAGGTACCCTCCTCAACATGAAACAGAAGTGAGACGACAAATTAAGGAAATGGAAGAGCAGGGTATTATTAGGAAAAGTAACTCAAAATATTCGAGTCCCCTAATAGTTGTTCCAAAGAAAGTGGACAACTCAGGGCAGAAAGAGTTTAGGATCGTAATAGATTGCAGGAAATTAAACGACGTCACGGTTGATGACAAATACCCGTTACCTAATATAGACTCTATCTTAGATAAGTTGGGTAGATCGCAATACTTTACCACCCTAGACTTGGGGAAAGGTTAAGAAAAATGGTTATTCGGAACCATGAACGACGACGACCGACAGGAAATAGAAATGCATTTAGAAAACATATCAAAGAATAGTCACAATTCAATAAAAGCAGTAAATAAGCAAATTAAAATTAATGAATTCTTTAATAATACTTTCCAAGTTTTGAAGGAAACTATTAATAACGACAGAGAATTAATATTACAACAGGTTAATACTTTACATCAGGTAGAAAGAGATTTAGTGATGAAGCAAATTTACTTCGATCAGTTATTTAAACTAAAGTATATAGAATTAAAGATAGAACACATACAAGATAATATTGTTTCAGCCAGAAGTAATATTATGCATTCAAATATTCTTACAAATAACGAAATTGAAACTTACAAAACCGATTTTTATAAATTAAAGCAAATTAAATTAGGAGTCGCTAAGTACCAGGAAAATATGATAGTTTTTGCTTTAAAGTCCCGAAAAATTATATAACCCTATCTCTTAAACTTTTAGCACCAGTACCTAATAAAGATTTTGTAGAAATTAATACAGAAAATGAATTTATATTGAAATACAGAAATAAAACATACAAATGCACATAAAAAATAGCATGCTATGCAGAAAAAGGACCAACCTGAGTGTAACCAACTAAAGATTCAACCAAGCAATGATATGAATCAAACATTACAACTGATCCTAACCAAACTTAATGCACTAGATATGCGACTTAAAAAGTTAGAAAATACCAAGGACAAAGTACCTAAGCATAACCATGGATCAAAATCTTAAAGTGATATGTTGGAATGCAAATGATCTCCTGCAACATCAACAGGAATTGCAGGTGATTCTTGAAACAAATAACATAGACATTTGTCTTATCTCAGAAACCCATTTTACAAAACACACGCAAACAAAATTTAAAAACTACAAAATCTACCACACCGCTCTCCCTGAAAACACAGCTAAGGGTGGAAGTGCAGTAATAGTAAAAAATAATATACAACAATATGAGGAATTGAAGTATATAACAGAGAAAATACAAGCTTCAGCAGTGTGTATAAAAGCTAAGCATAAAAAAATTAATATCGTTTCTATTTACTGTCCTCCAAAACATTCAAATAAAAAAGAAGAATATTCAGATTTTTTTGAAAAACTAGGAAACAGATACATAATAGGTGGAGATTTTAATGCCAAAAACCTTAACTGGGGATCCAGATTGACAACAACGAGAGGAAAAGAACTTTATGCTGCTATTCAAAAACATCAATGCGAAATTCTCTCGACAGGAAGGCCCACGTTCTGGCCTACAGACAAAAATAAGATACCAGATCTAATTGATTTTTTCATAATCCAAAATTTGTCAAGCAGTTATATACACATAGATGAGTTCGAGTATCTAAGCTTTGACCATTCACCTATAATTCTCCAAATGAGTGAACATATAATTAAAAATACAAATATTAAAACCTTAACAAATAACAGAACAGATTGGCAAGCCTTCAAGCTGAACTTAACGAGTAAAATAGATTTAATGATACCCCTTATAACCAAAAATGATGTAGAAAAAGAACTGCATAAGTTGGTCAGCGATATTCAGCAATCGGCCTGGGAAAGCACCCCCGCCCTAAAGAGAAAGAACACAAAAAGAAACTACACGCAAGAAATAAAAGATTTACTAGCAGATAAAAGACGAGCAAGAAGAACGTGGCAGAAAACAAGAGCTCCACAACATAAAGCCAAGCTAAACAACCTCTGTCAACAACTAAGAAGAGAAATTAAAAAAATTAAGGAAGATTCAATGAAAAGGTACCTCAGAGGGTTAACAGCTGAATACGTAACTAATTACTCTCTATGGAAAGCAACAAAAGGATTAAAACAGCCTACTGTGCAAATACCTCCAATCAAAGCAACTGATGGAAACTGGGCAAGAAGTGATGAGGACGAAACCATTCTCTTCGCAGACTGCCTGGAAAACATATTTAAACCACCAGTTGAAAATGGAAGTATACAACCTACATTAATAGGTCCTTCAGAAGAAGAAAGCGAAGAAATTCTGCTCACAACTCCTAATGAGCTGATTTACAACTTAATTAAGCATGAAATAAATGCAAAGAAAAGTCCTGGATATGACCTTATATCTGGTGTCGTACTAAAGAACTTACCAAGGAAGGCAATAATAAAAATAACAAATTTAATAAATGCCACATTTAAGCTTAAATATGTGCCTAGTTTGTGGAAGGTTGCTGACGTCCTAATGATTCCCAAACCTGGTAAACCGCCAAATGAAGTGTCATCTTACAGACCTATCTCATTATTGCCAATGATATCAAAAGTGTTTGAGAAAGTACTCGCAAAGCGTTTAAATAAAATAATTTAAAGGAAAAAGCTGATTCCGAACCATCAATTTGGTTTTCGAAGGCAGCACTCTACGATACAACAGGTACACAGAATTACGAATAAAATCGAAGAAGCACTAGAAAAAAGGAAAGTTTGCTCTGCTGTATTCTTAGATGTGGCGCAGGCCTTTGATAAAGTATGGCACGAAGGACTTATCTATAAACTGAGATGTATGTTGCCAAATCAATATGCTTCTATTCTGAAATCATATCTAGATGGAAGACATTTCAGAATAAAACAACAGAGTACTTATTCAAATCTAAGAGAAATAAAGGCCGGCGTACCGCAAGGTAGTGTATTGGGCCCAATATTATACTTATTATATACTAGTGATATTCCTAAATTAGAAAACCACACTATGGCAACATTCGCAGATGATACTGCAATACTAGCAGTAGGAAGAACCAATGAAGAATCCACAGAAAAACTACAAATTGGCATAAACAAAATCTGTGAATGGACTAATAAGTGGAGAATCAAATTAAACGAGTCTAAGTCAGTCCATGTTGACTTTACTAATAAAAAAAATTGAATATATACCAATTATTATAAACCAAAAAATAGTTCCATGCGCTAATACAGCGAAATATTTAGGTATGACTCTAGATGCAAAGTTGAGATGGAAAGAGCACGTAAAAAAGAAAAAAAGAAGAGTTAGAAATCAAATATAGAAAACTGCACTGGCTGATAGGAATAAACTCATCCGTATCAATTGGAAATAAAGTGCTTTTATATAATCAAATTCTGAAACCAACATGGACATATGGAATCCAACTATGGGGCTGTGCCAAAAGACAAACATAGACAAAATACAACGTTTCCAAAATAAGGTGATTAGAAATATAGTAAATGCACCTTGGTACATAAGAAATACTGACCTTCATCGAGACCTGAAGGTAGAAAGTGTATCTGCAGAAATTCTAAAACATGCAAAAAAACACAAAGAAAAGCTAGAAGAGCATATAAACATAGATGCAAGAAAACTAATGCATAATGAAAATCAATTACGAAGGCTTAAAAGAACAAAACCTCTCGATTTAACTTAATATGAGAAAAATAAAAATGTATATACTTGCTTATAAATACATACACACTCGAAATAAAGGGTCACCAGGGGGTGTAACTCATACAAAGACTAAGATGTCACGCAATTATGTGGGAGGTGGTTTTAGTCGGTAAAAATCCGGCATGCTGATTACTCGGATCATCAGTATCTTCCTCTAAAAAAAGAAAAAAAAAACAAATACAAGTACGAACAAAGTAAAACATTGAATGAACTAGTTGAAAGCAAACATTGTGCAATCAAACAAAATTGTAAATTACGTAGAAATGATCAAACTGAAATCATATCTATTGATGATGAAACTATATTTATTAAAAATGCTAATACTATATTAAACCAAACATGTGACGATAGGAATATTAAGCTTACTGGAAACTATTTGATAAATTTTATTAATTGTACTTTAAACTTCCTAGACCAAAAATTCTCTAATATAAAAAGAATACAGAAACAAAGACTTTATTATCCTAAATGTAATGAGAAATATAATATTACCGAAACATTAAAATTTAATAAAATTATATTAAGTAATGTCGAAAATATAAAAGAAATAAAAGAAATAGAATTTAGAAAAAATATATCATATAATTTAAATATAATGTTCATTGTATTAGTATTAATTATGTTCGGAATATTATCATGTTTATGTATACAACAAAAAAGAATACAAATTAAGTTTAGTAATCGAATTCAGGAAAATTCTAATCATAAGGAGGGAGAAGTTACGTATAATTCAGCAACCCAAACAACGGATGTAAAATTTGACCTCTTTTTGAAAGACATTCAAAAAGAGCTGATCAAGTAGAACATTTTCCAGGAATTAAAAAATTATTTAAATAATTTTTCTTAGAATTCAAATTATTGCTGACATAATGTCTGCACCGAAAATTGCATCCGAAATCGATGAATAACACATATTCACCTTGTTCGGCTATGAACGTTTAATTTCAGTAAGAATAATGGACTGTAATCTACTGTAATTAATCTACTGTAAATGAATTTAGCGTAAGACCGAATTAAACACCGCTTCTTTAAACGTTATAAACTGGAATGTATTTCTTTTCATAAAATTCTTTTTTTTATATACAAATTTATATATTGTGGGGGCGTTGTTGACATCAAGGTGTGTCCCATGTGAGGCCCTTTTGCCTGATGACGTCACAGTGTCTGGAACATTGTTTACCACCGGAGCAGTCGATCGTCGGTTAATGATTCGGTTGTGTGGTATTTATTCGTAGTGTAAAGTTAATTTTGTTTAATTTTAATGTGTGGATTTAATCCAGGTGAGTAGTGTTTTTTTTAATTATAAATTCATTTAATTTCATTTATTGTGTATTGAATTTTAGTATTTGTTTGTTTATTTGGCTTGTGGGTGTGTGTGTGTATGAATGGAATCGAGCATGAGACACGAGAATGAGTGTCAACTGATTTGTGCAACGTGTGTGTGTGTGAGTGTGTGTATGTATGATAATGAATCGCGAGCGAGAGACGATAAGTGCCATTGATTTACGCGAAGTGTGTGTGCGTGTGTGTATGAAAGAATTAATTGTGTGTTTTCTTGAGTGTGGTATTGGATGATTGAGTAATTGAGTGAATGCAATTGAGTGATTGCTCTCACTTAGTGTACGGTGCGTTGAGTTTTGTAGCGAATGGTGTTGCCGTGTAGCATTTCGCGGTGTGTTGATTTTAAATTCATTAGGTATTTTAAGTATTAAATTTAAATTTGTTTTAAATTGATTGGTTGGGTTATTTGTTTGTGTCGCCTTCGTTGATTGATTCGCTTTCGTTGATCGGTAGTGGGCATTGTTTCGTTATTGGTCGTTTGTACTCTCCTTGTTGCGTTCTTACCTTGACGACGCGTATTATGTCATCCTTGCCGGGGTAGCTCTCTGTGATGCGTCCTAAGCTCCACCTTGCCGGAGGTAGCCGATCATCCTTGATTAGTACCAAATCGCCTATTTTGAGTTGCGGTTGAGGTTTCAACCATTTCGGTCGCTGTTGTAAGCGGACCAGATATTCCTGGTGCCAATGTTTCCAGAATGTCTGAAGATACATTTGGATGGCCTTCCACCGATCGATGTAACCTTGCTTGCCTGTGGTCAGATCTGGTTCTGGAACGGTGAATATTGCTTCGCCTATTAAGAAGTGAGCTGGGGTGAGTGCTTGGAAGTCGTCTGGATTTTCCGTTAGTGGACACAGAGGCCTCGAATTAAGGCACGCCTCAATTTGTGTGAGTAGCGTGGCGAGCTCCTCGTATGTAAGTGTCCCGTTGCCGACGATCCGTTTGAAGTGGTGTTTGACACTCTTCACTCCTGCTTCCCACAATCCTCCGAATCCAGTTCAGCTTTTTTTTTCAGACCTGACCACAGACACCTCGTCGAGCAGCAAAACGCCGGAAGGCGGCTAAGAAAGCTTGGGTGGTAAGGTCTGTGACTGCTTCCAAGTGCATTGCTTTGGTGGCGAGGCAGACAAATATTGCCAGGTATCCCTTAAAACATTTAGCTCCGCGACCTTTCCAAGAATGAATGGTGATTGGTCCCGCATAGTCGACCCCTGTATGGGCAAACGGCCTAGAAACTGTCACCCTAGGAGATGGTAGGTTTCCCATTAATTGGTGGGCTACCCTGTTTCGGTACCGGTGACAAATGACGCAGGTGTTTAAATATTTTTTGACGGCTCTCCTGGTCTGTATGATCCAGTACTTACTTCTGGTATACGCAATCATTAGCTGGATCCCTCCGTGTAGCATATTTTCATGGGCGTTTCGGATGACTAGGGTTGGGAAAGGGTGCTTCGGTCCTAGTATGATGGGGTGCTGTTGGTCGAACGAGTGGTCTGCGTTTTTTAGTCTGCCGCCTACCCTTATGATGCCTTCCCCGTCTATGAATGGATTTAAGGATGCTAATCCCTTTAACTTGGATAGCCCTCCGGGAAACATATCAGATTGGGCGCAGCGAACGAGTACCTTCGCAGCGGCTTCAAGCTCCTTCGGGGTTAGAGGTCCAGCAATTCGTTGAGGATCACTTCGCAAGTTACTGATGAAACGCTTGCAGTAGCCAACGATCCTCGTAAGTCGCTTTAAGTTCGACGTTCGGTGAAGAAGCTGGTGTATCGGGCCTTCTACTAAGTCCACGTGGTGGACATGTACCAGTCTACTTCCTTCGCTAGTAACGAGACTAGAAGGCTGTTTCGGAAGCTCGAACTCCCACTTTTGGTGCAGAAATGAGGGCCCGTTCCACCACAAAGTTGCCTTTAAAAGTGCCGATGGTTCCATACCTCTAGAAACCAAGTCCGCTGGATTGTCTTGAGTCGGTATGTGCCTCCATATCTTGGTATCGGTGAGCCGCTGAATTTCTCCTACTCTGTTCCGGACGAATGTTTCCCACTTGGATGGTGATGCAGATATCCAGCAGAGGGCAATGGTGGAATCCGTCCATGCGTACATCTCGACGTCGTCTCGTTTTAGGATTCGACCGACATAGTGTAGAAGTTTCGCTGCAAGAACAGACCCACATAGCTCTAACCTTGGCAGACTCACTGGCTTTACCGGTGCCACCTTGGACTTGGAAATTAGCAAGTGCATATGGACCTTGTGATCCTTGTCCACAACCCTGAGATATACGGCTGCTCCATAAGCCTTTTCCGAAGCGTCGCTGAAACCATGGAGTTCTATGCATTGTGACCTACCAATTGTGTGTACCCACCTTGGCAGACCTAAATTATTAATATTTTGTAAATCTTTATAAAAAGTGTCCCATTCTTCTAAAATAGCGGGTTCGACGGGCTCATCCCAAGACATCTTTCGGGTCCAAAGAAGCTGCATAAAACATTTCGCTTTAGTTATGCATGGCGAAATCCAGCCTAACAGGTCGAAGAGGCGTGCAATTGCCGAAAGTACGAATCTCTTCGTTGGTAGTGGATTGCTTGAAGGAATATACTGAAAGCGGAAGACGTCGTTGTCAGGAAGCCAATGAATACCTAGCGTTTTGACTTGATCCGAACCTTCTGCAGGTACTGCAAACGAGGATTCACAATCCTTTTCTGGAATGCCTTGAAGAAGTTCCTTCCTGTTGGATGACCACTTCCGTAAGTTAAATCCCGCTGATTGGAGAGTTGCTCTAACTTCCTTTATTTTAATTTTTTTTTTCTTCCGAGGTATCTGCGCCGGAGATAAGGTCGTCGACATACATTTCGCCATCTATCATTTGAGCTGCTAACGGGTATCGATGACGGGACTCTTCTGCTAGCTCCTTCAATGTTCGAATGGCCAGATACGGGGCCGAAGCCGTTCCAAAGGTCACAGTCTTAAGGCGGTAGATCTTGAGTTCTTCTGATGGATCCTTACGCCAGATGACCAGTTGAAAATAGGAATCCCGATCACTGACCCAGATTTGACGGTACATCTTTTCGATGTCAGCCGTAAAGGTGTACTGGTAGAGTCTCCACCGGAGGATAATGTCAGTCACATTGTGTTGAAGTGAGGGTCCTATCATCAGCTGGTCGTTCAATGAGACTCCATTCGACGTTCTGAAGGATGCATCGAACACAACTCTGAGTCTTGTTGTAGAACTAGCCTCCTTAATGACTGCGTGGTGGGGTAGGAAGTAATGATCTAATTTGGGTATGTCTTCTTGTTTTACCTCGCTCATATGTTCTAAGTCTCTGTATTCTTTCAGGCACGCGGAATATTGCTCATGTAGCTGGGGATTGGCGCTGAGACGTTTCTCCAAACTCCTGAAGCGTTGTAAAGCACCTTCCTGTGATCTGCCCAAGACTGGATAGGCAGCTCCCTTAAAGGGTAGAGCCACCTGGTATCGCCCATCTACAATACGCCTCACATGTTTGACGAAATGTTCCTCACAAGCGACATTTTCGGAAGTTTCGTACCATTCAAATGGAGCTTCTTCCTGTTCCCAAAACTTGCGAAGCTGAGCGTCGACATCTGTTGTTTGGAAGAAACTACGAATGGTTTGAGCCTGAACTGGAGCCTTTCCAAATAAAATCCAGCCTAATCTGGTTTTTTGCGCTACTGGCTGGTCCTCCTGCTTTGGTCTTCTCAGCTCGGGTAGCAAAATCTCGGCAAGAACATCGCTTCCCAAAAGAAGATCAACCTTTGCTGATTTGTTGAAAGATGGGTCTGCTAAAACCAGATCAGCGAGGTGTTCCCAATGAGCAACGGGGAGTGTCCGGGCCGGAAGATGGCCAGACAGCGACTTTGTTGATGTCTCGAAGGCTGAATGACGTGACGTAAGCACGACGTCAACAACCATCTGACAAGTGCCACTGCTGACTAAACCCAACCCGGATACCTCAACGTGAGTGGATCTTGGCTTTAAACGTAGTAATTGGACAGCTGACTCTGTTATAAAACTCGCTTGAGAGCCCGAGTCAAGCAAGGCTCTAAACGAATAAGTCTCACCTGACGAAGCCCTAACCTTTATCAACGCAGTGGCTAACAAAACTTGTGTTGATGTGCTTGGCAGAGCATGGAAGCTGTTGACGGCCGAACTGCTGGAAGGCTGTGCTCCGTTGTTCGGCGAAAAGACTGAGGCTTCGGTGTTCATCGTGGTGAGAAAATTCTGTGGAGGATTTTGAGAGATACCTGACCTATGGGAAATACCTGACTGCCGAAATGTGGATGGATGAGAAGTGTTGGCCTGTGCTACATGCAATAAAGAATTATGTGGCTGCTCACAGTAGTAACACCTACGAGTGCTCGGACACTGCTCTGTGTTGTGGCTATATGCTAAGCAGTTCCGACAAATCCCTAATGTACCCACACTCGGAATGCGGTCCGCTGTACTCATCTTCAAAAATCGTCCACACTTACGAATAGGGTGTTGACCTCTGTTGCAAAGCTTGCAGGAAAACCTCTGGGCATTGGTCGACGTATAAAAACTACTCCGCTGTGACAAATTCCTTGCCGAATTCGTTGATGGTCGCGCCTGCTGTTGGTTAACGGCCTCCAATGAACGGAACCTCGTCTCCAAAAACTGGGTAAATTCGGCAAATGTAGGAAGTTTCTTGTTGTCAGTCTTACTTCCAAGCCTTTCTTCCCACAGGTGTTTTCGTCGGAAGTTTCTGAAGCAGGATGAAAATGAGCACAACGTCCCAATGCTGAACTGGAACCTTCAGATTTCCAAGCTGTGAACAACTTCCATCGATGTATCGAGCAATTCCTTGATGGACTCGGATCGCTCTTGGGCTATTGAAGGCTGATTGAAGAAACATTTCAATTGCGTGTTCACTAGGAATCGTTGGTGATCATAACGGTCTGTTAAGATCTCCCATGCCTTGTGGTAGTTGCCGTTGTCAATTCCCAGGTGGGCCAAAAGTTTCTCCGCTTCCCCTGACACACTTGTTTTCAAGTAGTGCATTTTTTGTATCTCAGAGAGTGCCGAATTATGGTGAATTAAAGAGACAAATAAGTCATGAAAGGCTCGCCATGACTCATAACTCCCAGCGAAAACGGGTAAATTGATCTTGGGTAACCGAATGTCTACCTTTCTAGTTTCCTTGGATTCTGAATGATCCCTTTCAACTTTCTTTTCAGTTGGCTGTACCTTATCCATCGCGTCCAATAAGTCGCAACGATGTTCGAAGTAGAGCTCTCGGATTTGTTCGAAGCGAGTCTCGACTTCCCCTAACTCCTTCTCTGCTAATGACTCCAGAGCCGTTTCGAGTCGTCCAGTTGCTGCTTCCATTGTCCTTTCTAAAGCAGACAATCGACCAGAAAGATAATTGGCTGTTCGCCTAGCAGAACCAGTTTTGGAAAAATTGGAGATATCTTTTTCCAATTGCTTCAGCGTATGTGCCAAATATGTTGCCATTATATTGGTAAAAATTTATTGCTCTTATTGCAGAAACAGGAACAAAGAAAAAAAATAAGAAGTCACTTACTTGTGAAAGCGCGGTGCTCCAGTTGAGAAAGGGGTTCCAAGTTCAGTTGGCTGCGTCCTCAGGGTTTCGGGAATTTCCAGATCCGGATCCAAATGTACACCACACAGCAGCACACGATTGATTTTTTTTTTTATTCTATGCACACTTAGCAAAAGTTTTAATTTAAATTTAAAATCAATTATACTTGACTAAATTGTCTATAGAGATTATACGCGGCAGAAAACACACACACACTATGGATTGACTGTCGATCCAAGAAATTTTTTTTTTTTTTTTATTAATCCGGCTCGTAATGACCAAATGTTCGGCTATGAACGTTTAATTTCAGTAAGAATAATGGACTGTAATCTACTGTAATTAATCTACTGTAAATGAATTTAGCGTAAGACCGAATTAAACACCGCTTCTTTAAACGTTATAAACTGGAATGTATTTCTTTTCATAAAATTCTTTTTTTTATATACTAATTTATATATGATTTGTACATGGTTTGCTTGACGTTTGTGGGGGCGTTGTTGACATCAAGGTGTGTCCCACGTGAGGCCCTTTTGCCTGATGACGTCACAGTGTCTGGAACACACCTTGAATTCGAATGCATTAAATAGAAGTATCAATTGCTGGATTGGGCGTAGTCTTCTCCCGCGATTTAAGGTTAACGTTTGAAATTCATAAATAAAGATACATAATTACTTGTTAAAAATAACTTCTGTGGTTTTTTTTTATATGTGTTTCATGAGTGAATGAAATTCTCGTGTAAATTTTGAAAAGGATCGGTGAATTAACCGCACCTTGTTGCAGACCGTTTTTAACTAGAAATGTTCCAGCAGAAGTCAGATTGCCATTTTTGACAATGAACTGTCTACTGGTTATGAACGTTTAATTTCAGTAAGAATAATGGACTGTAATCTACTGTAATTAATCTACTGTAAATGAATTTAGCGTAAGACCGAATTAAACACCGTTTCTTTAAACGTTATAAACTGGAATGTATTTCTTTTCATAAAATTCTTTTTTTTATATACAAATTTATATATGATTTGTACATGGTTTGCTTGACGTTTGTGGGGGCGTTGTTGACATCAAGGTGTGTCCCACGTGAGGCCCTTTTGCCTGATGACGTCACAGTGTCTGGAACACACCTTGAATTCGAATGCATTAAATAGAAGTATCAATTGCTGGATTGGGCGTAGTCTTCTCCCGCGATTTAAGGTTAACGTTTGAAATTCATAAATAAAGATACATAATTACTTGTTAAAAATAACTTCTGTGGTTTTTTTTTATATGTGTTTCATGAGTGAATGAAATTCTCGTGTAAATGTTGAAAAGGATCGGTGAATTAACCGCACCTTGTTGCAGACCGTTTTTAACTAGAAATGTTCCAGCAGAAGTCAGATTGCCATTTTTGACATTGAACTGTCTACTGGTGAGCATGTTATGAAGTATGTACAGCAGTGGTTTGCTTATGCCCAGCCTGCTTAGCTTGTAGAAGAGTCCCTCTAACCATACGGTGTTGAAGGCCTTCTCCAAGTCAATCAGGCAGGCACCCGTGCACTGTTTCTTGCTTTTGTTCCATTGGATATCCGATACCAGTTTAGACGCGGCATGTATTGCATCATGCCCTGCCTTAAAACCGAATTGGTTATCCGGAATTATATTACTGTTCTCAGTCCGCTTAAGCAGGGCTCCATTGATAACTTTTTCAGATACCTTGCTGATATTCGGAAGGAGACTTATAGACCGGAGATTTGCCGGATTGGAGGTGTCCTTACCCCTTTTGGGAATGGGTTGTATCACTGCTGTTTTGTATAATGTGCATTATTTAGTGCATTGTTAAACAGAGTGGTGTAAATGTCCACCGCTTCTAGAGGGAGATGTCGAAGCACAATGTTCGATACTCCATCGATTCCCGCAGATTTCTTCCACCTCAATGAGTCGAAGATCGCTTTTAGCTCCACCTTCGATATGAACGGGGGATGTACCCTTTCATCGGCGATGACATTATTTGCCATGTGATTGTCATTGAACTCGGTAAAACCTATGTTCTCGGATCGCCAGTGCTCTATATCATTTCGAAGATAGAAGTTGTGCACAAGGACGTGATTTTCCAGGTCGTGGTTCGGGCAATGGTATCACTCACCTTGTACACTTCCTGGAAAGTCGCTCCTATAGCATCTACCTTCTCCAGTGGATCTTCGATCACAAAGAAGTTGTCGTCCTCTACTGCGTTAACTTTATCTATACCTGCTGTTATTAGTATTTGTCCATTGATCGTCGTTCGGGGGATCTTAAGACACGGAAGGTCGTTTTGATTATTCCTCCGAAATATTTTATTTATTTGCGGGAACATACTCGGGTTGTTGGACTTTACAGCCCGAATTTTGTTGTTCCAATGCAAATTTATATAAAGTCTGTAATTTTCTCTAATTAATTTCTGGAGGTTTTCAATCAACGACTTCAGCGTCCTAACCTCCGAGTTTTGTCCATCAGTAAACTGTCTGTATAAGATTTTTAGTCTCGACAGCAGTCCACTTTTGTGTTTGTGTAATACGTCAGTTGTTGCATTGCGGAATATGTCTGCGTTATCAGTATGTTGATACCGAGGTATCGTATTGTCCATAGTTCGTTTAATTGTCTCGTCCATTTGTTTTAGGTACCAGTCAATTTCCTCGTTTGATAGATTCCTATTGGACGGTGGGTAGAGCGAATTCGAGGAGAGTGCTCTTGTCAAAGTTCTTGAGAAGCGAGTCCAACGCGTCCTACTATAATTGTAGGAGTACGTTTGGACAAACTCCTCCAACTCCGCAATTTCGTTGGGAATCGTTATTACGGCACTGAGTCAACAACTTAAACAATACGTCTCTTCGCTCGATCCTAATCAGTGAATTCACATTCACCGCAACTATCTTCAGGGATTACTCCTCCATGTTCGTACCCATTACGACTTGAGGTGCGTTAGGCCCGGCAGAAGTGCGTAGATCTGGTCCACCCGCTTCGCCTGCTCCTGTACCTGACGTTGAAGCTGCTCCATCTGCCCTTGGATAGAGAGCAAGATGGCGAGCAAGTCAGTTTGAGCCTCAGGTGCTCTAGGCGCTGGGGCCTGAGAAGCAACCTTCGGTCTTTTCTGTTCCGCGTTTCCCCGACCTGCCGCCATTTGGGCGAAGGTCACTTGGGGAGTCATGGATTGTGTTTGAATTGGAGCAGATGGACGTTTCACTACGACCTTCTCCTGACGAACCAGATTTACTTTCTTAATATATTGGAACTTAGGACAACCCCGATAGTTTGCGGTGTGTCCCGAGTTCCTGCATAAAGCACACGAGAGCTGGCTCTTATCTGCAACTCCATCCTTACCTAGAGTGCATTCCTCTGCTTTGTCGAGGCTGCATTTCGCAGTTCGACGCGGCGTGCCCGAACCTTTGGCAGCGAACACATTGTAAAATGTTTTCGCTCCTTCTTAATTTTGCCCATGCGACAACCTGGTAGTCTAGGACTTTAATACTCCTTAGACCATCCAGTGTGCTATTGGGTGAAAGCTGAACTAGGAAGAACGGCAGTTTCCGCTTCTCCCTTTTTGCCTTATTCGCATCGAAATACATAAGAAACTCCTTTAATTGGTTTGAATCATAAGTGGTAACATACTTACTGTTAGCCAAAGCATATCGATGACTACACTGAGATAAACTCTCTCGTATACCTCGTTTAAAGAAGTTATAAATGTCAACATCTGTTAGAAGCTTTAAATTTACTTTCATTATTTTCAACATTGCATCCCAAGACACACCAGGAGCTGTGTAATAATGGCAAGGGTCTAACTCATAAATTCTAATGCAGACCTTACGAAAATTCTCGAAAATATCGGCTAACAATAAAAAACATAGAAGCAGGTAATCTTTAAAAGTTTTACACTTGAAATGCTCCCATACTTTTTGCGCATGATTGTAATCCTTTTCCAAACACTCTTGATCAGTCATTTTGTTGTAGAACCTAGAAATTGGTGGAAGAGAACACTCTTCAAGCCGTTCCCATTAATCAAGATAATCGTAGGAAAATACGCCTTTCCTAAGCATTAATCTAAAAGATTTATCATTTTTAAAAACTGCCTTGGTATGAACCAAATTATCAATCAACAAATTGTTTGCTAATGAATCTATACTAGATTGAAGGAATCGATTTGAATCTAAAAACCGCATTTCAAATGAATTGTTGTTTGTCAAAGGTATATGTTTAGTGAGAGAAATATAATTCTCTTTGTTTTGCGGTATAATTTTTATGTCTCCGTTAATTTTAGCAAGACTTTTCACAAAAAGATGGCAATCATAACCCGAAAAATTATATAGCATGATTGGAAAGAATTTTTTTTACGGTATTCTAAATTGCATTTAGCATGTGCAGGTCCTCTATAATTACCAGTGAAGTGTCAATGATCCCTAACTCTTAACTCAGGTTCCTTAAAATTACTCTTACATATACTGCACAGGGGTGCTGTGTTCTGGATGTAATTTTCAAGGTTGGTTAACGGATTCATCGGCAATGGCTTCATTATGATTTCCTTAGGCAGGAATATTAGGTCTTCTACCAGCATTTCTCCTAAAAAGTGATTGAATAAGTCTAAAATTTTTCTTGATTTTTTTTTTTTTGTTTTTTTTTAATTTCTTACCAACATATGTTCTGTATTTATTGTAGTTACTATCAAACGAGCACTTGATGTAGTAGGAAAAAGCGCATGGTATATTGGTATATGTTGCTGTACATCTGATGTTGATGAAGTTTCTGGATTTGGTGTACAATGACTTTTGAGATCTAGGATGGACTCAAAGTCGGCGTATACAGTAAATGGAACATGTAACTTTCTTTCAAGTTTCTCAAATTTATTGTTATTCTTTCCCTTCCTCAGGCATTATCGTAACCAGTCTGCGGCACTCACTTTTGTGTTTCTCTAAATTCAATTCGATGGAAAACCGTAGTAAACACTCATTACAGAGATGCATTCGCAAATTTTTCTTTGTTATTTGATTTTCCAACAACCTCGATATAGTTTTGATGTACGCATAATGCGTTCTACCCTCATCATTTTCACACAAAAGCAAGATTATAGGGATCCTCTTTTCTTCATCGGTATGATAATAAGGACCAATGATGTTGAAATTAGTAGAATTGTTCATTTCATATCCAAAAACATTCACATTAATCTCTGGGTTATTGGTTTCGAAGATTTTCACATCTTTAACTACAAGAGGAAATTTCATGTTAGCAAAGCTTATAACTGTTCCATTGACTTCTATTGTGTCCTCTCTTATATCACGTATCTTATAGACTGACGGCCTCTGATGATCATGTACAACTTTTCTATCTAGAGCCGATATAACAGCGCATTTGAAACAGTAAACATTTTGCACATTTATACACGCTTTCTTATTTTCAATTACTGAAGGCATTTTAAAGTATGAAGAGCCTCGAAGAGTTTGATATTTATTGATATTAAGCTCAAGCCTTACAAATGAAAGCAATGCCCAGCGCTACCTTTTTCATGAAATTCTTCCAATTTTACTTTGATATCTACAACCATCATCTTCAATATTTCCTGTATATCATCTATATCTAAGATAACATTCATCTCGCGTTCGTTTTTCACAAACTCACAAAACAATTCTCAAGTTCACTTCCCAATAATTCAACTCTCACAGCCATATCTCTTTCGAATAGTATTCCAACGTCTAAAATGGATTCGTCTAATATGGCTAACATTTTCCCTTTAGACTTGTTTTGCATTGTCTTTGTGATTATTTTTTCTTTGATGTTGCGCCCTTTTCGATTCCTCAACATCCTCTTCACAGATTAAACAGCGTTTATAAACAGTGGATTTTAACTTTTTATTAACCAATTCTGAAGGTTTCTGTGGAGAAAGCTCTCTCTTTTGCATCGTACTTCTTAAATGTTCTTCTTCAGCTACTGTGAACGTTGATGGTAATGACGAATGATTAGTTCTCAGAGATGTCGAATCTATTAATTGATGTTTCACATCCATGTGATGCTTTAAATGATAATTTCTTGCGAATTCAGCTAAACATTTTCCACATTTGTATTTTTGTTTTTCCGCGCTATGACATAACTTTACGTGACTTAGTAAAGAACGCTTTTCACTACAAGATTTTTGACATATTCACAGATATACATTTTTCTTTTTTTCTTTTTAAAAATATCTTAAAGAAAACTTGTTCATTTTCAACCACTTAATGATAATTTCTAAGAAGGTACAACCCTTTATATACCGCGCGAAAAAAACCTACCACAATTATAAAGAGTGGTTAAGTTTTAAGGGCCGATGTTGATTTTGAATAAAACACAAATTATTTAGGAAATTACTGTCATTTCTTTTTATTATGATAATATTGGTATGGTTCATTTATGTATGGAACAAAATATCGGCCAAATGGCCGCCGCGACCTCGGCGGCACACCTCCATCCGATGGTGCAAATTTTCGATGACGCTGAGGCATAATTGAGGTTCTATGCCGTTAATGTGCCGAATTATCTCATCCTTTAGCTCTTGAATTGTTGCTGGCTTATCGACGTACACCTTTTCTTTCAAATAACCCCAAAGAAAGAAGTCCAACGGTGTCAAATCATATGATCTTGGCGGCCAATTGACATCGCCATCACGTGAGATAACACGGCTATTGAATTTATCGCGCAAAAGAGCCATTGTTTCGTTAGCTGTGTGGCAAGTGGCACCATCCTGTTGAAACCATATATCGTCCACATCCATATCTTCCAATTCGGGCCATAAAAAGTTCGTTATCATCTCACGATAGCGAACACCATTCACAGTAACTGCCTGACCGGCCTCATTTTGGAAAAAATACGGCCCGATGATGCCGCCAGCCCATAAACCGCACCAAACAGTCACTCTTTGTGGGTGCATTGGTTTTTCCACAATCACTCTTGGATTATCATTCGCCCAAATGCGGCAAATGTGCCTCATCACTGAAGATGATTTTCTTCGAAAATTGATCATCCACTGTTGCCATTTCTTGACACCATTGTGACCATTGACGACGATTGAAATGGTCAAGAGGCTTTAGTTCTTGAGTCAGTTGTACCTTGTAAGCGCGTAAATGCAAGTCTTTATGCATAATGTTCATCAACGACGAGCGTGAGAGGTGCAATTGTTGGGCACGACGACGAGTTGAAGTGGACGGCTCTTCAGCCACACTATCGCGAACAGCAACAATATTTTCTGCAGTACGAGCTGTACGAGCATGCACTGGTATTTTCACATCTCCCACAGACCCGGTTTGCACAAATTTTTGCACGATTTTTCCGATTGTACGCACATTTGGAAGATTAAATTGACCGAAAGAATCACGAAATGCACGATATGCATTTTGATTTGAACGCCTATTTTCATAATAAGCCTGAATAACTTTAACGCGTTGCTCGATTGTGTATCTTTCCATGGTTCAAATTGAGTTAGTCTGAAATTGAGAAATGTCAAATGAAATGCAGAAAAAAACTTGACGTTTAGGTGTGGTTCACATTCAACATCGGCCCTTAAAATTTAACCACTCTTTACATATAGTACAGATAATGAAAAAATACCAGTTTTGCTTATTCTGAAAGCGTGGGAAAAGAAAATAACAGTTGGAGTTAATAATTAGTCAAAATCAGGGAAACTCGAAACCACAAACTTATAACAACCCGCGCCAACCCTCTGCCTCGAACCAAACACGCAAACAAATTCCGTTAACAATTTTACAACTAATAGGATTCCCCCCCCCCCCCCCCCCTCTCCCCGATTTCCCCTCCCCACTCCACGATTCCTC
Organism: Pocota personata; assembly: GCA_963082735.1. Classification (NCBI taxonomy): domain Eukaryota; kingdom Metazoa; phylum Arthropoda; class Insecta; order Diptera; family Syrphidae; genus Pocota; species Pocota personata. The sequence goes on from OY720431.1 coordinate 90,951,423, forward strand.
TCCTTTATCCCCGATTCCTGCTCCCCACTCCCCACAAAAGTATTTCACAATTATTTAATTTCGACAATTATCTATCCAAAACCACAAACGGAAATGATAACAGAAAAAAAAGAAATTCCCGATGACGTCAGAAAAAAAAAACAAATTTCCACCCCTCCCCCCTCCCAATCAATCGATTTCACAATTAAAGTCAATGCCTGCAATCCGATACCCCGTTCCCCGGTCCCCGTTCCCCGCCCACAGCTTTCACGATAAACTTCACAATTATTCACCTAAAACCACAAACTCAACTGATAACAACACAACCATCCAAACCGAAAAAGAAAAACACAAACTAAACTAACAACAGAACCACACATCCCGCAAAAAAACCCCCTGATGACGTCACCTCGCAACACTAACATATAAAAATGGAAATTCCGGATCACGTCACTGATAACCCCCCTTCCGACATTTAGAGAGCACCAGCGCCTGCGCTAGATGCCCTCACTTCCTACTACTTATCGAAAATGACACGATTATTGACATATGGTCAGAGAATATTTTTGGGATCACGTGTAATGGTTGTATCAGTTTTACCCATTTACCAGAAATTGCACAATAGTCAATTACAGATTTGCCTGAACTGCCGATAGAAGTACAGTTACCATCCAGGTCACCTTCAGTTCAGCCTATATCAATATGCTTTTCAACTTCACTACTACTATTCCTATTTCTACTACTAATCCAATGTTTTGGCAGACGGCAACATTATTAACAGATATTTTTATTTCTTTTAGATTCAAAATATTGTATTTTTCTGCAACTTCAATTAAAATTTTGATTATAATTAAAATTAATTCCTTTAAAGTCTTTTTTGTATATCCAGTGCCGTTGGAAAAATGTTGGTCAAACATTTTATTACCCTTTTCGGGCGCAGTTCTTGGAATTTATTAGAGCTACGGGGTTTTTTTGCACTAGGTTGCAAAATGTCGTTCAAATAGTGCATAAAAGTCGATGTTATTATGAATGATTCCTCCGATTAAAATGCATGAGTTAAAATATGAGATAAGGCGATTAAAAGACAAAAAAGATCCAGGTTTTGACTTGATCACTGCGGAAGTCCTGAAGCGACTCTTGCGGTTAATGAATAAAGCAATTAGCCTTGAGTATGCACCAAGTGTCTGGAAAGTAGCTGACGTGATAATGATCCCTAAACCAGGCAAGGACCCTCACGAGGTATCATCATATAGAAAAATATCTCTATTTCCTTCAACATCAAAGTTGTTTGAAAGACTGATTTTTAAGCGTCTCAAACCAGTCGTAGAGTCAAGAAACCTAATCCCAAATCACCAGTTTGGCTCTCGAAGCAAATACTCCACAATAGAACAAGTTCACAGAATAACAACTGAAATCGAAAGAGCACTAGAAGAAAAAAAAGTATGTTCTGCAATTTTCTTAGACGTAGCACAGGCTTTCGATAGAGTATGGCATGAAGGTCTACTCAATAAACTAAAAGTGTACCTACCAGAACAGTTCTTCCACCTAATGGAGTCTTATTTAACATCGCGATACTTCCGTATAAAACAAGAAAACTACTACTCTAATCTAGTGAAGATCGAAGCCGGAGTTCCTCAAGGAAGCGTCCTCGGACCTTTGTTATACCTACTTTACACTAAAGACCTACCTACAATACCCTACAACAAGACTGCAACTTTTGGCGACGACACGGCAGTCTTTGCAGTGGGAGTTACAACGCTAGAATCGACGCAAAAGCTGCAAGCTGCTGCAGACCAAATTATCAGGTGGACTCAAAGATGGCTTATAAAACTGAATTCGAGTAAATCTGTACATATTGACTTCACAAATAAGTCTATCTCGTACTCCCCTATAGCAATATCAGGCACGACAATATCATATGCAAATACAGCGAAGTATCTAGGTATGACTCTAGATGCCAAGCTTCGTTGGAACGAGCATATTAAAATCAAAAGACTAGAATGAGACATTAAATGGCGAAAATTAGAATGGCTTATAGGCAGGAAGTCTGGACTATCAATTACTTATAAAATTCTTTCATATAACCAGATCCTAAAACCAGTGTGGAACTATGGCGCTCAACTCTGGGGATGTGCCAGCCAGACCAATATTGCAGTCATCCAACGATTCCAGAATAAGGTCCTTCGAAGTATTGTGAACGCTCCATGGTACATCAGAAACAGCGACCTCCATCGGGACCTAGGCACTCCTACTGTTCTTGAAGAGATCAACTCTAGGGCCAAAGCACACGAGAAGAGACTTCAGGAGCATATTAACGAGGAAGCAACAATTCTTCTAAACGTATATGGCGTGAGACGACTGCAAGGTATAAGACCGTCAGATCTTGCAAGGCAACCGTGACAGGACTTACCACGTACTCTACTAGATAGTAACAGAGCGACAACAACGAGCAAAAAGAGGCGCTCGGACTGAATTTAACCTCCAACGCTTTGGATGGATTAAATCCCATCTATGCTCTTGTTACTGTCATTCAAAGTTAACATACAACAAAGTACTATTATAATGTATTGTACCTTAAAAATAGTAAACTGTTAGCCATTTATTTTTCTCCCGCTAATAATACTGAAAAGCAAACTGCTCGTTAGTTTCATAATAAGAATTACATTTGTAATTCCTGTAGTTTATTTTGTTTTAAATAAAAAAAAAAAAAAAATTATGAATAGCTCGTGATAGCAGTCCGAAACGAACCGAAGTAATTTATTGAAAAAAAAATGGGAAAAATCAGTTAGGAGTGCAAAGCTAATATTTTGTGTCTGTCACGTCTCAAATTCACAACACGTGAAATTTCTAGAAGATTAAATGTTGCTCAACAAACTGTGGAATGGAATTTAAAAAAATATCGTGAGACTGGAACTACCAGCAGAAAGAATGGCTCAGGGAGGTCAAAAAAGACGACCCCAGTGGAATATCGTTTTTGGTGCTATACAGCCGTCGGCATCGGTTAAAGACTTCGGTGTATCTTAAAAAAGATCTGTGTCGGACTACCGGAAAAATAATTTTGTCAAGCTCAGTGAGGAAAAGGCCCGTGAAAGCTGGACTTAGAGCACTCAAGCCAATTCTGAAGCCGGATTTTCCATAAAGAGTCAGAGAAAAACGATTGCTCTGGGCTCAAGAGCATATTAATTGGACTCAAGACATGTGGAACAATGTTATCCTCTCCGGCGAATCAAAGTTTAAGCTGCATGTTGGAGATAGGAGGATTCTTGCGCGAAGCAAACCAAAGGAAAGACTGAGATCTGAATGCATCTTACGGATGCCCCCCAAAACTGAAGATGTGATGATCTGCGGATGCTTCTCTGGAGGAGAAAGGTAGAACGGTCTTCCTAGAATCGAAAATCAATGCAGAAGTTTACCTACGGGTTTTAGAAAATGTATTAGAGCCCTCTACGCTGGAGCTTTTTGGTGACACTTGCAGATTCATTTTTCAACAGGACAATGTTCCTTACCATACAGCCAAAATTGTAAGCATGAACTTGTTTTTTTTTTTTTTTTTAATATGAAAGACTAGAACCAGGCTTTTAAATAAGCTAGAACTTTTATGACTAAAAATAATATTTGCATTTTTTTTTTTATTTCTTAGATTAAAAAGTACTTCGAAGAAAATAATGTCGATGTATTAAGTTTGCCTCCCTACAGTCCAGATCTCAATTCAGTTGAGAATAACTGGTCAATAATGAAACTTAAGGTTGCGAAGAAGCGTCCAGAGTCAATTGAAAACCTAAAAAAATTACTTATCCGGACCTGGAACACCATACCTGTCTCGCCGATGTGCAGCTGTAATAAAAGCAAGAGAAGGTCTAACAAAGTGCTAATTAGATAGAGGATATTTCTGAGAAGTAATAAAAAAGCAAAAACACTGCACCAATAAAGCATTTTTCTTTAATCCCTAAAAATGAGACAGGTACCTAAAAAAACATTTTTCGGCCTGACAACTCTCTGCTCCCGTGACCGCGTGTGAAAAATTTCAACACTCTAAATGTATCATAAAACGATTGAAACCGCATAAGAAAACAAATCCTCATTAAAAAATATGTAGTTATTGCAACAAATTTGACAAAATTCGAAAAAAAATTTGACCAACTGTATTTTTGATTTCCGCTACCCCATCCTTGTCTTCAAAGATTAGATTTCCAGCACGCCAATAGAAGACAGCCTTACCACCCTTCAGTTTATCTCCTTGCACGACCAAAAGCTGCGATGTTTCTACTTTCAAATTTTCTGACTTAAGGTACATCATCGCTGAACGTCGTTTCTTTCCTTCGGAATGCAGTGTATTCACTACGTTCTTCGACTGAAGTTGTAGTGCTAGTACAGTAATAGTATTAGTAGTAATAGTAAAATGTTCTTCATTTTTAACTTTTAAATCTATACGAGTACATTGTTTAAACTTACGACAATGACAATAAAGAGTCGTCTGTCGGGTAAATTACAACTAATAATGAATTTTACTTAATAGGAATTTGTATTTTGCTTTTCAAAGAATTATATAAAAGAAGAGAAATTATTAAATAAAAGATGCTACTAATATTTCTACTAATTGAATTCCGATATAAGTTGTATCTATAGGATATTGCCACAGTAATATAGTTAATGTTTTCTCCATTGAGTACAGTAATGAGTTCGCTTTCATTTAAAATTACCTTTTCAAAGTATCTCATTCTAAATTCGCTTAATACGGGGCATCTGCCTATAAAGTAAAGGATGTTTTCTTCTTCTCTCATGTTACACATGTTGCATAGAGTTGAACCGTTGCCTCCAAATCTGCTTCCATTAACCCTATTACTGCCAAGCTATCTGACTAAAGTAAACTGCCATGGTGTGACTTAGAGACACTAATACAAAATACAAAGAGAATTCATTTATTTTATTGAAAAAAAAAGGAAATTTAATACAAATAATGTGGCGATTCTTATTTAACTATTTATTTATACATGTTAGACAAACCACAGTTTTCTGTGAATTCTCGTTACACACGGGTTTCTGACAAACACCACCGCATTGCTTAGAAGATCGTCCTTTTTCATAAGCACCGCAGTAACAGCGCCGTCTCTTATTTGATTGCACAGCTTATACAGTCGGAGCTGGTAATGATGAGTTTCCCAATACCTCGTCTAGCGCAGCAACGTTCGATTTCGACAAAAATAGCTTACTGCGGCGCTGTATATTTGGAATGACTAAGGCTTTGGCGAGTTCTTTGAAAAAAAGTTTTCGGCGAGAATTTTGCTTCGCCTGGTTCCAGTTAGGGTTTAAATTCAGCTAAATAACTTTTGCCGCAATACCACACACGTCAATGATGTTATAAAATTGTGCAAGAGTCCATCTACGCGTTTTTCGCTTTACAGTAAAAGCGTGACACATTTGATCTAGCGTGTCCCTTTGTACGGTTTTAGTACAAATTTATTTCGGATTTGTTTTTATTTTGGACATCTAGTGCATTGGTACGATGCATCGTTGACAGAAGTATAACGGCTCTGCGTTTCTTCGGCACGTAGCTAACAATTGTCATACTTTGACGAAAGCCAAACACGTTGGTTTCAACCTCCCTTATTCTATGAGGTAGAAATGCATCTTTTATTTTTTCGTAATGTGCCGACACATGTTAGTCCCTTCGATAGCAATATTTGTGCTAGCTCAAAGCTAGTAAAACTATTGTCGAACGTCACGTTCCTGTTTGTCCTTTCAAAAGGTTCACATAGCATCTCGACAACTTGAGTAGAGAGATTGATTGCGCGGCTCGTCCCTTCTTTTCAGAGGTACGGAATGCCATATAGAGGATAGCTGGTGCTGGAATCGCAAATCCACCAAATTTTCATTCCATATTTATCAGGCTTAGAAGGCATATATTGGCGGAATGATACCCTACCTCTGAAGGGGACTAGTTGTTCATCTATTATCAAGTTACTACTACTACTATTGACCTGTAAACGAACTGTAAATTCACAATACGTTGTAGTCTTAGAGTCACTACATAACAATTTATGTTCTTTTTGAATATTTTATGTAATAAGTAAACATTATCAAAACCAATAGTAAAATACATTAAACTGATTTCGCGTTTAAACATGTTTTAAATCATTTATATTGGTTCGAAATCGAATAGTAACTCACAGTCACAGCGTGGAAGGGTTAAGAAGGATTATATAGCATCTAACTAAATATAAAGATCCGCATAATTTTCCTAATATTAAATTCATCATTAAAATAAAGTTAGCCTTTCGAGTAGTCCAGAAACTTGTAAATTCTTGTCTCGCTCTCCGTTTGCTTTCTTGTTGCAAGTTCTGATCCCAGTGTATAGCAAACCTATTTGCGATATTGTTTAACGCGTTCACCCAAAAAGTTGTCTTTCTAAAAGAATTTTAGTAAGTTTATGTGGTAGTCTGGTATCATTGTATTCGAACATTGTTTTCTTGAATTTTCTTAGATGTAGGTCCAATGTATAGAAATGTCCATTTTCAACTCCGTTCTCAATCGACAAGGTGTAGTTTGGAGTGCTTGATGGTAGATTCAAAATTGTTTTCAGGAAATAGCGTTGTAGCTTATCAACTTCTTCAAATATTCCGAAGCCCATGACTTGATCACTGTAAGGATGGATAGCTCTTCAGACAGCCAGAAATAGTTTCCACTTTGCACTGAGAGTTATATTCTGTTTACTAAAAAGCAATGTCATTTTGCGTTGATGCTGCTCTTAGCTGCAGTATTTGCTTTCTCTACATATCTTACAAATCCCATTTCTGGAGTGAAAAGTACACCAAGAAGTTAACGTAACACTTTATTAATATTCGACGTACATGAAGATTCCCACATTATCCCATCACATCAATATGGCTCGGCACCGGCATCTGAGATGACCGCATTCGATGACACGTCGCAGTAAGAAACTCTGTGTCAGCAGGTTAATAGTATTTAATATGTATTTTTTAAGTAAATTGTAACTCAGTTGTAATCGAGGCGGAATCGCTGCCGGTTGAAATAATAAATTTTTTTTTTTTAATCTAAAAAAGCTTAAAGTTTTTTAATTGGCGCCCGAGCAGGGACCGGCGGTTTTTTTTTTGTGTAAAAAGTGTTTGCTAAAAAAAGTGTCCTCAAGTAGTTCCACTGTCAGTAACCTCAAGTAGCTTCCGCGCGGTGAAATAGAAACACACATTTTTTTCTCTTATCGATACACGGTCCCGCCGACAACCTCAAGTAGCTTTCGCGCGGTAAAAAGACAGTGATTTATCAGAGAAAAAAAAACACAAAAGAAAAAACCTAACCGTCGGTCCGAAACCAAGTGCATGAGAAACATTTAAAAGGGCCCCTGAGTAGCAGTACAACAACGGTGGAAAAGGAAGCGTCACCCGCTAGCCGCTCATCACGAAGATGACAACGCTGTTCTGCCTGACGACTTGTTTCAATGGTTATAGTGTAAGAATAGACAATAAGAAAAGTGAACAATATATTCTTTTTAATATTATTAATACAAAAATAAGAACAAGGTACATTAAGAAAATTATTATTAAAATTTAAACAGGTGAACAATATAAAATTTTTTTTTTTTTGATATTATTAATACACCATTAAGAACAAAAATACAGTAAGGAAGTTATTATTGAAATTCAAACGAATACGTTAAAATAAGAGACATTTAAAATTTAAACGAATACGTAAGAATAAGAAAAAGTATTGGAAGTTCCTACTAAAAAGGCTATCTGTTACATATAACTCGATTCTTTCTCAGTTTTGGTTCTTATTACTCTATTGAAAGAAAATGCGAACATATTATGGGTACCAGGAAGTACTACGCAATTTTAAGTGTAGTCAGAAACAAAATTATAGGTAATGCGAATGTTTACTCGCATCTCTCCCTAACTTGATAGATTGTCCTGTATGGACATTAGTGCTGAATCCATGTCTCTCCTGAAGCAAACGTACCGTGACAAAGCACTGGATACGTTCATAAGGGACTCAGAGGTGAAATGCCAAAGTTACTTGGAATTAGGGAGCCCATCGATTTACCCAGGCTCTTCACCTTTGTTTAAAATTTGAGAACCAAAATTTTCGTATATATTATGCTTATAACCTTCAAACTAGCATGAAGTAAAATCAAAATTCTTATCAACCCTCTCCAAATAGACAAGCCAACCAAGAACAATCGTCAACCCAATATTTTAATATCCCACAACAACAGCAATTTATCAAACCAATGCAATCGGAATAGCAAAATTATAATACCAAGGCATCCCAACCTCCCCGAGTGAATCAACCAAATTCTGGGTACAATCGGAATAATACGAATAATCTCAATAAACAGTTTTCCCAGAATTTACAAATAAAGGCCGAACCCAAAGGAAGGGAATCTTTCCAGATCAGACCTCATTACGGTCTAAAACAATCCTTCCAAACCCGGAACCCACACGATCAAAACAAATCCTCAAATCTGCAACAATACAATTTCTACACTGATGTACAGACGGACGTGCAAACTGGTGTGGTACATCCAAATAATAACGAAATGGAAATATATACGAATACCATAGAGGAAGAAACCATGGATCACAGGCCAGATCTATGCGAAGAGGATCCCCAAGAAAGAGAGGTCAGTGACTACTTTGATATTCATTTTTTAGGTTAACGAATTCTTCGTTGCTATATTTCGAATGCCGAGCGAAGAACAATGAAATTTTCAGATTTCTGATTGACACTGGCTCCAATAAGAACTACGTGCAAACATCCCTAGTAGCAAATCCTATACCAAACGAACAGTCATTTTACGCCAACTCCGTGCGCGGAAAAATAAAAGTCATTCACCACAATTTTATCAGTCTTTTCGACCTCCAGGAGAAAACTAAATTCTTCATACTTCCTACCTTGAAATCATTCCACGGAATACTTGGACACGATACTCTCAAAAAGCTCTCGGCAACTATACACACCCATAACGATTGTATTACTATACAAAATAATCTAAGAATTCGTATTAAATACCAAACCACGCAAGATGTCAATAATATCAACATTAGGGCTAACCACCTGAATAGCGAAGACAATCAATCCCTCGAATCTGAAAAAATTTCTCCAGCCTTTTTTTAGAACCAGACGAAAAACTTACATTTACAACGAAGGTTAAAGGCGAGATAAGAACTACAGACGATAGACCTGTGGACACTAAATTCTATCCATATCCTATGGCATTGAAGAATGAAGTAGAAAACCAAGTCCAGAAATTACTTCATGATAGAATCATAAGGCCATCCAGGTCCCCTTACAATTCTCCTGTTTGGGTAGTACCTAAGAAAACGGATGCAAGTAGCCGGGGAAAGTATCGCCTCGTTATTGACTATAGGTAACTCAATAGCGTCACCATGGCAGACCGATACCCGATACCAGAAATCAACGAAGCTCTTTCCCAGTTGGGGTAGAGTAAATGGTTTACCGTGTTAGATCTAAAAAGCGGCTTCCATCAAATTCCCCTTAGGGAATCTGACATCGAGAAAACCGCATTTTCGATTAATAACGCAAAATATGAATTTACTAGGCTACCATTCGGCCTAAAGAACGCCCCTTCAATATTCCAGAGGACTTTGGAAAAGTACAAAATATCTTAATGATTTTTAGGCGTCTCAAACCAATCGTAGAGTCAAGAAACCTAATCCGAAATCACCAGTTTGGCTTTCGAAGCAAACACTCCACAATAGAACAAGTTCACAGAATAACAACTGAAATCGAAAGAGCACTAGAAGAAAAAAAATATATTCAGCAATTTTCTTAGACGTAGCACAGGCTTTCGATAGAGTATGGCATAAAGGTCTACTAAATAAACTAAAAGTGTACCTACCAGAACAGTTCTTCCACCTAATGGAGTCTTATTTAACATCGCGATACTTCCGTATAAAACAAGAAAACTGCTACTCTAATCTAGTGAAGATCGAAGCCGGAGTTCCTCAAGGAAGCGTCCTCGGACCTTTGTTATACCTTCTTTACACTAAGGACCTACCTACAATGCCCTACAGCAAGACTGCAACTTTTGGCGACGACACGGCAGTCTTAACAGTGGGAGTTACAACGCTAGAATCGACGCAAAAGCTGCAAGCTGCTGCAGACCAAATTATCAGGTGGACTCAAAGATGGCTTATAAAAATGAATTCGAGTAAATCTGTACATATTGACTTCACAAATAAGTCTATCTCGTACTCCCCTATAGCAATATCAGGCACGACAATACCATATGCAAATACAGCGAAGTATCTAGGTATGACTCTAGATGCCAAGCTTCGTTGGAAAGAGCATATTAAAATCAAAGGACTAGAATTAGACATTAAATGGCGAAAATTAGAATGGCTATAGGCAGGCAGTCTGGACTATCAATTACTTATAAAATTCTTTTATATAACCAGATCCTAAAACCAGTGTGGAACTATGGCGCTCAACTCTGGGGATGTGCCAGCCAGACCAATATTGCAGTCATCCAACGATTCCAGAATAAGGTCCTTCGAAGTATTGTAAACGCTCCATGGTACATCAGAAACAGCGACCTCCATCGGGACCTAGGCATTCCTACTGTTCTTGAAGAGATCAACGCTAGGGCCAAAGCACACGAGAAGAGACTTCAGGAGCATATTAACGAGGAAGCAACAATTCTTTTAAACGTATATGGCGTGAGACGACTGCAACGTATAAGACCGTCAGATCTTGCAAGGCAACCGTGACAGGACTTACCACGTACTTTACTAGATAGTAACAGAGCGACAACAACGAGCGAAAAGAGGCGCTCGGAGTGAACTTAACCTCCAACGCTTTGGATGGATTAAAACCCACCTATGCTCTTGTTACTGCCATTAAAAGTTAACATACAACAAATTACAATTTACTTTTCTCAAGCTAATAATACTGAAAAGCAAACTGCTCGTTAGTTTCATAACTAGTCGCAGTGTAAACAAACATTTGTAATTCCTTTAGTTTATTTTGTTTGAAATAAAAAAATAAAAAAAAAATTCCAGAGGGCACTGGACGACATCCTTCGCGAACATATCGGAAAGATATGTTTCGTATACATAGACGATATTATAATTTTCACCAAAAGCAAATCAAACCATCTAGACAATATACAAACAATATTCCGAACACTCGAACAGGCGAACATGAAAGTTCAACTAGACAAGTGCGATTTTCTCAAGCAAGAAGTTGAGTTTCTTGGCTTTATCGTCTCAGCCGATGGCGTTCGAACAAATCCAGCGAAATTAGAAACGATATTAAAATTCGCTTATCCCCAAACCGTAAAAGATCTCCGATCTTTTCTCGGATTATCTGACTACTACCGCCGGTTCGTGAGAGACTATGCTAAAGTGGCAAAACCCTTCACAACCCTTTTAAGGGGGGAGGAGGGACGATTGTCCAAAAACCTATCCAAAAGAAAAACAAATTACTTTAGATAAAGCAGCAATAGATTCATTCGATAAAATTAAAAATGCCCTTGTATCCAACGAAATTATTCTAATGTAAAACCGATGCGTCAAATTATGCAATCGGTGCAGTGCTGGCGCAGGAGGGAAAACCCATTATGTTCATTTCAAGAACACTCAGGCAAACAGAGGAACATTACGCCACAAACGAAAAGGAAATGTTGGCGATAATATGGGCCCTGAATTCACTGCGAAACTACCTTTTCGGTTCCGCCAAAGTAAACATTTATACAGACCATCAACCTCTAATTTATGCACTTAGCAATAAAAACAATAATGGGAAAATGAAACGGTGGAAGGCTATTTTGGAAGAGTATAACTACGAGATGCACTACAAGCCAGGTAAAGCTAATGTAGTGCCCGACGCGCTTTCAAGAATGCCTCCCGATACAGCTATCAATACTATGACCTCCACGGTACATAGCCAAGAGAGTTCTTCGGATAATTTAATTACAAGTGTAGAAGTTCCCATAAATGTCTGCAAGAATCAGATATGTTTAGATATAGGCGAAACATCCAGTTACGAGTTCAAAATTATCTCCCCTCGATACCATCGTCAACGGATCACAGAACCGCAATACAACAGCGAAAATCTACTACGAATCCTTAAAAAAATTCTTAACCCCAGCGTAATTAACTGCATTAAAACCGAGGAGAGAGTTATGGGTATAATATAGGAAGTCTACAAAGCCCATCTCAATAAATACAAAGTTAGATTCACACAGCTTTTTATACAAGACGTTCTGCACGAACAAGACCAAGAAGCAATAATCATACAAACACATGAATGTGCTCACCGAAACGCCGCAGAGAACAGATTCCAGATATTAGAGAAATTTTACTTTCCATCCATGATGAACAAAATAAAAAGGATCACTAGAATCTGCTCTGTCTGTAAAAAGAACAAATACGAAAGACACCCCAACCAACCGAAACTAGGTGAAACTCCAATTCCCATTTTTCCAGGGCATACGGTCCATATCGATATTTTTCACACAGAAAAAAAAAATAGTCTTAACAGCTCTTGATAAATTTACCAAATACGCGCAGGTCAAAATCCTGAAAAGTAGGGCAGTAGAGGACGTAAGAAAGCCCTTACGAGATTTGCTTATCTTCTTTGGCGTTCCAAAAGCCATCGTTTTAGATAATGAGCCAGCCATAAATTCATCATCCATACTCTTTATGATGAAAGACGAACTGAACATCGACGTCTACAAAGTACCTCCATACCCAAGCGAAGTCAACGGCCAAGTAGAACGGTTTCACTACACATTATCGGAGATCATGAGATGCATTAAGGAAAACGGCACTGAACAGAACTTTGAAGAACTTTTAGAAAGATCCGTAAACGAATATAACCATAGTATCCACTCATCGACCGGAAAAAAGACCAGTTGATCTTTTCTTCGGGCGAACAGTTGAATTTAGTCCCAACGATTACGAGAGAACCAGGCAATCAAATATAGAGAAACTCAAAAAGAAACAGAAAAGCAACTTGGACCTTCATCTCGGAAGAAATATCCGGAACGAAACCACTGCCACCAATAGTTCAGATAAACTCCCCATTCTATTCCACACACAAACATCTCTTATTGGAAATGATCAGCGAAATGAACGCCAAAAATACGGAAACCATAAAAGCATTGGAGGAAAAAAATACCAAGGGACTAATTACGAATGCTACAATATCGTCATTGGTAATAATTTTACTTCTGTATATCACGGTCAGACGATGTAAATCGAAACAAGATAAGCCTACACCACTAGATCATGAAGAAATCGTGGAAGAAGGTATCGCAGAAGCAGAGCCATCGCGGAACATCCAAAGAAAAAAATCATCACCAAAAATATTCCGTATAAATCAGATTCCGTTTTTTTAATACGCAAACGAGGGCGTTAGCATTTAAAGGTGGAGGAGTTAACGTAACACTTTATTAATATTCGACGTACATGAAGATTCCCACATTATCCCATCACATCAATATGGCTCGGCACCGGCATCTGAGATGACCGCATTCCATCACGTACATCGAGCAGCCACATGCAGCAACCCGATACATCTGTGGGAACACGTCGCAGTAAGAAGCTCTATGTCAGCAGGTTAATAGTATTTAAGATGTATTTTATAAGTAAATTGTAACTCAGTTGTAATCGAGGCGGAATCGCTGCCGGTTGAAATAATAAATAAAATTGTTTTTGATCTAAAAAAGGTTAAAGTTTTTTAATTTGTATACTGCGAAACTATTCTAATTTCTTCCCCTTTGAAAACCCACTTTTCCTGGTTTGATAGCCATTTCGGAAAACCTTGATTTCTGATTTTGAAAGGTTCACTTCCATTCCATTTTTCGCAGTACTCTTCAAAGCAGACTATCATCTGCCGCATGATTTCAATCTCATATACTAGGATCGCTATATCGTCAGCATACAGCAGTATCCTTATATTTAAAAGCTCGATATTTAGACCTAATCCTATTCACGGATGTAAATCGTGATTGTGCGAAAAGTAACGGCGATAGTAAGCATCTTTGCTTCACCCCAAAAAGTTTCTCGAAGTATTCTGATATCTCCTTTCCTGTCCACACCGCAATTAACAAATTTCGTTGAAACTCTCATTTCACGTAATTTAAAGATCAGTAATTTCTTCGAGATTTTATCAAAAGCCGCCTTTCTTAGAGTTAAGCCAGAACGCTGCAGAAGATTTGCCACCAACATAACTCCCTTAATTTTCAACAGATTACCGGCCAATATAATAACCAAATACCAGACCAGATTCCCTAGTTTTCTGAGAAATTGGTTATTCTCCAGTTCTGATGTACAGACTCTTATGCAAGTAATAACATAATGTGAATTAATTACTTTCTCACTAGAGACATCTTTTCAATCTTTCGATTTTTCTCCCAAAACTCATTTCTTCTTTTTGTGCGGCTCCATAGTATCAACTAAATAACTTGCCACTGGTTCCTCTAACCATAAAGCGTATACAAGCCATTTCAATACAAAAAAAAAAAAAAAACGGAGCTTATGATTAAACAGTTTAATCTATTGAATAATTAATTATTGACAAATAAATAATTGTCTAGATATTTAAAAAAAATTTTGCAAATTAACCTTTTTTGAAGCCTCAATGAATCACAATGTTAAAATTAATATTGTATTGTATTGTAATATGCGAGCTACGGCTCGAGTAGATAAAACAATATTCTGTTAAATTATTTCTTTATTTTCTAGTCTATAGAACAATTCAGGTTCACACTATACTATTCTTCGCAATTCTTTTCTTACAAGGTCTCTGTCCTCTCAAATCACTTTATCTCTTTTCCATTACTTAATTCACAAATTCAAACCAATTACTTCTTCTTGTTTTAATCTGAACTTTCAATTTATCACAAAATTACAACTTCGCCCATTATCACTTTTCTAATCTCTTCGCCACAGTTTAAAAACTACTGCTGCTTTCTCAATCGCCATCTGTCCTTATATAGCAGAAGTTTCTGATAGCCAGAAACTTCTAGCAAATTCTTCGACCACTGGAACAAGAGAAATTCTGATGTAATAATTCTTGCAGTTATAATTCCCTTTTATCCCTGATATTATTCGTCTCTTTCGTTGACATGAGCTGTGGAGACTTCATCCCAGACACGAACCTCGAATGAAAGGACAGTTCGAACCAAAATTCTGCCAGAATGAAAAGTCACTTCGGAATTTGTTGCGTCATACTTTTAGGGAGCGTAGTTATTATTATGCTACACTGCCCCCCTCTTAGACGTGTTCGTCCCGAACAAGTGCATCCTCATTTAGCCCATTGTATCGACTCAGTCGGTCCACATGAACCACTTTCATTTTGGCCCTCGGTCCTCGCTGGATGCGGTAGACAACATCGTTGATGCGGGTTACTATTCTGTAGGGACCTTCCCAGTTCCGCTGTAATTTAGGTGATTTCCCCTTTTGGCGATGGGGATTATACAGCCACACCAGATCCCCTTCCTGGAATCCTGACGTTGTTGCCTTGGCATCATACCTGGTCTTCATGCGGTCGCTCGTCATCTTAATCTGGCTTCTGGTCCTTTGGTGTATGTCCCTAAGCCTTTCCCTAAGGTCCGCCACGTACCCTTCTTCATTTCTGTGCTCATTGGTAGGAGATCCAAATTTCACCTCACTGGGTAAACGAGCTATTCCACCAAATAAGATTTCGAACGGCGTATGTCGAGTAGTGCTATGCACGGCACTTCTATAGGCCATCAAAAACAAGGGAATCTGCCGGTCCCAATCCCGTTGGTAGTCACCTACGACCTTCGAGAGATGTTCGTCCAAAGTCCTATTGAAACGCTCCACCATACCGTCCGACTGTGGATGAAGCGGGGTTGTCCTTGTCTTTTTGATTCCGAGTAGATGACACGTCTCTTGGAAGATTCTTGACTCGAAGTTCCGCCCTTGGTCAGAATGCAATTCCAAGGGCACACCGAATCTGCTAACCCAATTGTAGACGATCTGCTCCGCCACAGTTCTGGCTTCCTGGTTAGGGATCGGAAACGCTTCCGGCCACTTACTGAAGTAGTCCATCACTACGAGTATATACCGATTACCATTGTCGGTTTCCGGAAAGGGCCCTGCGATGTCAATGGCGATTCGTTCGAAAGGTGCTCCCACGTTGTATTGGTGCATCTTACCTCGAGTTTTGATTCTCGGACCCTTGCTAGCTGCACACACGTCGCATTTTCTGCACCAGTCTTCGATATCTTCCTTCGCTTTTAACCAATAAAAACGTTCTCGTACCTTTTCTAGCGTCTTATTCACTCCCAAGTGGCCTCCGGTCGCCCCGCCATGCATTTCCTGTAACACCTCCTTGACCCTCGTCCGCGGTACGACAAGCTGCATTACAAACGACTTTCCGTCGGAGGATTCCCATCGCTCCAGCCGGCGATAGGTTCGGTTCTCATTCTTTGGATGGAAACCAGCTCCCGTTCTTCCTGACGCGCACAATGTTTACAATCCGTTCTGCATGGTCTCCGGGACAGTGCATCCGCATTAGAGTGGAGTTTTCCTTTACGATGCTGTATTTCGTAGTCGTAGATTTGCAGCCTTTCGATCCATCTTGCGACCTGACCCTCAGGACTCTTGAACTGTAATAGCCATTTTAAAGCGAAGTCTGTGCGAAGAACGAACTTCCTCCCATAGAGGTATTTGTGAAAATGCTTCGTAGCCAAGATCAAAGCTAGAAGTTCCCGCCTTGTCACGCAGTAGTTCCTTTCTGGCTTAGAGAGCACCTTGCTGAAGTACGCAACCACCTTCTCTTGGCCATCATGCACCTGGGAGAGTACGGCTCCTACCCCGACATTACTAGCATCTGCGTCCACAATGAGCGTTTCCCCGGGAGTGGGGTAAGCTAGTATCGGGGCATCGCATAGCCGTTGTTTAAGTGCCTTGAAGCTCTTCTCGCACTCAACTGACCATTTGAATTGTTTCCCCTTTTCCGTCAACTGGCGCAGGCTCTTTGCGATCCCGGCAAAATCCTCCACGAACCGTCTGTAGTAGGTGGCTAGGCCCAGGAAGCTGCTTAGTTGGTGTTTGTCTTTTTGGACTGGCCAGTTTTTCACCGCTTCGACCTTCTCTGGATCGGTTCTCACTCCTTTCGCTGAAATTATGTGTCCCAGGTACTTGACTTCCGCTCTAAACAGGGCGCACTTCTTGGGGTTGAGCTTCAGGTGGGCACTTCGAAGCCTTTCAAACACATCCCTTAGATTGTCTCGGTGTTGCGCAAACGTTTTTCCTACGACGATGACATCATCCAAGTATACCAAACAGGTTTTCCATGTTAACCCTTGCCGGACACATTCCATCAATCGCTCGAAAGTCGCCGGAGCATTGCACAGCCCGAATGGCATTACCGTGAATTGCCATAGCCCATTTCCTGCGGTGAAGGCGGTTTTCTAGCGGTCTTCCGGATGGATCTGTACCTGCCAGTAGCCACTCTTCAAGTCGAGAGTGGAAAACCATTGGGCTCCTTATAGTGTGTCTAGCGTGTCGTCAATCCGTGGCAGAGGGTAGCTATCTTTCTTGGTGACGTAACTGAGCTGCCGATAGTCCACGCAGAACCGCGTGCTGCCATCTTTCTTCTTAACCAGTACAACCGGTGATGCCCACGGACTTTTGGAACTTTCAATCAGACCTTCTTTCTCCATTGCCGACACCATCTCTGCAACTTCTGTCTGCTTTGCCAATGGAAGGCGCCTAGCAGGCTGACGAATTGGTCTAGTATCACCAGTGTCTATTCGATGTTGTACCAGGTGTGTTCGGCCGTATTCTCCGTCCTGTGAGGCAAATACATCAGCGTACTCATTGATTCTCTGCCATAGTTCGCTGCTCCTGATTCAGCTCACTGAACTGGAGAATCGTCTCTCTCGTTTCCGCTGTCCAAGGTGATGGGAGAGGTTTTGAAGCATCACGTTCAGATATTGTTGCGACGGCGGTAATCGGCGTGCATTTTCCAGTCACCTCCCCTCGCCTTAGTTTGACAGTGTGTGGTCTTGCGTTCAAAACTCTCACTGGAACCATGGTGTTCTTTGGTTCGACTAACGTCTTTCCCACGATGTAGTCTTGAAAATTCTTCTCTGGGTCTGGTTCTACTATGTAGAATCGGTGGCTCCCAAGATCACCTTCCAGCTTCGTCCAAATGATTGTCTCTGAAGACGGCGGCAAAACTTCGTCTTGGCTGATGACTGTCCTGAGAGTTACGGCATTCTCGTTTCCGTACACCATCGGAATCTCCACATTTCGATACCTCAGTACTTGCATCCCGATGTCCAAAATTACTTCATTTGCTTTCATGAAGTCTATTCCGATGATGCACTCGTCGCATATATCTGCCACCAGAAACGCATGGGAGAACGTCAGTCCCGCCAGAGTAATCGTAAGACGAACTTCTCCAAACACCTTCGCCATTTCCCTGTTGCAGTCTTAAGGCAGTAGCTGTTGGTGTTGTGCAGCCAGGAGCTTCTGACGATATCTCTTCTTACGATGGAGGCGGTGGCACCTGTGTCGATGGTGGCTACGCACTTCTTCTTGTTGATTAGTGCCTCCACTGTCAGGCTCTTGTTACCCCGTTTGGTTTGCGAAACTTGAATGGTGGTCCTGGGGGCCTCGATTCCAGTAACCAACTTCTGCGCCGCGAAGTTGGTCCTTACGCATTTCCCGACTGCTGGTTTTGGTAAGTCTGACTGACAGCCAGATGCTTCCTCTCCGCTTCTCCTACTTCCGCAATGTGGACAATTTCCTCGTCTAGGTGCACTTCTGCACTGCCGTTGTAGGTGTCCGGTTTGGTTGCAATTCCAGCAACGGATTTGACTTCCGCGAGCTTTGTCTTCATCCATGACGGCTGTTCTCTGGCATGAGCATTCCACGACGGACATTTCCCTGACACGGTGTATTGCCTGGTATGCTTGGTCCGCAGCCTTCATTGACAAAGCGAATGCCAATGCCTCGGGGAGTGTTCGCTTTTCAGCCATCCTTACAGCCATTTGCAGTTGTCTGTCCTCTATAGCCTGAATAAAAGCTTCCACCGCCATTTCGTTGATAAGCTCCTCACCGGCTTTAGGGTATGAAAGATGGGCTAGTCGCTCTATATCCGCTTGCAACTGTTGGAGCGTTTCCCCCCTTTTCTGGACTCGACTACGCAGCTGAACCCTGTACACCTGCTGCATGTGTTCATCCCCAAACCGCATCTCAATAGCCTGAACCAGAGAGTCGTAGTTCTGCTGTTTATCTTCCGGGATGGTCTGCAAGAGCTCCGCAGCTGGACCCCTCAGTGCAAGTGTGAGTGCAATGGACTTCTCTTCAACGTCCCAGCTATTGGTCATTGCGGCCGCTTCGAATTGCCTTTTATAAATTGGCCATGATGTTTGACCATCGAAGATAGGAGGCTGCATCTCCTTTCTTCTCAGACCGTCAGTGGAATATTCCCGTGCTTTCTGTCTCTTCACGTTGCTGAGCTCCTTAACAAGATTTTCGACTTGCTTTCCTACTATCTCGAATTGCGTATCCACTTTTCCAAACTGAGTCTCTATCTTCCAGAACTGAGTTTCATGTTTCTCAAAACTTTCATCGAATCTAGTTTCGACTTTTTCGAGTTGCGTCTCGACCTTTTCGATTTTCTCTTCGATCACTTCGAATTTGGATTCCAAGTTCTTGTTTTGCTCATCAAGTTTACTTTCCAGAGCATCTAGAGAATTCTTTTGTTCATCCATTGCTGTCTTTTGTTCATCTAGAGAATTCTTTTGTTCATCCAGCTTAAGTTCTATAGAATTCCTTTGGTCTTCTATTGCTTTCTTTTGTTCGTCCATGACTAACTTATGAGATTTGTGAATTAAGTAATTGAAAGGAGATAAAGTGATTTGAGAGGAAAGAGACCTTGTAAGAAAAGAATTTGCGAAGAATAGTATAGTGTGAACTTGAATTGTTCTATAGAGTAGAAAATAAAGAAATAATTTCACAGAATAATTGTTTTATCTACTCGAGCCGTAGCTCGCATATTACAGTATTATGAAATGGAAGTAAAATAAAATCTAAAAATCGAAAACATTTATTTTATTATCACGCATACCATCCATCCGAAAGGACTAGAGTTGAATCCTCCCTCTTCATTAAAGACTTTATTGAGCATTCTGTAACTGTTTACAATTGTTGAGTTCGATACAGTACAGTTAAGTATAGTTCACGTAAAAAATAAACACTCATATACGCACTACAACATCGCGTTCATTTATTGCCTCCGCGAAAAAAAAAGAATGATTTTATAAGTTTCTTTTGAATTAAATTTGATTATTGGTGGTGATTTTAATATTGGCCGTCCACAGCAAAAACACCTGACTTCATAGATTTCTTTATCGCAAAAGGGGTGGCTAAGAATTCGAGGACAATTTTGATCTCTTCTGAGATCACTCACATTGTCGATTTGACAATAAATTTACTGATATGACTTTAGAAATTATTGCAAAGAAAATATTCGTATTGTTCTGAAAGTGTCGCTTAAAACAACATACGAAATAGAAGACGAAGTCTGGAGATTTATTGAAGTCTTATAACACTCCATATAAGAGGAAAGAAGTAGCAAATAGCGAAATTAGATACCCACTGGAAATAAGAGAACTGATGCGAGAAAAGAGAAGAGCTCGCAATAGATGGTAACAATCTCGCGCCCATCAGCATCAAATTCATTTGAATTGTATTAAACTCAAAAAAGCGACCGATGGTTGACTGTCGAACAAATTACATATTACTCACTATCGAAAGTCACGAAAGGTATCAAAATTCCGCAAATGCAATGGCCACCAAAGGAGACAAAGAAAAGGCGGATTTATTTCACGAGCACCTAGAAGAAACGCTTAAGCCACTGGACGGACATAGAGAATCTTGACGGTACGATTATGACACCTGGCAACTTAATAAAGTAAAAAGTATCGTTGGTCCAACTTCGTCAGGCAACAAAAGAAAAAAAAATTAAATTATCAGGCCCCTGGATATTATTTATTTTATACCGGACAGATCCTCAAGGATTTGTCAAATTTGCTCTAATCAAACTCCTATATCTTATAAATGATTTTCTAAGACTACTATGCGTTCCAATGCAATGAAAAGTCACCAAAGTTGTAATGGTTCCAAAACCAAGTAAACCACCAAACGACAAAAAAGCGTACAGAACAAGACATACCTCAAGAAGAAGGAAAGGCCAGTCGAGAAGAATGATATCCACAGGGATTTAGGAATAGCTAGCATCGTAGATGAAATAATAAATTTTGCTCGCAAACTCCGTATTCATCTTCACGGTCATTGAAACCACGCCATACTCCAAATTCGGGATGAGATATACCTTGTACGCCGACTACAAAGAACGAAAACGTTCGATTTAGCGCAATAAGGAGTTGCCGTATGTAATGGCCCAACGCGAATATTTTTTGTGACTTAATCCTCTGAAGCCCGTTTGCCGATTCAAGTCTTAAATATTTAAGTATCACTTATACACCTAATTAATACTTAACGGGTTACACGAAATACAAAGTAAGTCTTAAATATGAAAAACGAAAGTGCGTCTACGCTAAGATGCACTTAAATATTTTCCACCAACATAGTTAGATAAGACACAACTTTATGACTAGTATCAGCAAATGGGTCTAAATAAGGTAACTTAGTTATAGTCAAAAAGCAGAAGGGAGGTGCGAGTAAAAATCTCACACTACTATGAGCACGTGCTGCCAGTCCTCATAGTGTGTATGAAGGTTTTCACTTACCCACGTAAACAAAAAAAAAATATAAAATTACGGGGTATTGCGCCATGCGGAGCGTCTCGGGGTTATTTGTAACGAATACTGTAGAAGCTGCATGGGCGAAGAAGAAATTGAGTCTGTTCGTTACCTGTCGTTGCCGACAGAAAAATGGGGACACTTGGCAGGCACTACTTCACGGAATTAGAGGACCTACTCAAAATTGAGCCGAAAGACTTATAGAAATTTATGTTTCTTATTTGGGTGGTTCTAAATCAGTGGTTCTCTTAATAGGTTTTCAGAATGAAATTCCGGAACCAGTCGACACAATGGACCCAACTGTTGGTCTAAGTCAGTAGTGCCAAACAAGTTACAATGCACCCATTGACACATTTGTAGAGAATTGTCTGAGGATGGGAATTGCACCATCTTTGTAGCATGTCGCTATTTTTATACCCTGTCCCGAAGCGGTACAAGTATATGTAAACAAGTGTGTTATCCGTGTATACGTCGAAAGATATAGTTTTAAGTATTCGATTTAGCTTACAGCGCCCGCATAGGGCCAGTAAGTTAGAATAGCATAGATAAGTTAGTTAAGCTAGTTTTAAGTGTTTTTTTGTCTAGCAATTAAATTGTAATGAATTAATAATTATTATAATTATTATTATAATAATTAAATGCATTAAAAATGAAAAAAAGTAATGTCTGTATGTAATCCGCGTGCAGTCACGTCCACTTTGAAATAAAAATTACCTTTTACACAAATTTTATTTGAAACTGAAAAATATCGACTTAACGAAATATATAGACGTTCACATTCTCTGCAATTGTTCTATACATTATATAATGACACGCCCACTTTTAAGGCATTTCCTTTATGAATAACAAAAGGTAATTTAATTTGAATTCACTGCTTTTTACGGTGATGATTAAGTCTTTTTGTGAATATTTCACCCGAATCCTTTCACTTTAAACGTTTCTGTCGTAAGCCCAAAGATATAAACATACTTACTTCTAGATTTATTAATCTTGTGTTGCCAAATTAAATACCATCTTCTGGAACCGTTCGTTATATAGAATTCATTTGATTTATTAAATTATTAATTGAAATCTACTAGTGATCAGTGATTAAATAAAATAGTATTAACAAACTAATTTAAGCCAACGTGAATTAAATTAGACAACATTTTATTGAAATTGGATTCGACTATTTTTTTATAATTTCATGTAGTACCTACTAATTTATTACGTAACTATGATTTGGACTTAAGTTCTGTTCACTATTTTAGTATTAATAATCAATTTTATATTGCTTCTAAAATAATTTTATTATTACTAGGTAATATCTTGGATAAAATTTGATAGAATTTTTGTGAATTTTGATGTTCTAATTAATTTATTATATTTTTAACGTTAATTAGTCCAAGTTCTTATACATATCTTCCAATTGGGGCTTGAAATAACTTTTAAGCTGAGGCCTTTTCGATTTGAAAGTTGGTGTTAGCAATCCGTTTTGTACAGAAAATGGATCCGGGTGTAGATATATATCCTTCACCTAAACATATAGAAAGAAAGAATATTATTAAATACAAACATATAACAAAACACAAACATAATAATATGTAGTAATAATAATTTTGTGATAAACTTCTAGAAATTGCATGTAGCAGGGTTTATCAACTCTCATTTTGTCCACATCCCTAAAAGTCGGTTTGCACTACCTCACGGAGTCATATGATCTGTTTCAAATAAAAAATCAACTAGTGTAAATAGAACAAAATCGTAAATGTGAATGAACGAACGAATAATCCATACACGTATGCGATTCCACCCCTGACCTGCCATACGACAAATCATTCCACTTTTTTGCTTTTTGGCATGTTTTTACTTTTCTTCAGAATTAGGTTCACCAGATTTATTTTAATTGAAAGGAGGACACTTTTTTTTTATATACTAGTACAATAAAATAATAAAAACAAAGTAAACAGTAAAAATGCATTCAATGCCCTTGGTTCAAATTTCCTTATTGGTGGAGATCTTAACGCGAAGCACACCTTCTGGGGTTCAAGATGTACATCTTCTAAAGAAAGAATTCTCTACGAAGTGGCGAATGAATTGGGTTGTCGTTTTTATTCAACAGGAAAACCCACCTATTGGCCAACAGACTCAGAAAAAATACCAGAACTTATCAATTTTTTCGATTCAAAAGGCATTTACAAGAAATTTATTACAGTCGAAGAAAGTTTTGATCTCTCTTCTGACCACTCTCCGGTAATTTTATTACTTGGTGAAGCGTTGATCAAAAAAAAAAAAAAATATCGCCTTAAATGTATCATTTAAAACACCTTGTGAACTGGAGGACGAAGTTGATCGTTTCGTGGAATCAATCCAAAGAGTGGCATGGAGAAACACTCCTTCTAGAAGCTATAAGATTAACCGCAACGAAAAGTATCCCAGAGAAATCATTGAACTGGCTAGGGGGAATAAAAAAGCACGAAAGAAATGGCAAATCACTCGTGCACAGCAGCATAAAAAGGTCCTTAACCGACTATGCAATCGCCTTAGAGACAGTATTCGCGAATTTAAAAGCAATAAATCCTAATCCTAACCCTTCACGTGGGTGTCAGCCTGAAATAACCTCCACAGCAGACTTGTGCGATGTCAAGATGGGGTTAGCTAAGACCAGGAAGCTTTGTATAGGATTCTTAACTCCTCAATAGTTTAATTTTTTACAGAAGCTTTCTGATCATCGGATCGAGGTACCTGATTTCAGTGGTGGTGTGAGCGCTTTGCACGAAACCGTGCCCAAGAATGCAAGGTTTGCGGTTAAACCAGTCATTAACGAGCTCCTTCAGTGGCAGGTGGCAGGTCTGTCGTAACTTATGCCTTATCCTGGTAAATCGGCTCTGCCAGGACCCGACCTTCATTTCCGAATTGCTCGTGGGAACAAAATCTAAAAAATGAACCAATGAAAAAACAATAACAAAAATAAAGGATTAAACCGAAAAAAAAAATAATTAAAGAAAAATGACATCAGCACCTCATCAGAAGAGCAGCCAAAGTACTCTACCGACGCCTCAACAAGCCATATCCATAGTTGAGGTTGATGCTAAGGATACCAGCCACAGTGTCCCTAAGCAAATACCAGTAGTGAAACACACCAGTCTCCAGAAAAAGCATTTTTATGAGAAGGCCCTTTTTATTCTTAATGAGATTGCTAGGAATGAAGCGGATGGAACTACAAGTGAAAGGAACCAACAAGACAAGCTGAGGTGCCAGGCCATTGTTGAAGAATACAATAAAAACAGGAATACCAAAGCAATCTCGAAGCAACCAGCGGAAGCCATGAAGAGGATCCGTTCTCAAGAAGAGATGGCTCACACTAGTAACCGCAGACAAGTCGAAACCGGCGGGTCAAAAATAGAAATTAAAAACCTTTAGTCTATGCTTAGATTCGGATAAATAAACATCGTTTATTTTATAATTAAATGTTGTGTTTATTTCTTTTCCTTTTTTTTCCGATTGAGCTTAACGGCAATCCATTTCTGGCGCAGGCGGTAGGATTCTAAATCAAAAGATTAGAATTGCGAACGTTAAAAAAAATATCATATAAGAGTATATAATACATATGAATAAACTGCAAAGTGAAACCGTGATGTAGTTCCATATCAAAAGATTGAATTCAGTAAAGTGCAGAAATATCAAAAGACTGAAATAAATTTAATGATAAACCAAAATACTGTTCTTAAGAACAATATTAAAAAAAAAAAAAAACCAAAGTGAAACTTAATTAAAATTAAAATTTAATGCCAAAAGTAGTTAAAATAAAAGAGAGATTTAAACCGTATCAAGAACTACCGAGAGATGACTCCTCCACCAGTACCACCACAACCACAACCAGAACCGGCAACACAATATCAAATACCTGTCTCAGAGCTAATAAAAGAAGCAGCTAAAATAAGGGAGTTCAACGGAAAAGATGGTTATGAACTGACATCTTTCATAAGGGAAATGGAACTGTTCTTACCACTATTCCAAGGCGATCAAGCCCTCTACAATTTCATACTACAAAGGGGTGTAGTAAATAAAATTCAAGAAGATGCTGCACAAACCATCCGAACTCTTGGGACCAATCCAACGTGGGAGCAAATAAAAACAGAGTTGACTTTGGAGTAAAAGAAACTTACCACAACCTTTACCATCAAGCCGTTAGCTGCCGAAATAATAATAATGTGAGTGAATATTTTAGCAAATTAAAAGATATATTAGATAAACTTAATTCTACTCGTAAGTATGAATTTGATGTACAAAAGCCAGCAGAATTCTCACCTTCAGCGAATGAATCAATAGTGTTAAAAACATTTATAAATGGTATAGACTCAAGTTTAGCCAGTATAATATTAAGTAGAAATATTAGTAATCTTCGAGAAGCCTTCTTTATTTTGGAAGAAAACGGAATGATTAGGCAAAGTAGACCTATGTAATAGGAATATAAACCATTTTGCTCAAAATAGAAAAGGTTATAACTATAATAAAAATAGAACCGGTACATCTTATAATCAAATTCAAAATCGTGAAAGAAACTCCGATCAAGTTAGACAAAACTATAATCGAAACTTTAATAGAACTTTGGAACAGTTTAGATATATTAATAATGAGAATTTTAGTGGAAATTCAAAACAGTATAGAAATATTAATTATAGGAACTCAGTTTTACAGTTTAGTAATCGAAATAGAGAGCCGATGGAAATAGGTCATTTACGAAGTCAAGAACAGGAAGAGATAAATTTTCAATTGCCGCCTTTAGTACATATTTACTGATATTGGCAATAGGTAACGATAAACTTAAATGCCTGGTTCGACGACAACTTCACTAGACAAAAATAAATTAACACAATACAAAAGATTAAAGCTAGATAAAACAATTAATTTCAATACTCTTAACGGTCAAACAATAGTAGATTCAGAAATAATAACAGAATTACCTTTAGAATTTAATGAAAAGAAATGGATGAAATGGAAGCTAACAACTTTTAAGAACAAAGAATTCGATGGACTCATTGGACTAAATTTGCTTAAACCACTCCAAGCAATAGTTAACTTAGATGAAGAAATTTTGGAATTCCATGGGAGCAAAATACAATTTTTAAATTCATGTCCTTATATGGAAAATTTAATCCATTTACTAGAATATTCGAAAGCAGATGTATTTAAAATTCTTCAACGTACAGACATGAATATCGAAGAAAAAGAAAAATTGAATGGTATTTTAAAAGATTTGTTTGATTTCTTTTTTCAAGAAGGTTAAAAGCTTTCACATGCTCATGAGATAAGATACGAGATAGTAACGAAATGTAGTCATACTATTTATTCAAAGATTTATAGGTATCCCCAAATTCATGAACAAAAGATAAGTAGGCAAATTAAGGAAATGCTAGATCAACGAATTATTAAAGAAACTAATTCGCCATATAAGTCTCCTCTCTGGATAGTACCCAAAAAATCGGATAATTGACGGAAAAAGAAGTGGAGAATTGTCATAGATTACCATAAACTAAATGAAGTTACTGTTGAATATCCTAGAAAAATTAGGTAGAGCTCAATATTTTACAACTCTTGACTTAGCCAAGTGCTTTCATCAGGTACTAATCAGAGAAAAGGGTGGAAACAAAACACCATTTTCCACTCCATTAGGGCACTATGAATTTATAAGGATGCCGGTCGGGGTAAAAATGCTCCGGCTACTTTTCAGCGTCTGATGAATTCAGTCCTAAGAGAGTACATCAATAAAATCTGTGTAGTATATAAGGACGATATACTTATATTCGGTACAAATATTGATTAACATGCTGAAAACATAAGGAAAGTTTTCAATCAACTCAGAATACACAATCCCAAAATACATATAGACAAATGCAAATTTTTTGCTAGAGAGACGGAATATTTAGGTCATATTTTGACTACTGAGGGAGTCAAACATAATACGAGTAAGATAGAGAACATTCAAAAACTTAAACTTCTAGAAACCTCTAAACAAATCAAATCTTTTTTAGGCTTAACGGGAGATTACGGTAAGTTCATAAAAGATTATGCAAAAATTGCACATGGAATGACTAAGTACTTAAAAAAGAATGCGAAAATTAACAGTGATTACACTTTAGGTGCTGGTTTATCTCAAGATGAACACCCCATCTGCTATGCTAGTAGAACCTTAAATACTCATGAAAGGAATTATTCAGCGACAGAAAATGAGTTATTGGGAATCGTATGGGCTGTAAATTACTTTCGGGCGTATATTTACGGAAGAAAGTTTGACTTAATGACAGACCATCAACCCCTTAAGTGGTTACAAGCCAAGCATAAAGGGAAGGATGTAAATCCTCTTACAAAAGTGGCTTCTGAAGTTAGGAGAATATAATATCAACATCGATTATATTAAGGGGAAAGACAATAAGGCAGCAGATTTTTTAAGTAGAATGAACCCAGTTACAGGAGAAATTAATTTGACAGAGACGTTCAAATCTGACGATGGAAAGAAAGCTCGAACCGAAGAGCAAATGTTCGCAATTGATCAAATGAGTTTAGATAACACAATCCACTCTCAAGAGGAGGAACAAGCTGATCACTTTCCATTCTTCTTTATGCAAATTTTAACAAATAATAAGAATAAGAAGTCTGAAGTATTTGACAAAATAAGGAAAATATATAGAAAATGACTTTATGACGGATATATTTTGAAGGTTTTTAAAAAGTGGTAAAGTAGGTATATATTTTGAGCTTACAGAGCACGAGTACAATCTGGTTCAGTTGAAACTCATAGAACTATTTAACAAATTATTAAATTCGTAAAATGCTCTTATATTGCTTAAGATATGAAAGATGAAGATGAAGCTTTAAAACAAATTCATAAGTACCATAGAAGCGAAACAATGCATGCAGGTATAAATGAGAATTATGAAGGTCTTAAGAAATACATATACATAAAAAACCTAAAACTGTTAATAGAAAAATATATTAATAACTGTGATGTATGCAATCGTTCTAAACATGATAGAAAACCACTCAAACCTAAAAACAATATGCAAAACATAAATCAGATAATACACATAGACACCTACACTAACTCAAAACATAATTTTATTACCTATATTGAGAAATTTTCTAAACACGCTGTAGCATTTCATTTGGAAAACAGAAATAATTTAACACTTATTGAAAAAAATAAGATGAATTATTTCAATTAGAGGAAAACCTAAAAAGTGCATAATGGATAATGAATTCAACACTATAAATATAAAAGATTTTTTCAGACAAGAAGAAATAGAGGTACACTATACAAAACCTAATAGTCATACTGGAAATGCAGATTACTTGATAACACAATTAGTGAGAAATTTAGAGTATTAGAAGTTATAAAATCCAATCTTACAGTGTAAGAAAAGTTGTATAAATGCATAGAAATTTATAACAAATCCACACATTCTGTAATAAAATGTAGAACAATAGATGTTTTAGATGGAAAGGCCGATATACAAAAACTAGCTAACTTAATGAAGGAAAGTAAGATGAAGTTAATTGAGAAGGCAAATAAGAATAGGGAAAACTTTACTAAAAGAGGATTAGAACTTCTTATTTAGAAGGTTATGTTAAAAAATTACCGGGCATTGAGGCATTAAAATCAAGCTTGGTATAGGAAGTTAAAATTAGAAAATATTCATCCAATAAATATAAACGTCCAACCAAATTCACAGGTCAACTGGATATTGATAATATTGATATTGCTGACATCCAAAATTAATGCAACTTTAATGACAGAACAAATTGGTAGTAACTCCGGATTTGTAGAAGTAAACATTGGAGATATCCAAATAATAAAGAATTACGATATCATACTACATCTCATTAACCCAGTAGAAATTCAGCAAATACTTATAAAACTAGAAGATAAATTAATGAAAATAAATAAAGAAGACGGAAGAGATGTACTTATCAACGAATTAAAACGAATTATAAACAATAATACCGCATAAACATGCAAGAGGACTTATTAATATAACAGAAACAGGAATGAAATGGTTATACGGTACCATGGATGACGATGACAGACAAAACTTCGAGAAACATTTACGAATGGTGAGAGGAGATGTTATCAGTCGGTCTGCCTAACTTTGTCCTGCCGCAAAGCCCTTTTAGTACGTCACTTCCGGCCGAATTTGTGGACGAGTACTTACGTCATAAGACACCTATAAATGAAAATGTTTTTTTTAGATATAAATCAATAAGTACTTCAAGAATAACTTGGTCTGCCTTGTCCTACCCTGCTGCAACATTCCGGCAGACCAGCCGGAAGTAACTGTTTTTTGACCGAGTACTTACGTCATGAAGTACTTGAAAAATTTTAACGCCAGATTCTTCCTCACCCTTTGCTCTTCTAAAAAAAACAGGTCTGCTTTAGCTTACCTTGCCGCAAATATGTGACAGACCAAATTGCTCTACATACATTTTTTTTTATTAAATTTTTAAAATTTTTTTTTGTTTATTTACAACGCTTTATTTATAAATAAGAATAAAGTTATTAAATCCAATGAAAATAATATAAACTCCTACTTTAAACATTAATGAAAAATTTAACCAATCTGCAAATCCTAAAGCTACTCAGAATCGTCATCAGACTCGTCAAAAAACTCTTCATCACTTAAATTGTTTTCTTTATGTATTATGTCATCAACACTAAGGGGTGTTGGATCTCCTTCAAACCAAAGAGGTTCAAGCTTTTCGTCCTTGAGAATCCAACCACAGTTCCCGAATTTTGAACAATCGACTTCTGTAGCATTTTGTCACATTGAATTTATATAAATGGTTCTTAAAATCTTTTGTTTTAATGAATTCCAGCACGGTGAAATAAGGCTGGAATCAAAGTTTTTAATTTTTTTTTTTTGTAAACTCTTGGAATTGGAGGAAGTAGCGTACAATTTGTGAAAAATATCAAATCTTGCCTAATTTAGGTTTTTGCAGTTTTTTATACCATATAATTTGCATGTAAATTCCTGCAAAACCTGCATTTTCAGTTCATTCTCTATATCATTTGGATTGTTTAAAGATTTCTTGAAAATGTTTGTTTTTATGTAACAGTTCAAAGGGTTTTATTTTGCCTCTCCTATAGAAACAAGTTGTGTAATCAGAACCTGTAATCAGAACCTGTCTTCCACGGTCAGATAGACTTTTTTGTTACTCTTTTGCCATAGAATCTCTTGTCCAAACCTCACCCAAAAACTTCACTAAAGCTTCTTTGAATTTATTGTTTTTCAAGCTCTTTAAGAAGTCATTAGGACAGATTTGTGATGAGCCCAAGATGTTGTATGGAACATTGTGCACCTGGCGACTACGGCGTTCGATATCTTTAAACGATGGTTTGAAATACCTATCAAAAACCAAATGCACTTCTGAAGCATCCGTATTACAAATTTTACTCAAAATCATTTCCGATAATTTTTCAAAAGTTCGGGGCAAGCTTAAGCCCAAATGATGCAAAAAATGAAATCCATCTATAAGATCAACATCAATGCTGTTGGGCTCACCAGGCTCAAAATAAGATGACATTTTTTTTGCCAGAGCGGACTTAGTTTTGAACATTTCACCAGAAGGATCACAGAGTGCTAGTGGAGTAGGTGACAAAGGATATGACAAACATATTTCCATATCAATTTTCTTTTCCAGAGATATTGCCAGTAACCTTCCAAATATATCATGCTCCATATTAATTAATGCTTGCTTTCCGTCCCTACTTTTTTTGTATTTTTTTAATATTTTCTGAAGCAAAGTTGTTTATGCCATTGCGTTTAATTGGCTTTCCGAAACGGGAACAATCATTATAACATTTTTCTAAAAATTTCAATTTTAGAGCTTCACTGCTTTTTTTCATATTTAAAAAAAGTAAGTTGTTTTTTCCGACGCTGCTCTGCCAGTTGTATCATTGAATAGGTGGGTGTTTTCAAGTTTAGAGTCGAATGGATTTGTGTACTGATTAAAAGTACAAATTATATTGCTCAGTGCTTTGTTATCTTTTTTCTATTCTGGTCAATTGTAATTCCTGTGAGATGTCATCCTTGCGGGAAATATTTAACTCTTGCAGAAGTTTTGAAATTATTCTCGTCCGAATACTATGTCCTACAAATTGGGTGGAATGCAAAATTACTTTCAGTTTGTAACCTACTTAACAATACATAATCTTTTAAAGATTCATCATATTGTTTAATTTTGTTGTAGGAGCGACTTGATTGAGAAGCGCATGTGTATTGCCTACACTTCCCTACTCTCTTTTCTATTTGCCAGCAAAATATGCACGGGATCCTTGATGAGCCTGAAATCAGCAGTGTAGGTTGTGGTTCTGAGTTTTTCTGAATAGATTGAATAGATGCTGAAGAAATTGACGTAGCTTGTTGAACCTGTTGAGCAAACCAACAGGTAGAGATTTAATATATTGTTACACTTTTGTTAATTCACAGCCGGCCCAATTGCCCATGCACCAAGAGAACAAATAAAAAAAACAAGAGATGTTCAAGAAAATATGGCATTTTTATTTTTACTCCGTGGTCTTGGACAACTCGTCCAAAAAAAGAAAATCAGAACAACCCACAAAAATGTGACTGACCGAGAAAACGGATGACTACTCTCTCTCGATCTACTATATATGACGTTTTCGTTTTGCTCTTTTCTTCTTCTTCCTTCACTAGTCGGGCTTTACATGAGCCCGTAACACGGCTCCCTCATTCGAAGATTGACTGTCCTCAGTCGCCGAAACTGTATTTCCGAAGATGGTCAGGATGTAGGTGGCTAGTTTAACTTAGGTGTTGCCCGCAGATCGGCATAATGCTAACCGATCTCTATGCACCACCAGCGGTTTTCTTCCACCTTCCTTGGTTAGCCGGTAGAGCACGTCACCCATCTTGCTGTCAACCTTATAGGGTCCCTGCCAGTTGTTCTGCAGTTTGGAGCAGAGCATTTTCTTCCTCTTCGGGGCGTATAACCAAACTTTGTCGCCGTCTTTAAATGGTGTTGCTTTTGCGCGGAGGTCATATCGGTCTTTTATTCACCTACTGTACTGCAAAAGTTGGTTTCTATTGAACGAGTACACCATCGTTAGTCTCTTTGAAAGTTCTGGAGGGAGACCAGTGTACTGCTCCGAGGGTAGACGAAGTTCTCGACCAAAAGTTAGAAATGCAGGTGTCTGTATGGTTGCTTCATGAACCGCGGTGCGGTAGGCCAATAGAAGGAACGGCAAATGGTCGCCCCAGTCCCGCTGATTTTCGGCGACATATTTCACGAGGTAATTAAGCAACGTACGGTTGGATGTAGGGCGGTCGTACGGGTTTTATCTATCGCAAACCTCTCCAAAACTTGCGCAAATACGACAGACTCGAAATTTCTTCCTTGGTCAGAGTGCAATTGAAGTGGGACTCCAAATCGTGAGAAGACATGCACAATAAGAGCTTCCGACAATCTTTCCGCTGTCTGGTCAGGCAAGGGAATAGCCTCTGGCCATTTTGTAAAGTAGTCGCAAAAAACAAGGACGTACCTGTTGCCTTTAGTTGTAACTGGTAACGGCCCCAAAATGTCGATGGCCACGCGCTCGAAGGGTGCTCCAACATAAACGGGTTGTAATGGTGCCCGAGTTCTCGGCATTGCGCCTTTGCGCCTTTGACATACCACGCAAGCCTGACAGTACTGCTCGACGTCTTGGGAACAGCCGACCCAATAGTAGCGCTGTTTTATCTTCGCTAAGGTTTTGCGTATTCCAAAGTGACCACCTGTTGGGCTATCGTGCATCGCCTTTATAGTGCCTGTCTGTAAGGACATAGGGATTAAAACTTGGTAATACTCACCGCTAGCCGTGTTCAGCCGTCTGCAAAGCGTTCCTTGGCGACACTCTAGCGTTTCGAACATGCCCCAATAAGACTTTAGTTTCGGACTGAAACCACGGATTTCGTCGACGGCCGGTCGTTGCCTTTGCTCCACCCATCGTCTTACTACGGATAAATCGTCATCTTCTGCTTGCTGTTGCGCTATGTCTCCTACAATCGACTTTGTCCGAATAAGTACACGTTCTTGTTCGTCTAGTCGAGAACAATACCGACAAGCTCCATCGCATGGGCGGCGGGATAAAGCGTCAGCGTTCTGGTGTTTCCTTCCAGGTCGATGTTCCACTGTAAAATCGAACTGTTGCAGACGTTCCAACCAACGGGCCATCTGTCCCTCGAGCTCCTTAAAGTTCATAAGCCAGCGTAAGGAACTATGGTCCGTTCGCAGCGAGAAGTGTCTCCCTAGCAAATATGGCTGAAAGTGGATAACCGCTTTCACAATGGCCAAAAGCTCCTTCCGAGTAACGCAAAAGTTTCTCTCTGGTTTGGTGAACGTCTTGCTGTAATATTCGATGACCTTTTCCTGACCATTTTGCATTTGGGATAAAACAGATCCACATGCATGTTGGCTCGCATAGGTGTCTAAAATAAACTCATCGACTTCTGTCGGTTGCACGAGAATGGGGGCGGTGATCAACTTTCGTTTCAACTGGGTGAAAGCATCTTCGTACACAGTGCTCCAATCAAAGCAGCTTCCTTTTTCAGTTAGTGCTGTAAGTCGTCTAGCAATGGAGGTCAAATCCTGGATGAAGCGGCGGTAGTACGCGCAGAGTCCCAAAAATGACTGGATTTCCATTTTGCTCCGCGGGGTTGGCCATTTCTGCACAGCTTACACTTTCTCGGGATCAACGGCAATACCTGCACCAGACACAATGTGACCCAAGAATCGAACTTCCTTTCTTTCCAGCCAACATTACTTTGGGGATAGGCGAAGACCAGCGTTTCGCAGGCGAAGGAAGACTACCTCCAGGTTTTGCAGCAGTTCGGTGAAGGTTTTACCATGTACGATCACATCATCTAAGTACACCAAACACATAGTGTTTGAACGCATGGAGAACGCTGTCTTTTCTTTGTCCTTGCTGTCCATTTCCACCTGCCAATATCCAGAGCGTAGGTCCAGGGTGGCAAACCAGACCGACCCTCCAAGTGCTTCTAAAGTTAAGTCGATTCGCGGTAAGGGAAACGAAAGGACCCATCTTTCTTTTGGACGAGGACGACGGGAGAACACCAAGGACTACTAGACGGCTGGACGATGTTTTGTGCCTTCATCTCCTCCAAAATTCGTTTAGCCTCTTTTCTTCGGCTAAGGGGCAGCCTACGTGGCGGTTGTTTTATCGAGGCTGTCGCACCTGTGTCGATCTGATGTCTGGTGATAGTGGTGCGCCCTTGGCCACTACAGGAGCCTGAAAAGACATTGTTATTTCGGAAAACTAGAGATTTTAACCTTTCTTGTTCCTCGGACGTCAAGTCAGTGGCAGCCCTTTGCATCATCTCCTGCAGATCCTGAGAAAGTTCAGTGGCTATGGCACTCTCAATTCGCCAACATTGGAATAATTTGGGATGTGTCTCAAGGTGGACAGTTAGCTCGTCTTCTGATATCCCAATTTCTCTTGCAGAAATATTTGTTACACGAACTAATATTTCACCGTTGAACACTTGGTACACTGATTCGGTCGACGAAAGCTGTGGGATCTGGGACGTTATTCTGACGAGCACAGTTTCCTCGTTTGGGATTGGCGTAGCTATCCGAAGCCAACCATCGGAGAAGGCGGGTATATGGATATCACATTGGCAAGCTAACGTCTTCTGGACAATCGACCGATTTAAAGATGACTTCTGCAAGAAGTCCAGGCCAATGATGCAGTCGTCCGAGATGATGGCTACATAGACAGACTGTAGTGTACTGCATTGGCCTACTTGAAGAACTACTTCCAGAACTCCTTCGACTGGTGCGATCTCTCCTGTAGCGTTCTGAATAACTGCGCGCGATAGACTAATCGCCGGACTGATAACCATCTTCTTGAGAACACGGGGATGAATGATTGTCTGGGTAGCACCTGTATCAAGGATGCCTAAGCAAGAGGCATCGTTGATTCGTACGGGAATAAACAAGTTGTTTGGAATGGTGGTCGAGCGGATGAACAGGGTTTCTGGTTGAGAGGCGATCACGACCCCCACTAACTCCGCCCCCCGGGAGTCAGCAGGTACTGGTTTTCCGATAGAATAATCGACTAATTAATTTCAGTGCTTAATGGATTTTGCGGACTGAATTGTAAGTTGACAGCTCGTGGTCCCAAGCGAGCAGCTTCGACATCGAAGATTACTGCCAATCCTTCCTGACGCAAGTTAGGTGTTCGACTTAATTCACTGCGTGGTATGTATGCTATTTCCTCATTGTCATCCCGCCTGACGAAGCCGTATCCTGTGCGGTTGATGAACTTTATTTTCCCCTTGACATCGATCTCTCGTTTCACATTGGGTTCGTTGAAGACTTTGGGAGCATTGTGGTTTTTTCGCGGCAGGTTACCCTCCCTTAAACTGCCCGATTCCCGTTTCCCGAGAATGCGACTGACTCCTGGTTCACTGCTTGATGGATGTCCACTTCCGCAACTCGAATCTGTTGACGGCTATGCCTGGTAGCAACGTGACTGGCTTCGGCACGCACGGCTAAAGATAAAGCTCTTTCTAAAGTGTTGGGGGCACAGTCACGCACTCGCTGCTGTATATCGCTGTCAAAGATTCCGTCAATGAACTGTCCCAGAGCGATGCGATTCCTTGCTTGCTCTGGGCAGTCGGGAAATGACAAATAAACTAAGCGTTGAATGTCGGTAGCCAATTCATTTAAGATCTCCTTGTTTCTCTGCATTCGTTCACGCAGTTCGGAGTGTGCTGTCGCTTGTTCGAACCCATTTCCAAACATTTGCCTAAGAGCTGCATCCAAGCGAACGA
Source organism: Pocota personata (assembly GCA_963082735.1). Taxonomy (NCBI): domain Eukaryota; kingdom Metazoa; phylum Arthropoda; class Insecta; order Diptera; family Syrphidae; genus Pocota; species Pocota personata. Next base: position 90,988,020 of record OY720431.1, read on the forward strand.
AATAATCTCGAACATCTGTAGAGAGTGTCTCATAGAACGTTAATGCAGTGCCCCTCAAGTAAGGAGCAAGGTAAAGTGCTTTAAAATTCCGTGACCAATCATTAACCCTTGCCACGGTCTCGAAGTGTAGAAGGTAAGTGCGCCATGGCATTCTTCCATCAAATTCGCGCAGCTGTACGGGAACACGATGAGGCGGCCCAGTTATGATAATCTGGTCCACCATTTGCACGTCGGTTGCCGAAGTCTTCCTTCTGTACGACTATTGTTGGTGACCAGAGGCAGCCAAGTTGTGATTATCTTGAATATGGGTGGAGCTGCAGGCTGGTCCGGTCTTTTCATTGGAGTTCTCTCCTTGTTCACCTGTCGGATGCAAGGCAGGTTCAGCATTTGGGTCTATAGGAGTAGAGAGGTTAGCTACCTCTTCAAGACCGGACCAGCCTGCAGCTCCACCCATATTCAAGATAATCACAACTTGGCTGCCTCTGGTCACCAACAATAGTCGTACAGAAGGAAGACTTCGGCAACCGACGTGCAAATGGTGGACCAGATTATCATAACTGGGCCGCCTCATCGTGTTCCCGTACAGCTGCGCGAATTTGATGGAAGAATGCCATGGCGCACTTACCTTCTACACTTCGAGACCGTGGCAAGGGTTAATGATTGGTCACGGAATTTTAAAGCACTTTACCTTGCTCCTTACTTGAGGGGCACTGCATTAACGTTCTATGAGACACTCTCTACAGATGTTCGAGATTATTTCGTTCGCTTGGATGCAGCTCTTAGGCAAATGTTTGGAAATGGGTTCGAACAAGCGACAGCACACTCCGAACTGCGTGAACGAATGCAGAGAAACAAGGAGATCTTAAATGAATTGGCTACCGACATTCAACGCTTAGTTTATTTGTCATTTCCCGACTGCCCAGAGCAAGCAAGGAATCGCATCGCTCTGGGACAGTTCATTGACGGAATCTTTGACAGCGATATACAGCAGCGAGTGCGTGACTGTGCCCCCAACACTTTAGAAAGAGCTTTATCTTTAGCCGTGCGTGCCGAAGCCAGTCACGTTGCTACCAGGCATAGCCGTCAACAGATTCGAGTTGCGGAAGTGGACATCCATCAAGCAGTGAACCAGGAGTCAGTCGCATTCTCGGGAAACGGGAATCGGGCAGTTTAAGGGAGGGTAACCTGCCGCGAAAAAACCACAATGCTCCCAAAGTCTTCAACGAACCCAATGTGAAACGAGAGATCGATGTCAAGGGGAAAATAAAGTTCATCAACCGCACAGGATACGGCTTCGTCAGGCGGGATGACAATGAGGAAATAGCATACATACCACGCAGTGAATTAAGTCGAACACCTAACTTGCGTCAGGAAGGATTGGCAGTAATCTTCGATGTCGAAGCTGCTCGCTTGGGACCACGAGCTGTCAACTTACAATTCAGTCCGCAAAATCCATTAAGCACTGAAATTAATTAGTCGATTATTCTATCGGAAAACCAGTACCTGCTGACTCCCGGGGGGCGGAGTTAGTGGGGGTCGTGATCGCCTCTCAACCAGAAACCCTGTTCATCCGCTCGACCACCATTCCAAACAACTTGTTTATTCCCGTACGAATCAACGATGCCTCTTGCTTAGGCATCCTTGATACAGGTGCTACCCAGACAATCATTCATCCCCGTGTTCTCAAGAAGATGGTTATCAGTCCGGCGATTAGTCTATCGCGCGCAGTTATTCAGAACGCTACAGGAGAGATCGCACCAGTCGAAGGAGTTCTGGAAGTAGTTCTTCAAGTAGGCCAATGCAGTACACTACAGTCTGTCTATGTAGCCATCATCTCGGACGACTGCATCATTGGCCTGGACTTCTTGCAGAAGTCATCTTTAAATCGGTCGATTGTCCAGAAGACGTTAGCTTGCCAATGTGATATCCATATACCCGCCTTCTCCGATGGTTGGCTTCGGATAGCTACGCCAATCCCAAACGAGGAAACTGTGCTCGTCAGAATAACGTCCCAGATCCCACAGCTTTCGTCGACCGAATCAGTGTACCAAGTGTTCAACGGTGAAATATTAGTTCGTGTAACAAATATTTCTGCAAGAGAAATTGGGATATCAGAAGACGAGCTAACTGTCCACCTTGAGACACATCCCAAATTATTCCAATGTTGGCGAATTGAGAGTGCCATAGCCACTGAACTTTCTCAGGATCTGCAGGAGATGATGCAAAGGGCTGCCACTGACTTGACGTCCGAGGAACAAAAAAGGTTAAAATCTCTAGTTTTCCGAAATAACAATGTCTTTTCAGGCTCCTGTAGTGGCCAAGGGCGCACCACTATCACCAGACATCAGATCGACACAGGTGCGACAGCCTCGATAAAACAACCGCCACGTAGGCTGCCCCTTAGCCGAAGAAAAGAGGCTAAACGAATTTTGGAGGAGATGAAGGCACAAAACATCGTCCAGCCGTCTAGTAGTCCTTGGTGTTCTCCCGTCGTCCTCGTCCAAAAGAAAGATGGGTCCTTTCGTTTCCCTTACCGCGAATCGACTTAACTTTAGAAGCACTTGGAGGGTCGGTCTGGTTTGCCACCCTGGACCTACGCTCTGGATATTGGCAGGTGGAAATGGACAGCAAGGACAAAGAAAAGACAGCGTTCTCCATGCGTTCAAACACTATGTGTTTGGTGTACTTAGATGATGTGATCGTACATGGTAAAACCTTCACCGAACTGCTGCAAAACCTGGAGGTAGTCTTCCTTCGCCTGCGAAACGCTGGTCTTCGCCTATCCCCAAAGTAATGTTGGCTGGAAAGAAAGGAAGTTCGATTCTTGGGTCACATTGTGTCTGGTGCAGGTATTGCCGTTGATCCCGAGAAAGTGTAAGCTGTGCAGAAATGGCCAACCCCGCGGAGCAAAATGGAAATCCAGTCATTTTTGGGACTCTGCGCGTACTACCGCCGCTTCATCCAGGATTTGACCTCCATTGCTAGACGACTTACAGCACTAACTGAAAAAGGAAGCTGCTTTGATTGGAGCACTGTGTACGAAGATGCTTTCACCCAGTTGAAACGAAAGTTGATCACCGCCCCCATTCTCGTGCAACCGACAGAAGTCGATGAGTTTATTTTAGACACCTATGCGAGCCAACATGCATGTGGATCTGTTTTATCCCAAATGCAAAATGGTCAGGAAAAGGTCATCGAATATTACAGCAAGACGTTCACCAAACCAGAGAGAAACTTTTGCGTTACTCGGAAGGAGCTTTTGGCCATTGTGAAAGCGGTTATCCACTTTCAGCCATATTTGCTAGGGAGACACTTCTCGCTGCGAACGGACCATAGTTTCTTACGCTGGCTTATGAACTTTAAGGAGCCCGTTGGTTGGAACGTCTGCAACAGTTCGATTTTACAGTGGAACATCGACCTGGAAGGAAACACTAGAACGCTGACGGATGACAACTCTCTCTCGATCTACTATATATGACGTTTTCGTTTTGCTCTTTTCTTCTTCTTCCTTTACTAGTCGGGCTTTGCATGAGCCCGTAACAATATGTATAATTGATGCGCTAGAAAACAACATTAAGAAGTTTTAAAAGAAGGGAGCACTTACATTTTGTTCTTCTCTTTTTTATATTTCGCACTCAAAACCATAACACGACGATAACATTTGATATGATATCCCGTATAATTAATTGAGTCCCACAAAAGTTCAATTTCATCGTAATTAAATTGTTTACTTTTCCGGTATGCTATCATTGCGCAACACTTTTTAAATGTTTCACTTGTAAATTCAATTAAATTGCTATTTACATAACGAACAAAGCACTTCTTCATGATAGCGAATTATGATTAATATCAGACACTGCTCACAAAAGTTTAACAATAAGTCGACGATTAAACCTTGTACACCGTTATTTCTAATTTTGCGGTAAGATAAGATGTAAGCTAGGTATGTGCTGTGCTGCACGCTTTTTGTTAAATGCAAAAAGTAAAAATAACTATTTTTCACGTAAATTATTTTTTTTTTACTGGGGACAATTCTTTAAGCAGGTGCCAATCGGAAGGAAAAATGCATGATTTTGGATTGGGAAAAACAAGGAATCATAATGAAACAACTTTGTATCAAATATAAACAATCTCATCAAAAAAGTTAAAACGCATTTCGTTATTTAAATCTGAGGAAATGGGGTCAAAGCTCACATGATCATGGAATAATTTATGGTCTGTCACTTATTTGCGGCAAGGTAAGCTAAGGCAGACCTGTTTTTTTTAGAAGAGAAAAGGGTGAGGAAGAATCCGGCGTTGTCTCTTGAAGTACTTATTGGGTTATATCTAAAAGACATTTTCATTTATAGGTGTCTTATGACGTAAGTACTCGTCCACAAATTCGACCGGAAGTGACGTACTAAAAGCGCTTTGCGGCAGAACAAAGTTAGGCAGCCCGAGCGATTTGGTATCTACTCATCACACACTCTATAAAATATGCTACTTTTTTTAGGTACCCGATGACGTAAGTGATTCGACGGTCGGCGCTTGGACTATAAAGTTAATTATAATAATAAAAGTAGATATTTAGAATTATTATCACAAATTAGAATAATCAAAGACAATGTGGAGCAAATTCAGAATAATATAGCTTCAAGTAGGTTAGGAATAATGGGAATTAATATATTAACTAAGGATGAGATATTAAGATACGATATAGATTTTGAAAAATTGAAAAACATTAAACTTGGTACAGCCAAATATAAAAGTAATAAAATCATCTTTGCAATTAAAATACCTAAGGAAATTATAGTAACAGAGAAATATGTGATAAGATATGAAATGTAATGAAAATTATGAAAAAATAGTTATGGAAGACGAAGAAATTGTAAAAATAAATAAAACCGTATACACTCTCGATGAAAACACTGATTTAAAGAATTTAAAGAAATCCACTTCATGTATATATAGCCAAAATTGTATGAAAATAAAAGATTTAAAACGGAAGAAGGTTTAATTGTAAAAATGTTACTTTAAATAGTACTTGTGACGAGAGAATTGTTCGATTAAATGGATATTATTTATTAAATTTTAACGATTGTCAATTACAAATTGGAAACCAATCATTCAGCAATAAAAAAGAAATGTTTGAACAAAGGTTCATAATACCTAGCGAAAATAAACTTGATCAAATTAAGGATCAATTTACTTTTAACGAAATTGTATTATATTATTTATTTATTTATTTATTTATTTATCTACAAGCGTCATTGCTTTACAGATTCGATTAACAGTAGGTTTATAAAAGGTATAAATATATATAAGAAACAAAAGAAAAATAAATTTGGACTAACTTTTAAACATTTAATGAAAACAATTTGTCTTTAAACTTGGTTCTAGATGAGCTTAAATCTATTTCAATCCAAACTCAGTTAAAATTAGAAATTGCCCGCGGTACAGGTTCATTTAACCCCGTAGTTTGTTCTATGCCGCGTGCGAAAAAGAAGCTCTCTTTGCCTTAACGGCCTCTCGGGAGGATACAGAGGAATTAAAGCAAGTAAACTTGGACTTTTTATATGATAGCATAATAGGTCTCTAATGAACATTACATCATGAATTTTTCTTCTTTTAGATAGTTTTGATATACCAAGAAGTTGACACCTGGCATCTTAACCAGGTGAAAAATTCCAGTGCATTTTGAAAAAAAAATAATTTTGAGAATTTTCTTTGTACCCTTTCCACTCTATCAATATGAACTTGGTAGAATGGACACCAAATTATGTCACAGTATTCTAGTAGAGATCTAGCTAGGGATACAAATAAAGATATCAGAGAATGAGGATTGGAAAATTCAACAGTATTTCTTTTGATAAACACAACCATAGCTTTGGAAACTATGTAGTTCACGTGGTTCGAGAACGTCAATGCCAGATCGAATACAATCCCGAGATCTTTAACCATATTTACCCGGGTAAGTTCAACAGAATCGATTGTATAGCGTTGGATTATTGAGTTTGAATGCCTGCTAAAAGAGGAAACGTTACATTTTTTTTACATTTAAGGGAAGGCAATTTTTCTATATAAATAGAGCATCGATATCAAACTGTAGTTTAGCGCAATCAGTTAAGCTTATAATCCTTAAAAACAATTTCATGTCATCGGCATAAAGAAGGCACTGGGAGTATCTTATAACGGAAGTTATGTCATTGATGAAAAGAATAAAAAGTAATGGTCCTAAATGGCTACCTTGGGGCACACCTGAGCTACAGATAATTGGTTTTGAATAAGCAGAATCGAGCTTTACTAACTGCACCCTATTAACTAAAAAAGAGGAAATCCATTTTAATAAAGATGAATGAAAGCCAAAACATTTTAGCTTGTATATTAAGACAGTATAGTTAACAGAATCGAATGCCTTGCTAAAATCCGTATAAACTGTATCCCCCCTTTCGAATGAATTTAATACAAATGATGTGAACTAAGTTAGGTTTGTGGTTGTAGATCTACCCGAAACGAATCCATGTTGAAATTCGGGTATATGTTCTTTTACAAGAAATTCTAATTTATTTTTCACTATGCTTCCAAAAAGCTTTGGGGTGGCTGATAGTTTGCAGATCCCTCTGTAGTTCTGTACGTTGTTTTTGGAGCCAGCTTTAAATATGGGAACCAGAAATGATATCTTCCATTTATCCAAACAAATGCCATGTTTCAATGACATGTTGAAAATACTATCACTACAGTTCCTTAAAACAATTGCAGGAATACCATGAGCTCCAACATTTGATGATGGTTTCAAGCCCCGAAGAGCTAAAGTGACGCTTTCTAAATCCAAAGTTATAGAACTAAGGTCAACTTTCGAGTCAAATTTGCTGGAAAGAGGGAGCACTGGATTAATTTTGGAGTAAAACTGACTAAACAAATTTAGCAAACAGTTCACACGAAGACTGACTATCGTTTGACTCAGTCCCCTCGTATTCCATAATCTCCGGAATACCGTACGTATTACGTTTCGATTTTATGAAAGTCCAAAAATATTTGCCGTCAGTTACAAGCTTACTTTCAATATTCATGATGTAATTCGCATGTAAAAACCTATTAAGTACGCTAAACTGTTTCCTTAAATCACAAAAATACGCATAATCCATCGTGTCATGTGATCTTTTATACCCTTGTTTTTCAAATTTTTTAAAAATATTAGCCGTTGGTTGTACCAGGGGGGCTTAGAGAGTTTCTTTTTTGAGGTTCTTGGAACAAACATTGCAAAACCTTCTACAAGAATATTTGTGAAACGGACATACGCATTATCAAGACATAAATAATTAAATTTATTAGTCCAATCAAAAGAATTTAACCAATGATTTAATCCAATATAATTGGCTTTAGCAAAATTGTAACTTATATTACAATTGCTAACAGGTTTTAAAATATTATAAAATTCAAATTCAAACTCAGTTTGTTTATGGCGGATTGAATTATTGAGTAAATTACAAGAAACGATTGACGATTTTACTTTAATTTCTTTCACATTTACAAACAATAGATCTAATATTCTATTTAATTAATTCTAAATAGTATTCACTTGAGAAAGACTTAAAAAATACAGATAGTCAAAAAGCTATGTTCATAATCGGACCTTAAATTCGAAGGAATTAACATTTTATTCTCATCTGACCAAGTCAAATTTACATCTCCAATATTAAAATCTCCTAAAACACATACATATTGAGACTCCTTATTGTGAATTTTGAAACATGATCAATATTATCAATATGTTTTAAACGCTTGCTACGCTACCAGAAGGCACATAACCTACTATTAAGGTAAGTTTAGATTCTATGTTTAAGCTTGAGCTAATCTGAATAGATAATTGTTCAACATCATTTATTGGCAATGGTCAGTAATGACGACAATATCATACACATACTGGGAAGAAGCGACGAAAAGATCATATATTTTTGACCTCATTCCACTAGCATTATGATAGTAAAGATTAAGTGTTCGGTTAGTGACAGTAGCTGACGGTGAGCAGACATCATTTAAATTTAGTTGAGCACCGTCAAGTCTTACTCGTTTTTTTGAAGATTTTGAAATGGACGCAATCGTTCACCGACCGACCAGATATTTGCCTCGCATATCGCAACTTTATATTCAACTGGTATTCCAATTTTGAAGTTAATCGATTTTAAATTCTGTACAACTGCACCTCGCTTAATGAGCTTGTAGCACGAAAAAATAGTTGGGCTAATATTGATTTTTGAGGCTAAGTACTCAGTAATAGCTTCCGATGTAGTAGATGGACGAAAACTCCCCAAGTGAAACCATTTAAGCTTACGTATAATGCCAATGTTATTGTTTTCATTATTAGTGCCCATTATTACTTTCGGTTTAAGCCTATTAGTCAAATTTCAGCCCTCATTCGTAGTGGAATCAGTACCGACAGAATAAACGGTGACACTATCGAGATTTGCAACATCAGCAAAATCAGCACCAACAGCAACCAGGCAACCAGGATTAATAGAAGTCTCAGCAGCAACCGAATTAGTTACACTGCGTACGCTTTCACTCTCCTTCGCACAAGCAGAGAGACAATCAGCATTAACAGCGCTAGTGCAATGAGCGGCAGTAACGGCTACAGCAGATACACCTCCGAAATCAAGGTTCATTGCATTGGGAGTGTCATTAGTCTCTTCCATCGAAGTTATATTAAATCAAATAGAAAATATAAGACATATAAATGTACGAGATAAAAAATCATTTAGTATTCAATTTATGCATTATAATTGTTGTATTATTATTCGTTATAGTATTAGCCATATACATTTATGTGGGAAGTTTAATTTTTCCGTTTGCGGAGACGAACAAAACACGATCAAGTGTATAATTCAACTGACTAAATTTATTTTACAGAAACAGTATATTAAAACGAATCAAACTCCCCTATGCTTTCTCCGGACGACCGAACTCGTTACTCTCCAACCTTAGATTCTCTCTCTCTCACGTCATCTTCTCCACCCAAAATTGCCTTCCCCTCCAGTGTCATCGCCACACCATATCCACGAACAAAAACGTCCCACAGAATGCACTCTTGTAATATTCTTTTGTTAATTCCCCTATTGATTTCGCTGCCATTCGACCACAATCAAAGTGGAAAATGTGCTATGAAATGTCATAGGGGCGACGACCTGGAAATATACTTCTTACACAAACTATTGATGCTACTTATCGGATTGTTGCTTAGCTCCAATCCTACATTCTGCCATCCTCGAGTTTCTCGACTACCTTCAGTCGAGCCCACTATCTTGCACGTCCTCATCAGTTGGACCATCGTCTTCCTCCTCCGTGACCCAGGGTTTCATACAATCCGCTGTGTTTGAGGTCGTGTTCGGCCCTTCGTGCTGACCCATTTTTTGAACGTCGTAACGTTCATTCTTCTTGACCCTCACCACCTCATAAGGTCCGAAATTTTGTGTGTGTAGCTTCAGGCCCACGCCGAACTGTGTCCTCATCACAGCAACTAGGTCGCCCACATTGTACTGCCTGGCCGCTTTTCTCTTCCTGTCGTATATTTTGCGGTTTTCCTGCTGAATCTTCTCAATCTGGTCCCTCGCGGCTTTCATAGTCTCTTCTCGCCCGCTCTCAAAGTTGTCCGTCATTAGCTCCTCTAGTAATGACTGTAAATCGTGATTTCCTTCCGTTCTCATGATGGTCCCAAACATGAGCATCGGCATATAAGAGGGCAAAGTCAAAAGTTTAGAGCCTAACGCAGAGATAGCGTTCTATTCAGCAAAAATTTATGTTTCCTCCCTGGATGCACTTCTCATTAGTTCGTATGACAAGTTTCAACTTGTTCTCTCAAGTAGTTCCTGTACACAAATTTTTGCAGTAGATGGATAAATTTGAATATCGTGCGGTGATAAAATTCTTCGTTTTGGATGGGTTAACCCCTAAGGAAATTCATATAAAGTTGACAAAAGTTTCTTTCTCTGTTAGGGGACTCTGCTCCTTCCATGTCAAGCGTTAAACAGTGGGCAGCTGAATTTAAACGTGGTCGCACGTCCCTCGAAGATGACCCACGTGAAGGACGGCGAAAAAGCGCAACCACACCCGGATCCATCGAAAAAGTGCATGATATCGTGTTGGACGATAGGCGAGTGAAGGTGAGTGAGATAGCTGACGCTGTGTGTATATCGGAAGGGAGGGTGCGAAACATCTTGCACAAAAACTTAGAGATGCGAAAGCTCTGCGCAAGATGGGTGCCGCATTTGCTGAATGCCGATCAAAAGCAAATGCGCAAACGATTTTCGCGGCAATCTTTGGACCGATTCAATAGGGATCCGACCGATTTTGTGCGGCGATTTGTCACCATGGATGAGACATGGGTCCACCACTACACGCCAGAAACGAAACAGCAGTCGAAGCAGTGGGTGGAAGCCGGTGGTTCAGTGTCAAAGAAAGCGAAGTCGATCGCATTTGCCGGAAAGGTCATGGCCCGTGTGTTACCTTGAGAAAGGCAGAACAATTAAAGTCGAATATTACTACAACCTTTTTGACTAGCTGGATGCCAAAATTCGCGAGAAGAGGCTTGGCTTTAAGAAGAAAAAAATCATCTTTCACCAGGACAATGCACCTGTACACAAGTGTGCGTTGGCGAAGGGAAAACTGTGGGATTTGGGGTACGATTTGCTCGGCCATGCCCCCTATTCACCTGATTTGGCACCCTCAGACTTTCATCTTTATTCCAAACTCGAAGAAATTTGTTTCTGGGAAGCACTTCGCATCCAATGCAGAAGTTGAGAGGGCCGTAAATGAATATATTCACAGCCTTCCAGAGTCTCAGTTCCGAGAAGGAATACTGATGTTGGAGAAACGCTGGACCAAGTGTGTTGAAGTCAAGGGAGATTATATAGAAAAATAAAATATTTTTTTAACTGAAAATCGCAGTCTTTCATTGTCAGACCGAGAACTTTTCACCTTGCCCTCGTATGATGGAAATCGCCATCGACTGGAATCAGCATAAGTAAGAGAGAAATAATAAATCGTACCGATAATGAAATTCTACACTTATGCATGTCAATGAACGATGACAAGTGCAATACGAAATAACTTGTAAAAAAAAAGAAATTAAAAACCTTTAGTCTAAGTTTAGATTCGGATAAATAAACAACGTTTATTTTAAAATTAAATGTTGTGTTTATATATTTTCCTTTTTTTTGGGGTTGAGCTTAACGGCAATACTTTTCTCGCGCACCATCGAGTGGTCAGGGATGATTTCCAAGTGGCCGTGATGGATGAGGTGTCTAACAGCGGCAAGTCCATTTTGAATCTTTGGTGTGAAATTGAGGCCAAACTATCGTTGGTGGTGCTGGATCATCGGTTGGGAAAGCAAGGCGGGACCCTGCCCTGTTTCGAGTAAGCCGAAGTCGTTATGTTGTTTAGAGGTGCTTGAAAAGTCTGACTACAGGCTAAGGATTGGCATTAGATTTGCCAAACTTAAAATTTTCAAATCTTTAGGCCCGGACGGCGACACAGTCGATGTCGACGACGATGCCAACCCTTTTTTGGGGGGATCGTCCCAAAAACTCCCAATGCCCGCACTCTTTGAAGTCTGTGTCAAGACTGAGACTCCTAAACCCTATAGAAATGCCAAAGCTTAGTCGTATAGTTAAGTCAAAACTGGGAAACACACCAATACAAAACATAGATCCTACCACCGTACTGGATTCAAAGGATTCAATAAAAATTGCATATGTATAAAGTCTCGTGTCCAGTCAACTTCAGTAAAAAGAAAGTCCCAACGTGGTGGGATCTGCCAAAACTCCAATCTGCCTGGTTGACCAGAGTGATTTTCAATATCTGCTACAATCACAACTTCTGGCAGCCCTTTAAGGACTGCCTAAAAATATAAAAAAAATCCATAAGAATGGCCAAGAAACACGCCTAGATAGAATACTGCCAATCTATCGGAACTCTTAAAGAATCCGAGAGGGTCAGCCAAATTCTCCCTCCTTTGTTAAAAAGATGGATTGTACAGAAGAAGCTAGTTCTGATAGGGTACCGCCGACGGCATGGGAAAGCATTACAAACATCATTATGGAGGATAAAATCTCCTGGGCCATAAACAGCTTTTCTCCATATAAGTCACCCGGCCTTGACTGCATTATACCTATAATGCTTCAGAATGTGAAAGACATAGCTATCTCTGGCTACTCCCGATTTACAGGAACTGCTTATACTTAAATCATGTCCCCCAAACTTGGAGACAAGTTCGGGTGGTCTTTATTCCGAAGGTAGGCCGGCGAGGACATGAATCCGCGAAGGATTTTAGGCCTACTAGCGTGTCTTCCTTTGTACCTTCGAACGTATCCATAATTTTCATATCCGGAAAACCATGGAGAGTTCTCCACCAACACGCTTACGTCAAAGGACGATCTACAGAGACGGCTCTTCATGAGGTAGTGCGATCGGTAAAAAAAAAATCTTCATTTTAAAGAATACATTCATTCTAGCTCCTAGACATAGAAGGAGCTGTCAACAACATCCATATCAAAGCTATTCAAAAGTCTCTCACCGAGTTAGGAGTAGAGACTTTCCTTAGGCACTGGATAATATCCATGCTTAATATTAGAATAATCAAAGCTACACTAGGTTACAGCAGTACAACTAAGATCGTAAATAGAAGAACACAGAACAAGGTGGTGTTATCTTCCCCTTGCTATGGATAATGGCAATCGACAAAATCTTGGTGCGACTTGAAGGAGAGGGGATTAAGGTGGTTGTGTACGCGGTTGATATGGTTTTACTAGTGTCAGGAAAGTTCCTCCCCACAATGAGTCAAATCATGGAAAGTGCTCTGGATAAGGTAATCCAGACAAGACTGAAATGATGCTATTCAACACTAAAACCAAGCTACAGGAATTCACTCCCCTCAAACTAAACGGTCAACCACTCTCACTATGTTCCAGTGGAAAATAACTAGGCACGATTTTAGATCCGAAACTTAATTGGAAACTTAACATAGAGCAGCGGCTTAAAAAAGCAAGTGTGCCTTTCTATGAGTGCAGCATAGAAAGCTGCAATTTTAACCTATGGCGCCGTAGTATGGTGGCCCGCCTTACATCAACAGAATTAAAAAAAGTACTAAGATCGGCGTGTGCAGGCATCACATGAGCATTGAGATCTTGCCCAACAGATGCTCTAAGCGTAATCCTGCATCTGATCCCCCTTGAACTCCATATTAAAATTTCAGCTATATGCAGCGCCGTTCGGCTCAGGGAAACTGGGTGCTGGACAGCAAAACCATATAGCCACTGTAAGGTCCTGGAGACGATACCAAGTGAACTGGTGACATCTTCGTTCGATTACAGGACTCCCACACTCGACTTCGGCAAACCTTTTTCAGTAAAGTTCCCTACTAGAGCAAAATGGAAGAACGGAATGGTAATCAATAACTTTTATATCTGTATATATACCGATGGTTTGAAAATGGATTGCGGAGTTGGCGCAGGCATTTTCTCGGACCAACTGAATATATCGAAATCTTTCCGTCTCCCAGACTATGCTAGTGTCTTTTAAGCGGAGCTTCTCGTTTGGGTCTCAGGATACAGTATTTATGAGGGTAACGAGCGAGCAGACGAGCTGGCCAGGCAAGGCTCAGCTCTTAACGGCTCGCTAGCGGAAAGAGTCAATATTCCAATAGGAGTCGTTAAGGGCAATTTACATTTTCACTTCCTCCAGCTAGCCAATCTCAGGTGGAACAACCTTGCCAGTTGTGCCATATCTAGAAAGACATGGCCCAGCTTCAACAGACCTAAATCAAATGAGCAACTAGGTAGATCAAGGCCTGATATTTCGAAAATTGTAGCCATTATTACAGGCCACTAGCCTATAGGGGACCACGCGGCCAAACTTGGCATTCCTCACAACACTTCCTGTCGCAGCTACAAAGACAGCAACGAGAGGGAAACTCTTTTCCACTTTCTTTGCAGTTGTCCTGCCCTAGCAAGGACTAGACAACGCACTTTAGATAAATCTTTCTTTAATGATTTTAGAGAGATAGACTCTAAACAGATTGGAGAACTAATCCTGTTTCTGAACTCCATGGGCTGGGTTTAATTATATCCTTCCATCTCCAATAACATACGTAAACAAACAGGGTACACGAGTTTTTGTGGTATCTAAACGGCGCGCTTAGCGCTAATTGGGTTCTTTTTCGAACCAACTGGTAGTTCGAAAAAGAGCCTACCTACCTACCTAGCGAACTACCTTGAAAATCTCTCCGCTGAAAGAGAATAAAATAATTCACTTTGGAAAGCACTAAAAGGCATCCGGAAACCTCAAATGCAAACGCCACCAATTCGGAAAAACGATAGAAATTAGGCCAAGAGCGACAAAGAAAAGGCACAACTTTTTGCTTCATCACATGTGTAGAGTATATATAGAAGCGGGCCAAGAACACTTTCTTGTGGGACTCCGGCCACAATCTCCTTGAAATCAGAGTAATCATTTCCGTGCTTAATACGAAAAAGTCTTTCAGTGAGGTACGATCGTAAGATTAGAAAGAAAATTTGTACTCCAAGCCTTCGTGCCAAACCTTATCGAAAGCTTGTGAGAGGTTAAGAAATACACCACAACAAATCTTTTTTTCTTCGAGAGTTTTCTCAATCACGTCAGTTATTTTGTGGACTTGGTCGATTGTAGAACGTTTGATTCTAAATCCAAATTGATGGTCAGGAATGAGACGTCTCTCGTCGATTAAGCGTTGTAGTCGTTTAGAAAGTACTTTTTCGAATATTTTGGAGATAACCGGCAACAGGGAAATAGGCCGATGTGATTTCTTCTCATTCAGAGGTTTGCTGGTTTTGGGACCATTATAATCGCGGCGACTTTCCATTGTCTCGGAACGCAGAGCAATCTGAACGAAGCGTTAATCAAATATAGCAATGTGATAAGAGCTTTATTCGGCAATTCTTTGACCACCTGCGCCGTTATCAAGTCGTAACCTGGTGCTTTTTTTCAAGGCAACTTTTTTTACTTTAAATTTAACAGATGTCGTGACTGGGGAGTCGGGCGTTATCAAAGGGCCGCCGAATGGCTTAAATGTTTCTTCTAAGTGCAAAGTAAAAAGTTCTGCCTTTTCTTTGTCGCTCTTGGCCCTATTTTTATCGTTTTTCCGAATTGGTGGCGCTTGCATTTGAGATTTGCGGGTGGCTTTTAACGCTTTCCAAATTGAATAATTTTATTCACTTTCAGCGGAGAGACTTTCAAAGTGGGTCGCTATCTTATTGCTTTTAAATTTCCGAATACTATCTCTAAGGTGATTGCATATTCGTTTAAGGACCTTTAAGGACTTTTTCTTTCTTCCTCATCAGTTCAATGATTTCTCTGGGATACTTTTCGTTGCGGACTAAGAATATGTTACCTAAATGCGCGTAGCCTTAACGTTTGTAAATTAGATTATTTGAAATATTTGTTTGCCAGTTAATGTGTTGATGTTATTTGTGTTAGTGAAACTTGGGTTAAGACTTTACCTGATTTGTCGTATAATATACCAAATTATGACCTCTTTAGAAATGATAGAGTTACTCTTACTCAGGGAGACGGGGTTGCAATTTATTGCAAATCTACGCTAAATTGGAAAGTAAGCCCAGTGAACATGGTGTAGAATGTATACTAGTAGAAATAATTGATGGCAGTACAAAGTGCATAGTCTCATAAGTTTACTCTAATAATAGAAACTGTTCCCCCTGTTTCGTTTTTCGAAATTTTTTTCTGATTATAGTATGTTTTATGAACACTTATGTAATTGTCTGTGTCATGTCAGACTTGCTAAAATATGATTTTGGTGCATTTCAAACGAAGGATTTAGTTTCATCAGTTGGACTTGGAAATAGTAAATACTTACCCTACACATCCTACTCTGAACTGTTCGCCTGATCTTCTAGATGTAACCTTAGCTTCTGATGCGTCGTTAGTTCTTCTTATCGATCAACTACCGCTTGATGTTATTTATGACCATGTCTTACTTTTTATGTACTTACGATATTAATCTTTCTCATTCCGTTACCCCCCATTCCTTTACGTTTAAGGATTTTCGTAACATCGACACGGATGTGCTTAAAATTACCACCTACTCCATCCCATAGGAAGACTGCCGACTAACTGTAGATCCGAATGATAAAGTTATCTATCTTCAATTACTTCTATCATAATTATTCAATCAATGTGTACCTACCTACCAAAACAGTAACCATTCTGAATGAGACCTGTCCCTAGTAGAGTCGTTTCCTTAATAAATCGCAACAAGTTTTACAGCAGACGGAAGCACAAGCTTACAAACGATAACTGGGTTGTATACAAAATTCTATCATACGTGCTTTAAAACTAAACTTTTTTGCCTCAACGTTGAACACCTCCCTGCCTCCGAAAAACCTTTGGAGTAATTTAAGTAAGATTGCTGTCCCAAACGGTAATAGCAACTCCAAGTGTGACCTTGATCCTTGTCATGAATTTATTCTATACAAGAGCGTTAATTTCAATTTTAAATGTAACCGACGTCCAATCTTCGATGCAAGACGAACAGAAGCAGTCTTCGATTTACCATTTTCCTCTGAACACACTCAAGAAATTAAACTGACAAACTCCGCGTCCTCAATTAGAAATACCCGCAGAACTGTCTAGAAGTTTGGCCCGACGAGTCACTAAAAAAGTGTGAGTAGTATGAGTATTTGTACATTAATAACTCATGTCATTTCATCAGTTTTAGAGAATAAACTCTTTGTATTTCGCACCGTTCTCATGCAACTTAGAATTTCACGCATTTGCACATTTTGCGCAGCATTCAGGCAAAGTGTTCTGTTCTAGGTGACTTCTCTTCAATCCGACACCACTGCTCTTAGCCAGCCGGCAGTGATAAGCTTTATTTTTTTTTTATTAAGAATACGTTTTGCCACCCAAATGGCAGGAGAAATGTTTTGCGTCCACTTAATTCTGCTGCCGCCTGCAACAAGGCTTCTGACAGGAGAACATTTTGCCGTTAGTGTAATTTGTTGCCACCTGCAACAAATTACACTAAGGAGAACCATTTTGCCGTCCACGCAATACTGTTGTCGCCTGCAACAAAGCTCCAGCCAGGAAAACCATTTTGCCGTCCACGTCGTTCTGTTGCCGCCTGCAACAAAGCTCCCGCCAGGAGAACTATTTTACCATCCACGTAGTGTATAATATTGTCGCCACCTGCAACAAAGCCATCAGGAACGCCTACAGCCAATGCCATGGTCGCAGACAATACGTACATTATTTTCATATGTCGAAATAGAAACAGTCACCTTTAGCCGCAACTGAAGAGTGGCTCAGCGTTGTTCCAGAACACTCTAACTCGGATAGTGACTCAGTAGGAAGCGAACTCGAGAAGATGATCATCAGCACACCCGGCCACATGAACCAGCCGGCGACAGCAGAGTTGATGGAGGAATTGCTGAAGCAGATGGGTGAATTGCGTTCACAACTAGAAGAAGCTGCTTCCAATGCCACAGCAGAAACGACCGAACGCATCCGCCTCCAGGAGCTTGTAAGTCAACTCAAAAGTGGATCTGAATACTTCAACATCTACAGCAGCCGCCAATACTAACTCCAGCGCTTCTGACGCTGCTCATGCGTCAACGATGCCAGCAACGGCTCCATCAACGAGTATTGGAGTGCCTGAAACAGCTACAGCGAGTTCACCCGCCATGTTCAGCAACGTGGGATGCTCAAATACGAGCACGTATGCAACGCCCTTGCCGATATATCAGCCGTCATATTCTCTCCAAGCCGCACCTTCAATACACATCATATGCATATACACTGACAACATTCCTGCCGCCGTTAAGCACATCATTGTATGGGACTCATAAATGATCTGCAGTTTGTGCAAATCCGGGCATTAAAAAAATCTCTTCCGTTACAACTGGTACACAAGAAATCGCGAAATTCACAAACAACTTGGGATTCCAGCTGCACCTACTATGCAACATCCACAATATATTGGCAACAACATCTTACTCAGCACTACAACTAAATGATAAAAGCGAATTCCACACAACACACGCAACAGAAATGATATATATCATGCATGGCCGAAAACATTTAGGTATGGAACATTATCTATTCTGCACCGATCTATTAAATCATATAACGGCTTAATACAAGAGGAAAAATTACTTCCGGCCAAAAAATTCAAAAGCCACCTAATGAATAAATTCCTGCAGAGCTATTAATTATATCTTTTTGTTAATTATCATACTTAATGTATCATACTTGTTTCATAATTGAAGTCGATTGTACTTTCATTTTGATGTTTTCATATTATGTTTTGCTAAATCTTATCTCTTAGTTTGTTAATCTAACTTTCTTTCGTGCTAACACCAACACTTTTTCCGCAAATATTAATTTTTTCTTACCGCAATTTTTCTATTTTGGTACTTATTACTTTGTCGTATTTTAATTTTAATATATTGTATACAGCCATCCACGAGAGAAATTTCTTTGGCACACTTTCGTTGAAATGAATACATTCCAGTCATATAGCCAACAGTTCGTGCCTCTGCAACTCTTCACACCACCTCCGATTTGTCAGTCAAGCTGTTCTTCTCAGCAGTTAGAAAACTTTAGTACTGGAAATGGCCGTAAATTGCAAGATTTGCCTGCGTTTCGAGAATCGACTGCGATGTTTAATTATTCGAAGGTTGAGAATCTGTTTTTCCTACAGAAATTCCAATGTTGTGGAATCATTGCTCAACAATACTGAAAATGTAGACCAGGTTATGGCTGCCCTAGAGTTCAGCTATGGGCCTTTTGCGAAGCCAATTGTGCAAACTAAGAGCGATTTCACAAATCTCGGAAGGCAAACTCGAAATGCTGGTGCCCTTCACCACAGTGGTGCGGAACTTCCCGACATTTTTGGAGTTTAGCGGTTAACATCAACATATAGCAAATCTAACGCTCATTGACGAGTTGATATGTAAGCTACCGATGAGAAAACGACTTGAATGGGCCAAACAGAGCATCGGTATTATGCCCTATCCCACTGTTAGACATGAGTGACTGAGGTTACCAGACTTGTCAGCTTAGTGACGGCGTCCCTATTGCTACCAGCCAATTCAGAACAAAAGCCGGGTTCCAAGAAGGTTCTCCATGTATCCGGACAAGACGCTTCACCCGCTTCCGTCAGAAGCATATTGCGTTTGAGAGGCCGCCCGAAGAAATGAAATCCTCAATGGTTTGGCAAGGAGTCCATAGCAACGGAATCTTTCATCGTGGATGATGACGTCAGTGCTGATCGAGAAGGCGCTACGAGATACACAGTATACGAGCGCCAGGGCACAGATATTAATAGGACTTTAACAATAGCCATCTGGGTGCACAACTACCCATTCTTGAGCAAATTGGAGCTGGACTTGTCGTAGCCTAAACGGAACTTGGGTGGATCGTATACAGAAGAACATCGACAGAAACAGTAGCAGAATCGAGAGATGATGTAATTCTTCACAGCAGCCAACGAACAAGACGACTTACTAAACAAACTGGTGGAGGAATAATTCGCTCTCGAAAACTTCGGAAAGAGGATATGAATACTCTTATACTATTACAGGACACGGGCGTGTAGTGTAGAGGTTTGAAACTTAGATGTAAACTGTAAACTCCAAGGGTAGCGTCCAGATAACTGGGGAGCTTGTTTGTTTTGCTTTCGCCATTGCTCATGATTCACAATATTTTTTTCCGTCCTCCTGATGTCACGATCAAGTTGCATTTTCAGCCATATGACCGCTCTACTGCCAGTGCTATACCTTCGCAGTAGAGTTGACTTAGCTTTACGCAATTGACCGACTTTTTTAATAATTTCAGACGAAGTAAATAGATGATTGTTGACATCAGGATTTGAACCGTGAACCAAGAGCGTGATAAGCGTTGATGTTATCACTACACTACGGCAACACACGGTTGTCAGTTTCCTGGATACGGCAGTTAAATTTTTAATTTTTAATTTTTAATTTTAATTTTTAATTTTAATTTTTAATTTTAATTTTTAATTTTAATTCTTAATCTTAATATTGCTGGGGGCGGAAGCCCCCATTTATTTGGCTTATTACAAGCTACAACTAACTTAAGGCTAAAACTTAGAACTAAAACTTAAAACTAAGACTTAAAGCTAAGGAGAATGGTGAAGCAGTTCGGTTTTGAGGGAGGGAGTGCTGAGGTTAAAATCAAACTGGGTGAGGTTTGAGTTCACTCTTCGCAGCATACGGGAAATTGTTTCATTAGATCCATATGAAGAGCTGTGGGACGGTAGATAAAAAAAACGAGTGCTTCGTAAATTTCGTGGGTTGGTATTGAAGAAAATTGAATAATAAAGAGATGCGCAATCGACAGAGCCTGAAAGAAGTCGATGAATGAAAAGAATGTCTGCAACATCTCTGCGTTTCTCTAGAGTACTCAGGTTGATGAGGTTGAGGCGGTCTTGATAGGGAGGCAAGATAAATGGATCGTTCCAATGAAGACCTCAAAGGGCAAATCGTAGAAATCGACGTTGAACATTCTCGATTCTGGTCACATGAACTTGCTGAAAGGGTGACCACGTTTGACTGGCGTATTCAAGGAGGGGGCGAACAAAGGTAATGTAGAGGGTCGGAGAATTCTTTGGACCATCGTTTGAAAAAGCCAAGTGATGAATTAGCTTTACAAATTATCTCATCAATATGTGAACGGAAATTTAGTTCCCTATCGTACAATATTCCAAGATCGCGGAGAAATTGAACGATGTATATAGGTTAACCATGGAGAAGGTAAAGGCGGGCGGAGGACACGTGGTGCTTACGCGATAAATTAATGGATTAACATTTGGCGATATTAAGCTCTAAGCGATTTTGTGGCACCAGTTTGTGGCTTTGAAAAATTTGGTATCATCAGCGTAAGAGTGTTTAATAACCCACTCGACATCGTTTATAGTTAGAATGAAGAGAAGGGGATCTACATAGATGGCTGCCTTGCGGAACACCAGAGGTGGCCAAGAAAGGAGTCCATAGTATAAAATACTTTCGAAAAGTTTGGGTAGATGAGAAAGTTTAGCAATGAGGCGATAGTTTGTTACTTCGTTCTTTGATCCCTTTTTGTGTATGGGGGTTATGAAAGAGGTCTTCCAAATCTGAGAGAATTCTTCTAGTGATAGAGATAAATGGAGGAGATGAGAGAGGAGGAGGGAGAGAATGGAAGAGCATTTTTTAAGAAAAATGGCAGAGAGACCATCTGGGCCGGATGAGAATTCATCATTAAGATTTTGTAGTTTATTTTCAATTACAACATGATCAAAGACAGGGACAGAAAGGGGCCAACGGAGAAATTAAAATGGTGACTGAAGTAAGAGGGGTTTGGTTCAAAAGAGTTGTCGGCGAAAGATTGTTAAAATAGATGGCAATGGTTTCCGGACGGAGGGTAACCGTCAGACTTTTTTTATAGTTAATGAATTGAAAAAATGACTTAGGGTCATTTATAAGATTTGCTTGCGCGTTAATTAGGTGCCGCTGGTAGAGAGTTATAAAGATGATTGAATTGAAGGTAGGAACCGAGATAGTTGGAATAGTCCAAAACAGAATTGGTACGAAGGAAAGCTGCCCATAACTTGTTCTGTTGTTGCGTAAGTCGCGAAGTTTGCGATTATACCAAGGGGGGGATAAAGCTGAAGTATTATGACGAGAAAAGGGGACATAAAGGGAAATATAATTACATATTTCTCTGTAAAAACTTATGAGGGCCTCGTTGAAGGATAAGTTAGCAAACTCAAAGGAACATCTACTCAGATAGGCATTTATATTGTGGAGATTAGCTTTATGAAAGTTTAAGAAGTGCGAAATGCAGGAGGAATAGATTGAAGTGGTGAAATGAGGAAAAATGAAAGAAAAAAGGGGGATGGAAGTTATCAATAGCCGACAGTGTTAAGGGATAAAGCGAGACTGAGGAGTTAATGGGATCAGTTGTGAATGTAAGGTCTAATTGCCTTCCCATGTAATTTAAGACATTACTAACTTGACATAGACTTGAATCGGTTAGCCGATCTATGAAGAGACATTCCTTAGTGGAGTTGGCATTTGAAGTGATGAAAAAGGATTCATCATCGGAAGGACTCCACTGCAGCAGAGGTAGATTGAAGCCGCCGAAAATAAGGATGTCATCGAGGGAATCAGATAGGTCAATTATTTGATCAATCGCGTCTATAGCAAGTTGTTAAAATTCAATAGATTGATTTGGTAGAATGTAACAACACATAACGTACATTGGTGTGGAAAAGTTATTTTTATTGTAACAAAATCGACCTTAGAAGAGGAAGAAATGGCAATGAGAGAAAAGTCAAAGAGGAAGGATAATGGGAAGTCGATCGACGTTTATGTAATGATATCCATGACTTTTGGTGGTTGTTCGCCATTCCAAGCCAACTATGTGAATAATCTAAACGCCTCGGGATATGCGAATACTCATCAGAGAGCCGTAAGAACAATAGTAGATCGCCACTACGTCGATGATTACGTCGACTGCTTCGACAGTGAAGTTGAAGCAATTGAGGTGACCAGTTTACGTAATATCCACCAGGAAGGCGGTTTCGAGCTACGGAACCTTTTCTCGAACTCAAGGGAAGTTCTGCGAAGAATAGCGAGTCAAGGAAACGATAGCCGACCGGAGAGGATCGTCGGCTTGAACATCGATGCTGAGATGGAGAAAATCCTTGGTATGTGTTGGGATTCGACAGAAGATATCTTTAAGTTATAATGTAGATTTCCTCGAGTCAGGCAAGAAATTATAGAGAACGACAGATGGCCGACCAAAAGGGAGTTCTTAAGTATCACCATGTCTATCCTCGACCCACTTGGAATGGTTGCCTACTTCGCCATTTACATGAAGTTGTTGTTACGCTCAGTCCGAGCGCATGCTGTCTGGGCGCATGATAAGTGGTGGAAGCTGTGGAAGGCGGAGCTTCCTTCATTAACTCGGTTCAGAATGCTGTTGTGCCAAAATCACACATTTCTGCTTGACACAATGGCATAGTGACATTTAGACACTCTATAGCCATAACACAGCATGTTACGTTACTCTATATCCAATACACAACCATGGTCATTCAATACCCACATATGTCCACTTTACCTTTCGGAAATGAATGGCATGTGTGTCACAGAAGTGTGCCACCCAAGTGTTGCTTATTGTGTGTCACAGAGGGTCCGATATCACATTACGAACTTGACCCGATGCGAGAATTGGAAGCAGGCACTGGGAAAAGAGCAAAAGCAAAATATGAACTATGACGGCAGTCGATTGCTGGCCGGAGAGGCGCATACAGGCTGAAATAAAAATACACACAATTGTTAGTGAAGTAAATGAAGTGAATCTATTTTTTTTATTTCGGTATCGGCGAACACAACATTGGTGGCAGCGGTGGGATCTCTAGGACAAAGCAACTGCCTAGAGTCCCGTATACATTTTTTTCTCACTCTAAGTCCTCTAATCTCAAAAACAAAAAAAAAGGTGTTGAAGAAACAGTCTGTGTGAATATTAACAATTCAAATTCAGTGTTAAAAAACTGTCTGTGTAAACATTAACAATTCAAATTCAGTTTGAAAAATAAGAGGAAAGTCGGTTCCTGTGATAAAAGAAGGAAGAAAGAAATCGCCAAGATGGAGCGATCAAAAATCAGCAATAAAAACCAGCTTTGGCTTTAATTTGAATTAACAAAAAATATACATTAAAAAAAAAACAACAAATATCATACGAAAATCTAACTTTAATTTGATTTTGCGTGTACTCTTTCTCCTCTCGTTATTTATAAAATTATAAACCACATACCTACTCCCAAAAACTCGTCTACTTTCTCCGTTATCCTGTATTGGCTCACACAGTGACATATGTCGGGTATTAACCTAAATATATAATTCAGAAGCGGTAAAAAGGTGAAAAGACCACTAGTAGAACCCTCAAAGTTACAGTGTCCGAAACCACAGCTTCAGGTTCAAAGCCAGTCAGACACTCTCCAGATAAAGAGGACCAACCAAAAATTGAGACTAAAGAGATAACCATTCCTAGTGTCGCTGGTACTTCTCCGCCACTTCCCGGAAACCATTCCCTGGAAACTGTCTCTGGTAATAAGCACGCGCACTCTAATTCCAGAACAATTTACAATACTCCACCCAAAATGAGGTTTAAGTCTTCACAAGCCATCAAACTCATTCCCGAATACGATGGATCCGTAAGATTTTCGGACCTTTTTGTTCAGTTGGTCGATCTCCAAAAAAAAGGAGTCAGAAGAAGATAAGCTAGAACTTATTGACCAGTTACACAGACTAAGATTTTCCATATCCAGGAAAGAGCGCATGCGTTGCTAGATGCGAATGCGAATGCCTCCACCCAGGACGTATCTACAAACAAAGCTTTCCGCATTCTTAACGAAAAAATGATCCTTAACAGTTTTTGCAATGGCCTCGTACCCCAGCTAAAGCTTCTGGTAAAAAGCGCGAGATATGAAGACCTCGACACAGCTGTCGACATCGCTATGGAGGAAGAAAAACTCGTGGTACCCAGGCAAAGCTTTAACCGGGGGCATACGAGCAAATATTGCCATAACTGTAAAACGAGGACACAACACGATCAAGTGTCGAAGACTGAAAAATGTGGACTACCACAAGATCTATTAGTAATTACACGAACCGCATAACCAACCAAACCGATCTTAAATAGAACCAACATTAACAACATACAAAATACTATTCTGTATATGAGTAGATATTGCAAAAACATAGGACATAGCATAGACCAGTGTAGAAAGAGGCAGTTTAACAACAGCCGGAACGATAACAGGAGTCCTCGAAAACCTACATTAAGTTCGGGAAACGATCCAAAACCTGGCCTGTCACACACCCGGAGTTAGGTAAGGGACATGAAGTAAGTTGTATAAATAATCAAAATCACTCACTGAATCGAAATAACAACAAGTTCAAACTCGCTCACTGCATCAAACTCAAAATCAAGAGGCAAATGTGTTGGGAGGTCACCAAGGAATCAAACGTACACTAAAGCGTATCAGAAAGGCGTACAAATGGAAGAATATGTATGTGGATATAAAAAAAATATATCATGGCTTGCGAGGCATGTCAAAAGAACAAAAAGTATGCAAGTAACAAGATCCCTATTGTCGTCACTACAATGGCAAAGTTCCATTCGAAAGGATAGCCCTTGATATAGTAGGATCAGTCCCGATTACTGAAAACAATAACAAATATATATTTACTCTCCAAGATGATTTAATAAAATTCGTCCGGGCAATAGCCATTCTCAATCAAGAAGCCAGAACAGTGGCTGAGGCGCTGATAAAGAAAATAGTTTGCACGTTTGGAATACCACAAACGATACTTACAGACCAAGGAACAAATTTCACAAGTGAACTGTTCAAAAGTACATGTAAAACTTTAAACATTCTGAAGATACAAACCAGCCTGTATCATCCGCAATCGAATAGTGCACTAGAGAGATCGCACAGAAGCCCAGGTGATTATCTAAGAAGTTATGCAAGCAAAGACCAAACTAATTAGGATAATTATATGGATTATGCAGTATTTTGCCACAACACCACCCCACATTCCAACACAAATTACAGCCGTGGTGTAGTGGTAACATCATCGCTTATCACGCTACAAGTTCACGGTTCGAATCCTGATGTCAATAATCATCTATTTATTTCGCATGAAATAAATAAAAAGTCGATCAATTGCGAAAGCTTATGTCAACTCTACTGCGAAGGCATAACACTGGCAGTAGGGCGGTCATATGGCTAAAATGCAACTTGATCGTGATGATATCAGAAGGACGGAAAAAAATACTGTGAATCATGAGCAACGACAAAAGCAAAAACAAATAAGCTCCCCAGTTATCTGGACAGCCAAACTTGGAGTTCACTGAAACTTAATACCAGCTGAGTTTCAAACCAACTACACCATTCTGTCTTTCTCTCTGTCTCTTCCCCTTTCCCTAAAAAACGCCCGTGTCCTAAAATTAGTATAAGACCATTCGAGGCACCAATTCCCTCAATCCTTAACAGAAGTGTTAAACCTACATACAATTAGGACAACTATATAGCGGAGATAAAGAGAAAAATGCAAACTGGCTATGAAATAATCCGTAACAACCAAGTAAAAGCAAAAGAAAAGTCTAAAGCTTACGACGACCAAAACTGCAAGAAAACTACCTATAATATAAGAGACAAGGTCTTACTAGAAACAAAAATAGAATAAACAAAAAACTTACCCCGATTTTCGAAGGACCCTACGAAATAACAGAAATACTTTCCCCTGAAAACTCCAGAATAAAGATCGGTAGGAAGGAAAAGGTCATACACAAAAACTTAATTAAACCTTACATACAGTCATACACAAACACATAAACACTAAGCACACCACACACAATTACAATTGTTTAAAAAGAAATTATGAAAATAAAGAAATAATTCCGTATCACTGCTATCACTCATTGTTTAATTAAATTTCTTCAAAATTGCGAAGTAGCAAAAAAATAAGAAAAGAAAACAACCCAATTTGATGGACACTGGCAATTAATATGTCAAAAAGGATCCGCGGTAGTGTTCAGACAGGACTATCAGTCTGAACACGAAATGTCAAAAAAAAATTTAATCCGTCAGTCCAGTGTGAACACCGTCACACAACACAGTTACGACGTCACTAACTGTCAAATAGGATTCGGGTGGCTGTTGCTAACGCTAATGCCAGTACACTGGATCAGCGAAGGACGGCATATTATAGGTGAGGTTTAAATGAATGTATATGAGCGGAGTATGGGAAATGATTATGTGAATTCGGTGGCTGTTGCTGAGAGGGCAACGATGGGGGGTTGGTGAACGGTTCATGTATAGTACTCGTATGACATGTATTTTTTTCTTGTGATTCATCTGGAGTTGGTTCCGCAACTACAGTATGTTTCCGTTCGATAAGATAGCAAACTGGGCTATAATAGGGAATTAGAAATAGAATAGAATTACTATTTGATGACATTATGAACTGATAAAAAATTACTTAATAATTTCTCAAGTTTCCGATAGTCCACTAGCTACATACAGTGCCGTTCGAAAAATGTTGGTCAAACATTTTATTACCCTTTGCGGGCGCAGTTCTTGGAATTTATGAGAGCTACGGGGTTTTTTTGAACTAGGTAGCAAAATGTCGTTCAAATAGTGCAAGAAAGTCGATATTACTATGAATAAGAGATGCATTTAGCTCGTGATAGCAGTCCGAAACGAATCGAAGTAATTTAGTGAAAAAAAAATGTGAAAAATCAGCTTGGAGTGCAAAGCTAATATTTTGTGTCTGTCACGTCTCAATTTGACAACACGTAAAATTTCTAGAAGATTAAATGTTGCTCAACAAACTGTGGAATGGAATTTAAAAAAATATCGTGAGACTGGGACTACCAGCAGGAAGAAAGGCTCAGGGAGGCCAAAAAAGACGACCCCAGTGGAAGATCGTTTTTTGGTGCTGTACAGTAGTCGGCATCGGTTCAAGACTTCGGTGGATCTTAAAAACGATTTATGTCGAGCTACAGCAAAAATAATTTCGTCAAGCTCAGTGAGGAAAAGGCCCGTGAAAGCTGGACTTAGAGCACTCAAGCCAGTACTGAAGCCGGATTTTCCAAAAAGAGTCAGAGAAAAACGATTGCTCTGGGCTCAAGAGCATCTTAATTGGACTCAAGACATGTGGAACAATGTTATCCTCTCCGGCGAATCAAAGTTTAAGCTGCATGTTGGAGATGGGAGGATTCTTGCGCGAAGAAAACCAAAGGAAAGACTGAGCTCTGAATGCATCTTACGGATGCCCCCCAAAACTGAAGGTGTGATGGTCTGGGGATGCTTCCCTGGAGATGAAAAAGGTAGAATGGTCTTCCTAGAATCGAAAGTCACTGCAGAAGTTTACCTAATGGTTCTGGAAAATGTATTAGAGCCCTCTGCGCTGGAGATTTTTGGTGACACTTGCAGATTCATTTTTCAACAGGACAATGCTCCTTGCCATACAGCCAAAATTGTAAGTATGAACTTGTTTTTTTTTTAATATGAAAGACTAATATCAAGCTTTTAAATAAGCTAGAACTTTTATGACTAAAAATAATATCTAAATTTTTTTTTTTTTATTTCTTAGGTTAAAAAGTACTTCGAAGAATATAATGTCGATGTATTAAGTTGGACTCCCTACAGTCCAGATCTCAATCCAATTGAGAATATCTGAATGAAACTTAAGGTTACGAAGAAACGTCCAGAGTCAATTGAAAACCTAAAAAATGTACTTATCCGGACCTAGAACACCATACCTGCTTCCACATGGAAAAACCTATCTGAGTCAATATCTCGCCGATGTGCGGCTATAATAAAAGCAAGAAGAGGTCCAAAAAAGTACTAATTAGATAGAGAATGTTTCTGAGAAATAATAAAAAAACAAAAACAATGCACCAATAAAGCATTTTTCTTTAATTCCTAAAAATGAGGCAGGTACCTAAAAAACCCATTTTTCGGTCTAACAACTTTTTGCTCCCGTGACCGCGTGTGAAATATTTTAACAAAGTTTGACCAACATTTTTCGAACGGGACTGTATATCTAGTTTAATTAGTAGGATTCTAAGAAGAAAAAGCAGCAAAGAAAGGTGTTAGTTAATCAATATGTTTTGAATACAAATGATGAAAACTGGTTACAAGTATTGTAATGGATAAGAATTTGGTGGTAAATTTGACGTTGGAGGATGGAAATAAATGCTTGTTGTTAAGTATGTGTAAATGTGAGAGGTGCCGTAGTTTTTGACATCAATACCGTTTGAATTCAATGCCGGGGAGAATGTTAAAATAGTACTAGTGGGTGGTTCAGTAACATTAGTTGGTGTTACAGGTGATATTCGAAGAAGAAGTTGTTGGATAGTTGTAAAGGAAAAGTGAATCGTGTTTTATGAACACACAACAAAGAAAATTGATTCGCAAGTTTTCGAAAGACCGGCAAAATACAAGCGTAGGAAATAATATATTTTTTTTTTTTTTTGTCCGAGAGGGTGAAAATCTTCTAAAGACACCATAAGGCGCGCGTGCTTATGGTAGTGTGAGATTTGTACTCACTAAAAACACCACTTTTCAAGATTAATACTACAACTAACCCGACGCTTATCCAGCAGTTTTATTTTCGCTTACGAGACTCGTGATTTTTGGAAAAAGATATTCGTATGTAATTTAAAAAGAATGTAGCGCTTTAGACAGGTTAAATTAAAATGAAAGTTCCTGCTGTTTTCACGACCGGCATATACTATGACGCGAGGTCAAAAGGTTTTGTCCTTTGCAGGCGACGAATTGAATTGTTCGCCTCAAGCAGTTGAATTATGGTACTGTTACAATGGCAGTGAATACGATCTTTGTGTTTACGAGCAAAACTTGTTATCTCTTCGACGACGATAGGAATTCCCAGGTCCCGATGAATATCTTCGTTACATATGTACCACGGTGCGCTAACGATCGTTCTAAGAACTTTATTTTCAAAAGTTTGTAGGATGTTTCTATTGCTTTGCCTGGTACAACCCCATAGTTGTAAATCATACGTCCACACTGGCTTTAGCAATTGCTTATAGATAAGCAGTTTGTTATGTAGGCTCAACTTCGAATGTCTTCCGAGTAGCCAGTACATTTGTCGGTATTTGTTTTCGAGCTCGTCGCGTTCCTTTTTTACTTCCATTTCCATTTAAGCTTAACATCTAGAGTCATTCCTAGATATTTTGCTTCGTTCGCATATGGTATTTGAGCCGAGTTTAAATATACGGGTAATTCGTCCACTTTTTTGTAGGTAAAGTTGACGTGAGTGGATTTGCTTTCGTTCAGCACAATACGCCAAGAATTCGTCCAAACGTGGACTTTGTTTCTTTCCTGCGGGATATCACGCGTGTAGAGTACATACAGAAGCGGGCCGAGGACACTTCCTTGTGGGACTCCGGCCGCAATCTCCTTGAACTCAGAGTAATCATTTCCGTGCTTAACACGAAAAAGTCTTTCGGTGAGGTACGATCGTAAAATTAGAAAGAGTTTCCATGGCAGTAGTCGTTGCAATTTATACTCCAAACCTTCGTGCCAAACCTTATAGAAAGATTGTCAGACGTCAAGAAATACACCACAACAAATCTTTTTTTCTTCGAGAGTTTTCCCAATCACGTCAGTTATTTGTAGACTTGGTCGATTGTTGAATGTTTGACCCTAAATCCAAATTGATGGTCAGGAATGAGAAGTCTTTCGTTGATTACGGGTTGTAGTCGTTTTGAAAGTAGTTTTTCGAATATTTTAGAGATAACCGGCAATAGGGAAATATGCCGATATGATTTCTTCTCATTCAAAGGTTTGCCTGGTTTCGGGACCATTATAATCTCTACGACTTTCCTTTAGATGATGTACATCTTGAACCCCAGAAAGTGTGCTTCGCATTGAAATCTCCACCAATAAGGAAAGTTGAACCAAGGGCATTGAAGACACGAAAGTAGTCGTCTTTTTCAAGCGAGCATCGCGGCGGATAGTAAACAGACGCTATGTTGTAGCTCAAGTGTTTATTTTTAACCCTCACTGCGCACAACTGAAGTTTTTCGAGCTCTATGTTTTTTATATCGGCCGAGTGTTCGATGTTAGTTTTAATGAATAAGGACGAACCGCCCCGCGCTCTATCAGAAGGATGATAGGCGTGATAACCAGCGTAGCCTCTTATCTTTATTTGCGATTCCCTTGTTAAATGTGTTTCAGAGATCAAACATATGTCGATATTTTCTCTCATTAGAAAAATTTCTAATTCGTTATTGTAAATTTTTGTAGGAGTCCGTTTGCATTCCATGTTATAATTTTAAGCAAAGAGTTCATATCTACTTAGATTTAGATATAAGATTAGCCCTACAGAAGCTTTCGACATTACTGAGTCGTTCGAGAATTCTTTTGTTCGTTTCACATTGTTTCTCGAACTTAGCGTAAATGCAGTTCAGAATTTCTTTCAACGGATCAGAGGGTGGCCCGTCGTTTTGTCTGGTTGCTTTGACTGCAGCCTGAGAATATGTCAGAAAACTGGGATTCGTTGGCTTATCCGAGATTATTTTTCCTTCAGTCTTTTTAATCAGCTTAGAGGGCTGATTGACTGGTTTAAGTGTCTGCACTGCTGATTCGAGCGTCCTTTCAGTCGGCTTAGGAGTCTGTACAACTGGCTTACGAGCCCGCTCAGTTTGCTTAGCAACGCGCTCTACCGACTTAGGAGCCCAATCGACTGATTTCGTTCCCCGCACAGTCGGCGTAGTAGATTTTCTCCGTCACATCTGTAGTTCCTTTGCGACCTCGCAACCGCTATAGTTTCCTGGGTGCCTTCCTTTGCAATTAACGCAAGTTGCTTTTTCATTTTTGCTTAGACTGCAATTTTCAGAAGTGTTTTCCAGCGCACTTAACGCAGCGCGGTACTTTCCGACAGTACGCTTGCATATGATTAAACTCTTGGCAACGCTTGCATTGAGGGATTATCTTCGTGTTGACACGTAGCGGCTCGATTTTAACGACCATACTCATGATTGTACGAATATTGTATATCTTTTCTTGGCTTTCCGTTTTATCAAACGATAGCGCAAAAGGCGGAAATTTACGTTTCACTGTACCTTCTTCCCCACGATCGGGTCGTGTTCTCTCTTTTTTTAAAAAGGTTCGCAGCGTCAATGTTATAACCTCTATCGTGTAAATCACCTATAACGTCTTCTTTAGCACATGATGGATGAAGTCCTCAAGGTCTCTCAGAATTGTCTTCGTAAGTAAGCCATTGAATTTTTTCGTTGCTAAGCTTTTGAGATACAGCCCGGTATCCCTCAGCGTCATTAACCTTGATTTCCCATGCATCGTTCCGCAAGGAAGTTACTTTAAATTCAGTAGCGATCGTTGTTTTCAAAATTTTTCGCAAAGAATTATAGTCTGCAACGCCTGTATTATTTATTGAAGGCGCGTTTGCTTTCAATTTGCTTTTCGCTGCGCTTTGCGATTAGGTTCGTGTTGCGGAACAACCTCGGGTGATGAAACCGCCTTACGTTTTTTAGATGGTCTTCGTTTAAGTATCCAATCCGTTTCGCGCGTGAGTTGTTCTTCATCCGTACTGTAGTGATGGCTACGCGGAGAGGGCTCACTATGAATAACCGTCTGCGTTTGTGAAGACTCGTTTTGAAGAAAAATGTACTTTATTCTCTGATTCAAGTTTTTCTACTTTACTTTTGAGCTCCCGACACAAGAGCTCCATTTCGTCAAGCCTCTTTCGGAGCTCTGTGTTTTCTTTTTCCAGAGAACTCTGTTTCGAGGTAGAGCATGCCTCTTGCGAGGGTGGATTTTCCACCATTGGGGTATTAATACCGTTTGTTTTGTTCATTGCATTAATTTTGTTTGCCGTAATCTTAAAAAAGACGGCGGGTTGGCATTTTAGTCGCCTTTTACGACAGGCATGCCTACTGTGGGTATATTCTGTCCCCTAACCCACAGGGGGGAGGAAATAATATAACATTTAAGTTGAAAGGGGTAAGTAAAATATGTCAAAGATTTTCTGAAAAGCTGATGGGATGCTCTTTACCGAAAGAAGTAAATAGTTAGATGAATTGCAATACTATGTTGTACTTGTACTTTTGTCAGTCGGCGGAGGAGTTCGGGTCCTGAGTTTGATGATTAGTCTCTTATTTAGTGTTTAAAATTAATTTGTTGTTTGTTGGTGTGAAAGCATCTTAAGGACACAAGGATTTTTGAATAAGTAATATATAGATGTAGTAAGTGTTTTTGATTTAAATAATTACCCATGTAATGAATTTAGACGTAAATTTCCAAAAAAAAAGTAGTTGAAATTATTGAAGCCAACCTAACACATGATAACAAACTATTAATATAACCGGATAATCACAGTAACTCTAGAAATTAAGGAGCATTTACAACCATTGTAAACTCATCCATTTACATGTAAACATATTAACTATACAATTGAATTAAAGATATTTACATGTTAAGTTAGTATCCGAAGGGTATCTGGCTGTAAATTACTAGAAAATAAAATTAAATAACTTGTTAAAATAAAAGACGTGTTTCATTAGACCGGGTACTGCATTTGGGGGCTCAACCGGAATTGAACCAGCGAAAAGTGAAATAGTGCAGAAAAGTGCAGACATTAAAAACAGAAAAATTCGTTAACCCACAGAGTAAGGTTGAAAATAAATATAAAAAAAAGTAAAAGTGGCTGCAACATAAAGGCGATTGTTAGTGAAAAAAAACCCTAGTGTTCGAAGTCGTCAAATTGTCGACACAGGTAAAGAAAATATTTTTCAACAGTGTACGATATGAAGCCGTCAGTAACGTCGTGCACAAGTGGCACTTGAGGTGATTGTGAAGGAGAAGAAGCGGAAAGCAGAAAGGAATAGGGTAGGATCACAAATTGTCGGCATGAGGAACCTTTTTTTTTAATAATAATTTCATTCCCATATTCCATATTTCGTATTTATTAATTAGTTTCAACATAATATAATTTTTAGGTTATAAAGGAAGATGCCATTTGGAAAAAGGAAAGCAAACAAATCAAGAAAACGATTGGAAAACATCAATTTCTTTTATATTTAATCTAATCTTACTATTTTAAGTAAATTCATTCACTTAGTTAATTAACCGCCAAATAACTGATGCGAACGGTATAAACGAAAAATTGACGCTCAGTGCAAAGAGAACTAAAGTTAAAGATCGATTAGACTGCGCAAAAATTAGTTCAGTAAACAAATATGAATGCTGTTTGGAGATTATAATTCTATGCAGTCACCGACTATCTCTCGAGCCGTCAACATCGTGTTCCGATCGTTAATTTTCTGCTCTCTATAGTCTGCGATTGTTCATTCCCTCAGTTTAGCTTTATCTCCTCCCCTTTCCGTTAATTTCCCCCGTGTCGTGTAAGTGAGTGAAAACACAACAAATAGTGCGAACAATTTTCAACCATGGCCCTAGGGCCTAAAGTGCTATCGGGCAATCGTTTCGACTTGCTCGAACAACCATCCGACCCACCCAGAAGTAAAAAGAAAAAGACTTCATTTTCTCCAATAGATAACTTTATTGACCTCCCAACCCATTCCAATAACACGAATCCCAAATTTATCATTGTTTCCCCTGCCGACCATACCAAACTCCTCACTGCTTTCAGCGTCTTCCTTATAAAGAAGGCCATAGATAGCATAAGTACTTCCTACGAATACATCACTCAACTTCGTGATGGTAATCTTATTCTAGTGAAGACACAAAAAACTGCCGACCATTTTCTCTCGAAAACCACACTCTCCAATCTTTGTCCTATAACCGTCTCCCTTCACTCACAGCTCAACTCTTGCAAGGGCACAATTTATGCTCCTTGTCTAATAAACGTCTCAGAAAAAGAAATTATAGCTGAAATGAAAGACCAAGGAGTAATAGATGTTTACAAATTCACAAAAACAGACAACAACATTCAACGCCCTACTGGCCTTGTCCTGTTCACGTTTGACCGTTTCCGCCCTCCTACGTCCGTCAATGTGGGATGGTACAATCTTCAAGTTGCAGAATACTTCCCCAACCCGATGCGCTGCAAAAAATGTCAACTACTTGGGCACACTTCGAAACGATGCAACAATACTCCTACATGTGATACATGCAATCTACCTCCTCATTCCCCAGAAAAATGCACACGCATCCAATGTGCTAACTGTTCGGAAGAGCACGAAGCCTCTTCAAAAAAGTGCAAACGGTACATTCAGGCCAAAGAAACACTGAAAATAAAAACAATAAAAAAATGTAGTATGACCGAAGCCAAAAAAATATACAGCGTACAAAATCCCGTTCCATTTTCTTCTTCAACGTACTCTGGAGTCGTAAAAAATAAAAGTCAGTCCTACTCTTTAACTCATTCTCTTAAACCTGAGGATACACTTCCCCCTTCCCTCAATGACAACATCTTAATAAAATCCATCTCTTCAAAACCCGTTTCCCCCATTAAAACTTCTCAAGTTCCACACGCTAGCCATCATAACACTTCTCCAAAATCTCATCCTATTCACCACAGTCAAATCACTCCCTCCTTAGCAAGCTCACAGTCCAACAAAACTACCTTCTCTTCAACTAATCAACACACAATAATACCAAAATTCAGTACAACTGATAACACATTACCTCCAACCTCAAACTCGTACAAAACTCTCACTGCCAATTTACCATATATGTCAAGCTCGTCTTCCCCCTCGAAACAAACACACTCTCATTCAACTGGAATTCCAAATTCTAGTATACACACAACAAACTCTCCAAACTCGCTAACAACACAATCTCACTCAAACTCAATGCTCTCTCCCACTTCAATGTCTACTGACTCCATAACTCACTTTTACGAAAAGATATCTGAAAACTATCAAGATGAAGGCATCTGATAATAATATCGGTGACCCTAATACTGACTCTGTTATCCGGAGGATGAATCATCCAAGTTCCACCCGGAACCTGGATGATTCATCCTCCGGGTGGCAGAGTCAACCCTTGCACGCCAAAAATCAATCTCCTTCAGATTTTTCCCAGTATAACGATGATTATACTGCGCAAAAGTCTCCTCATTGCACAAAAACAATCCTTAAGGTTCTTCAGTGGAACCTTAATGGATATTATAATAATTACCATGAACTTGAACTTCTTATAAAAGATTACAAACCCTCGATAATCTCATTACAGGAAACCCATATTCAATCCAAAACATCACCTATAGCACCCAAAGAATATGCAGCTTATTTCCACAACTTTGACACTAATACCACAGCAAAACAAGGCACTGGTTTGCTAATACACAAATCGATCCCTCACAGAGTCTTTGATATCAATTCAAATATCTCTTCAATTGCCGTTGAAATCCTGCTTAAAAATAAATTGACAGTCGTGTCAATTTACATTCATCCGTCTCAGCCCTTTTCGGCCTTAGATATAGACAATATCGTAAGATCTGTCGGGAATCCAGTTATATTAACAGGAGATTTTAACTCCTGGAGCCCACTTTGGGGCTCTCCCGTAAGCAACTCAAGAGGCAAAGAAATTGAAAACTTCCTGGCTAATTCTAATCTCTCTCTGCTTAATGACGGCAGCCCAACGCATTTTTCTACACATAAGACATTTACCCATGTAGATCTTACTTTTATTTCCACCCAATTACTACCCGATAGTATATGGAAGAGGAACTATTATCTGCATGGTAGCGATCACTTCCCCATACTTTCCTCTATCAATCTTGGTACACAGTCCAAATTTGTTAAATCTAACCCGAAATTTAAAACCGACCACGCAGACTGGAATCTTTTCCAGGAAAAATCAACGGTACTCTTGATTTCTAATCCCCAAACCACTAATGTAAACCGGGAAGCAGCATCTATAAAAAAATGTATCCTTTCTGCTGCTAATATTTCTATCCCCCAAACGAAACTCAAACACCATAAAAATATTGTTCCCTGGTGGAACCCCGAAATTGACTCGCTGCGACATGTCAAACAAAATCTGTGGAAAATATTCAAAAAATATCCTAACGACACCAACCTTGTCAACTATCGGAAAGCCAACGCTTTATTCCGCAGAAAGGTAAAAATTGCCAAAATAGAAAGTTTCCAAAAGTTCACGGAAAAAATTAATCCCAACACTACCAGCAAAAAGATATGGTCCGACATTAAAACACTTACCTGTAGCTACAAGCCATACTATATCAAAGCAATTTCATCAGGTTCTCAAACGCTTACCGATTCAGACAAAATTTCGGAGCATTTTGCCAAATGCTGGTCCTCTTACTCCAGCGATTCCAATTTTTCTCCTTTATTCCGTGAATCTAAACTGGCAGCTTTAAACGATGATAATATACCTTACTTTCCTAGTCCGTCTGCCAATTTAATTGAACTCCCCTTTAACACTATAGAATTTGAATGTTGTCTCAATTCGGTCAAAGGCAAATCCCCAGGCTATGACCGTATCTCTTACCCAATGTTAAAAAACGCACCACTAATATTAAAACAACGCCTAATCATGCTTTACAATTGTATTTTCGACCAAGGCATAATTCCGCAAACATGGAAAACTGCAACTTTGATACCAATTCCCAAGCCTAATCAGAAGTTGCCAGTTCCCAACAGTTACAGGCCTATCTCCCTTATCCCTTGCACTAGCAAATTAATGGAAAAAATGGTTTCCAAAAGATTGCTTTGGTTTATCGAAAGCAACAATCATATTAACCTAAACCAAGTCGCCTTTAAACAAGGTCGAAGTACAATCGACTCCTTACTTCATATAGACGAATTTGTTTCCACGGCACTTTCCTGCAAAAACCATATTTCAATTCTTTCTATTGACTTTGAGAAGGCCTTCGAACGTATTGGTATCCACATTGTTTTAAATAAACTAAAAAAATGGAAAATTGGTCCTAAGATGTTTAAGTTCATAAAATCCTTCCTTTTACACAGAAAATTCAGAGCTAAGGTAAATAACTGCTATTCAAAAACCTATAACCTGAATAATGGTATTCCCCAAGGGTCGCCCCTCTCGGTGGTGATTTTTATAATAGCTTATGATGATATAAGTAATATTATCACCCAATTGAATAACATAAGCCACTCCCTTTATGCGGACGATTTATACTTATTTTCTAAGTGCAACGATAATTACCGCACAGAAAACAAATTTAAAGAAATCCTTCTTCGCATCAATAGCTGGTGCACTCAATCGGGTGCTTTGATTTCCTTTAACAAAAGCAAACATCTACACATTTGCAGAAAAATAAGATGTTCTAACCCCATTATTGAACTTGGTAATATTCAAATACCAACCGTTAATAATTTAAGTATTCTTGGTATTATTGTTGACCATAAGTTTAACTTTAAGGAACACTGTTTAGTATTAAAAAAGAAACTAGCTGCCAGGCTTAACATTATTAAGTATTTAGCATCTAAAAACAGTTCTATTCATATGAACACCCTAATCAATGTAACTAAAGCAATTATTCTGTCAAAAATAGACTACGGACTAGTCATATACGGCAAATGTGCCAAATCAAACCTCAAAATTCTTCACCCTTCGTACCACGCAGCAATCAGAATCAGTCTTAAAGCCTTCAGGACCAGCCCAATTAAGAACTTGCTCACAGAAGGTGGCTTTGCATCTATCGAAGACAGAAGAGATCACCTTACATCCCGACTTGTACCAAAAATCAGCCAATCATTCCGATCCCCGATCCATGCCGATGCAGCGAAAATATTAAAAAGGAGGAAAATCCCTAAAATACCCTCAGCCCTTTACAACGCCTTGACGTTCGCTAAAGACAT
Source organism: Pocota personata (assembly GCA_963082735.1). Classification (NCBI taxonomy): domain Eukaryota; kingdom Metazoa; phylum Arthropoda; class Insecta; order Diptera; family Syrphidae; genus Pocota; species Pocota personata. The sequence goes on from OY720431.1 coordinate 91,026,423, forward strand.
AGGACTCGTTCCTGCTTTGAAAAACTCTGCCCTCGAAAAACATCCTCCTTGGCTTCTACCACTCGACGCAATAAACACCAATCTCTCCAGATTTAAAAAAGATACGACTCCAAATGTAATATATCTTCAACTTTTCCACGAATTGATGAACACCTACTCCGATAACACCTGGGAAATACTCTTTACCGACGGCTCTAAAAACGAAGATGGCACTGGCTTTGCAATAGTCAACTCACATGGAACCCTAGTCTCCACCGAAAAGATTCCACCTTATTTCTCTATCTTCTCTGCAGAAGCGATAGCGGTACTGAAAGCTTCAGAAACGGTCACTAAATCCAAAAAGAAAACCATTATATGCACGGACAGCCTTTCGACACTTAAAGCTATTCGTAATATACAAAACCGCTCACCCATCATCAGCAAAATTCGTGACAACATCATTAAGCTAGGAACGAGCTTGAAATTAGTTTGGGTACCAGGACATATTGGCGTTCGGGGTAATGAATTGGCAGATCGGGAAGCTAAAGCTGCTTCCACAAACGACAGTCTAAGTATCTCAAGGTATCAACCCGAAAAAAACGACTACCTCAAACTTGCTAATTTACACTGGAAACAAAAGAAAGAAGTGGATTGGAGGCAATACATCCATCACTATTCCTCCATCAATCCAGATCCAGTTCCTGCCACCTATCCTATAAATACAACTTCAACAATGAACAAAATCTTCTTAAGACTAAGACTTGGACACACCCAGCTAACACATGGATATCTTCTCAACAAAGACACCCCCCCGATTTGTCAGTTTTGTCATTCTAACCTTGTTTTATCCATTAAGCATTTAACGTCAGATTGTAAATACATTAAACAAATTTGTAATGAATTATTCAACAAAGACCTTAAAAAGCTTCTATTAGTTCCTTCAGAACATAACATAAACAACGTTTTCAAACTTTTAAAGAAATTAAATCTAGAAAATAGTATATAAGACCCTTCACAACCCAAGAACGGGGGGTGGTCGGAAGGGATGTCTGAACTATTGTTCGCAACTCCTCCGGCCGCCCCCCGTTGCTGGGCACTTGTAACAATACTTTTTTAACCATTATATTTTAAGCCTTCAGCCTTAAGCCCTGGTAGCTAGAGCTGTTATTTTTTAAGTATTATACTGTTGCATTTATGTAAAGTTTAATAAATAATAATAATAGTAATAATATAATTCTATGAAGACATTTAATAGTGGAAAATTTCAGGTCCAATTTGCATCCAAGGATATTTTTGGCGTAAGCAGAAACGTTACCATTGCGTTTTAATTCATAGATATATCGAATAATATTGTTGAACGCAACATTAAGTCTTCTCTTAGTATTTGCATTTACGTAGCAGCAGAGTTCACAACCATAAGCTATGATGGCCACAAGAAGAGATTTTGCTAGCATAAGTCCAGTTTTAAGTGATGTGTATCTTTGGGATACCGACAATTTCCAAAGAGAACTATAAATTTTACCAGTTATCGTATTAACATGATCATCCCAACTTAGCTTAGAACTGAACCAGATTCCGACGTTTTTAGCCTTGACAACATACTCAATTGGATTATCTCCAAGGCATATAGCAGGATAATGGTTTACTTCTGATTCAATTCTGCTAATGATCGTGCATTTAATGGGATTCAGTTTCAGAAAGTTTTCTTAAAACCAATTTAAAATCCTGCTAAGATCGTCGTTTAGCTGGATTATAGTTCCAGTAGTAAGCCCAGACTTACAGCTGAGGTAGAGTTGAACATCTTCTGCATACACGTGTGCTACTGGATATTTAATTACTGTAGGAAGGTCATTAACAAAAAGCACGAAAAAAGAGGACCAAGAACTGAACCTTGTAGAACTCCTGTTAATATTTCAATGAATTCGGTAAAAATATTATTGTGGAAAACTGCTTGCTTTCCTCTTTGGAGGTAGGAGAGAATAAATTTAGCATCCGAATCAGAAAAACTATATAACATCTTGAGTTTATTAATTAACATGATGTGATTAACTGTATCGAAGGCCTTCCAAAAGTCTAGCAGTGCGGTTGTACAACCGTGCATTTTTCTGAAACCAGATTGACTAGCACAGAGAATCTTATTCCGTTGGATAAAAACTGATATCTGATTATGAATAAGTTTCTCCAGCACTTTTGACAAGTAAGGAAGAACTGCAACTGGTCTGTACTCAGCCACAGAGTTAGCCGATGCATTCTTTTTCAGTATCGAAATAATTTTTGCTAATTTCCATGAAGCTGGGAACCTGGAAGTCGTTATTATGTTATTGTAGACATGAGTCACAACCGGAAGTATAAAGGGGAGTGTTGTGGAGTACAATCCACCATGCAGCGTCGGTAACCTCACATAACTATTCGATAACACTGTGTCGGTAACCTCTCATAACTATTCGATAACATTGTGTCGGTAATCTCTTGTAACTATTCGATAAAGATTGTAAGCACTAGTGCTGTTCGCTTCTCGAAGTGTCAAAGTCTAATGGCTTGAGTTTCCGGCATTTTCGTTTCATTCATATCCGTTGACGCCATTCGAGAGGACGAGCCAGCACAAGTGTAAGTATTTCGTATCCTTAATAATCCACCCAATGTAAATGTATTTTCTTCATCAGGAAAATAAAATACTCGTAGACACAAGGCGGTATTCTTATTTTACGTGTATCGTGGCGTCAACACCTTTTATTTTCACTTTGTTTGTGAAATTTCCACGGCGCAACAGGCCAGCGGAGCGCCAACTTACATAATGTTTCCCAAGGAGTGCTGTTTGACAGCGGAGCGATAGTGACAACGGAGGACGAGGTTACCCACGAAGACCAGTTCAGCGGGGCGCTAGTAACAGCGGCGAACGAGGTTACACACAGTTTTCCACGGAGCGTTAATCACCAGCGGAGCGCTAGTGACAGCGGCGAAGGGTGTCATCCACGGAGCACCAGTTCAGCGGAGCGCTAGTAACAGCGGCGAACTAAGTTATCCACGGCACACCAGGCCAGCGGAGCGACAATTTATATAAAGTTTTCAATGGAGCGCTAATTTATACAAGCGGAGTCAGCGGAGCCCCAAATAAGGCGGCGTTTAACCACGGAGCCCCAGTTGAAAGGGGAAAGAAAAACCCCAAATCAACAACTCAAAAAATGTACTCTTCTGTTGGTTACTGCAACTCGCTTCGCTGGTTCGATTCCCCCTCCCGTTCCGCTGGCTCCGTGGGTCTTCATTTCCCGCAAAAATTAGTTCAGCCTGTAGTCGGTCTCTCACTTTCCACTTTCAACTGGGGCTCCGTGGTTAAACGCGCCTAATTTGGGACTCCGCTGACTCCGCTTGTATAAATTAGCGCTCCATTGAAAACTTTATATAAATTGTCGCTCCGCTGGCCTGGTGTGCCGTGGATAACTTAGTTCGCCGCTGTTACTAGCGCTCCGCTGAACTGGTGCTCCGTGGATGACACCCTTCGCCGCTGTCACTAGCGCTCCGCTGGTGATTAACGCTCCGTGGAAAACTGTGTGTAACCTCGTTCGCCGCTGTTACTAGCGCTCCGCTGAACTGGTCTTCGTGGGTAACCTCGTTCTCCGTTGTCACTATCGCTCCGCTGTCAAACAGCGCTCCTTGGGAAACTTTATGTAAGTTGGTGCTCCGCTGGCCTGTTGCGCCGTGGAAATTTCACAAACAAAGTGAAAATAAAGCTATCGCTCCGCTGTCAATCAGCGCTCCTTGTGAAACTTTATGATGACACCCTTTGCCGCTGTCACTAGCGCTCCGCTGGTGATTAACGTTCCGTGGAAAACTTTATCTAAGTTGGCGCTCCGCTGGCCTGTTGCGCCGTGTAAACTTCAAAAACAAGCGGTATTCTTATTTCACGTGTATCGTGGCGTCAACAGGGAGTATTATTTTGACAAACGAAGGGTGGATAACATCAACACCAACAGCTTTAGACTTAATTTCAAGTATCGCCTTGACAGTTTGTTCAACTCTGAGAAATTCAAAGGATCTGTTCGAGACTGTACTGAGAAGCTGGTTTAATAAAGTTGGTGCTGTATGGACATCTGCAAATGCAAACTGCCTATTGAGCTGGTTGGGATCAAAGTCATCATCCTCTCGCACTGCCTTGCGACCGACACCCAGCTCACGAAAATTTTTTCAGAGGATTTTCGAGGGAAGATTTTCATCAAAATTTTTTTTATAATTTTTTCATTTAGCTTGTTTCACTTTGGAGGTGACCAGGTTTCGCAACTGGTGGAAGGTGTCATAAAACTCAGGGAGCCTATAGCCACCCTGTTGTAGGCGGCATCACGTTTGTTTCTCTCTTCAGTAAACCAACTATTACGCACACATTTGACATGCTTTGTTACAATAGGAACATGTTTGTTAAATAAATGCATAATTGTACCTTGAAGATAATCAGCTTGAGCATCAGAATTAGATTCAAAGTATATTGGTTGCCAAAAATTCTTTGCAGATAGTGCGTAAAGAGTTCTAAGTTCAGGTTTTTAAAATCTCTATATGAGTACATAAGCCCTTCTCAAGGAATTAATAGGTTGAATGCTGAGAAAATTAAATCATGGTTTGAAAAAGCCGAAGCAGAAACTTGATTATAATAAACATCTGGACCAAAACTAGACACAAAAAAAATCTAGAAGAGTGCCAGAACTAGTGTCGAAGTGTGTTGGCATTATAGCGTTAGCTAGACACAAGTTAAGTGATTTCATTGAATCTACGAAATTTTTAGATTCACCATGATTTAAAATGTTGCAATTAAAATCACCACATAAAATTATATTATTATAATATTTTCATACTTATCTAGTAATTTAATTTGGTTAAAATGAATTTTATCAAACATTGTTATATTATAAGGAAAAATGGATTTAGATGCGATATTAGCTCTTACAAAAGAGGATCTTAAAGAACAGTTAGGACAATTAAACTTACAGCTTACGGGGCTAAAAACAGTATTACAAGACAGCTCATCCGGCATTACGATTTAAGGCATGATGTAGAAGCGGAGGAATTACATGATTCGGTATATGAAGATCAGGTCGAAGAGCAAGAAGTGAGAGTAAGCGAAAGAGGATTTCTATAGAATTGGGTATCCAAGTATAGTGAGTAGAAGAATTCGAGGAAAATGCTATCACCCTCAAGTCGAACAGTCTACAGAAATTCGTTTACGGTAAGCAATTGTTGAGGGGGGCCGCTAAGCTGATCATTCGTAGTCAAACGGGTGTCAGTAACTGGGGGGCACTAAAATTTATTGCTAGAGGAATTCGGGAGTCAAGTGTCGTCAGTCGACGTCCATCGTAAGCTACAAAATCGCCGGAGAAAGCCAACGGAAACAATATATACCTCTACAGTTTGATGGAGATAGGTAAATCGATTGCACTGGTTGATGAGAGCCTGGTCATATACTTTGCTGACGATATTCAAGACAATATGTTGAATAAGGCAATGCAGTATCAAGCCAGAATGGTGAGCGAGCTTAAGATCTAGTTGAAGGTGTACGAGAGGATTAGAGCTTCAAACACGCAGTCATCAAACTGGGGAGGTAGTTAACGTCCAACGACTAGTGCAGTACCAATCAAGCTAGAGAGGAGGTAGAGGAAATGCTTTAGGTGTGGGAATGTATCGCACCTTATGAAGGCCTGTCCAGTTAAGAGAAGCTGGAAATGTTTTACGTGTGGACAAGTGCAACACAGGTCGTTCGAATGCAGAATTCAAGGTCGTCAGCAACACGGAAGGCCCGGTAACAGAAACGTACACACCGCATCAACGAGTGACGAGGATAGTCCTACACAAGAGGCTCGAGTTATTTTAGCAAGCGGAACCAACCGAATTTCCAAAAGCATCTGTGTGAAGGGCTGCACACTATCAGCATTATTGGACACAGGAAGCGAGCTTTGCCTTCTACTTGAAGACAGTTTACTATTAATGGACAGCGTGCAGGTGCCTTTCCATGTACAGGGTCTTCCAATAGGGACTTTCGAACTTTGACAGTTTATAGCGGCCATACTGTTAAAGCTACATCTGTCAAGTTGGCTGTCATTTATTCAGTCTGTTTTGCCAAATCACAATGGATGGATATAGCGTTCAACAATACGTGCAACTAATAAAATTGTTTTATCAAAATGGGTGTTCTGTTCGGCCAACGTTGCGCGCGCTTCGCTCATTTTAAGGTTGCCATAATCGTCCTTCCGAGAGGCGAATTTTGCATCGTGACTTGGGCCTGCACCCGCACAAAATTCAGCTGACCCAGGACCTGAACGTAAACGATCATAGACAACGACGTGTGTTCGCTGTATGGGCTCTGGAGCAGTTGGAAACTGACCCTAATTTTCATCGAAAAATCATCTTCAGCGATGAGGCCTGTTGCCTGTCGTCGTGCGCACACGTAGAATAAGATCGCTACAAAAAAAAAAAAAAAATAAAAAAAAAAATAATAATAATTCCATCGACAAACAATAACTGTTCGCGCGAGTCAAATTGCATTCAGTGTGGTGCAGCGGAAAAAAAAAAACAAATAAAAAACCAGTGCTATAAAGTGCAGTGGAAAAAATAAAAAATAATTCAGTGCCAGTGCTTTTCATCTTCCACCCCCTCTCACCCGCAGTTGCACTTCTTGCTATGTATGTACATACTTCCACTTGCGATGACTGAGAGAGTGCAACATTTGATGCATAGCGGACCTTAGCTGATTGTCGTTTGGGCATAGCACCTTCGACAGTTTGTTTTGGAAAACTATTCATTGGATCTTCACTTCACAGCTTCGCTTAGTTACGTGAGAGTTATGTCTTTTTGTGTTTCTATGTTATAGTGAGGAGGGAATTTAGAGTTGATTTTAAAAACATTCGTGGGGTTCGAATGAATTTCTTCGATGTGTACGCCCACGCCCATTCCCATAAACCAGCTGTTTTGGCACAAATCGAAACACAGGTAGTTGCAGAATCTTACGATTTGAAACGGCCTGGATATAACTTAGTGTCATTATTCTTTTCCCACCGTGGCCCCGCCATTTACGTCCGTAGTGATATTGCTTATCAAGTTCCACCACAGTATGGCCACTGTTCCAACCCGGAATTCAATTTCAAATGGCGACGTGTAGCGACGTTGTAGCGACGTGGATGCCGCAGCCGATCCTATAATGTCCCAAAAGTAGTAACAATTTTTGGTCATTCGTCTAAAATATTAAAAATTCTGCCTCGTCTGCCATCCCCACGCTCATTTAAAATGACATTCCAGCTGTCAGCTCCATAGACAAAGCTAATCTACTTGCTGCTCACCTTGCAGCGAACACCATGCTGCCAGATAATGCTTTGTTTCCACCTGTATTTGAGAGCGTCAAATTTTCCATTGGACAAGTCCACATTCGCACTCGTACAGTTGCAGGAGTACTCAAAGGTCTTAACATACACAAATCCGCTGGTGCAGATGGTATCCCACCCATAATTTTGAAGAGATGTTCTTCTACGCTGGCAAAACCTCTGCGTAAGCTTTTCTGTCTATTCAACTTTTCAGGGCTCTTTCCGAGTAGATGGAAAACAGCATTTGTCCAGCCCGTCCCCAAAAAAGTCGAATCATCCTCCCCGTTCAATTACCGACCCATTGCACTTACGTCCCTTCTTTCCAAGGTCATGGAAACGCTGATAAATCGTCAGCTTATGAAATATCTCGATTCACGAAAACTCCTTAATGACCGGCAGTATGGTTTTCGTAGCAACAGGTCCACTGGTGATTTGATGGCATATCTCACCGAGAAGTGGAAGCAATCTCTCCATCACTTCGGCGAAACCAATATGGTTGCGCTTGATATTTCAAAGGCATTTGACAGAGTTTGGCATCAGGCTCTTTTGTCGAAAATGCGTGCATATGATGTCGATGAGTCTCTTCTTCAATAGGCGTTCAATACGAGTTGTTTTGGATGGCTTCAAGTCTGCAATTCACCAAATAAATGCTGGTGTTCCTCAAGGCTCTGTTTTGTCTCCGACTCTCTTTCTTATTTTTATAAATGATCTCTTGTCTGCAACTTCTAATCCAATCCATTCCTTCGCTGATAATAGTACCCTTAGTTTTTCATATTCGTTCCCTAACTCACGTCCTTACTCTTTGGCCGTAGAAGGGGAACGGCAGCGTATGTTAAACACATTAAATTCCGACCTGGACAGCATAATTAAATGGGGTTCAACCAACAGAGTGGAATATAATGCTTCCAAAACAGAATGCTGTCTTCTGTCTCTCAAGCGAAACCAAAACCCTCAACCATTATCCATGTATGGTACTTGCATCAGTGAAAACGAAAGACTTGCCATTCTCGGTATGTGTATTAATAACTATCTTCGATAGAACAACAGAAGAGTACATTTTTTGAGTTGTTGATTTTGGGTTTTTCTTTCCACTTTCAACTGGGGCTCCGTGGTTAAACGCGCCTAATTTGGGACTCCGCTGACTCCGCTTGTATAAATTAGCGCTCCATTGAAAACTTTATATAAATTGTCGCTCCGCTGGCCTGGTGTGCCGTGGATAACTTAGTTCGCCGCTGTTACTAGCGCTCCGCTGAACTGGTGCTCCGTGGATGACACCCTTCGCCGCTGTCACTAGCGCTCCGCTGGTGATTAACGCTCCGTGGAAAACTGTGTGTAACCTCGTTCGCCGCTGTTACTAGCGCTCCGCTGAACTGGTCTTCGTGGGTAACCTCGTTCTCCGTTGTCACTATCGCTCCGCTGTCAAACAGCGCTCCTTGGGAAACTTTATGTAAGTTGGTGCTCCGCTGGCCTGTTGCGCCGTGGAATTTCACAAACAAAGTGAAAATAAAGCTATCGCTCCGCTGTCAATCAGCGCTCCTTGTGAAACTTTATGATGACACCCTTTGCCGCTGTCACTAGCGCTCCGCTGGTGATTAACGTTCCGTGGAAAACTTTATCTAAGTTGGCGCTCCGCTGGCCTGTTGCGCCGTGTAAACTTCAAAAACAAGCGGTATTCTTATTTCACGTGTATCGTGGCGTCAACAGGGAGTATTATTTTGACAAACGAAGGGTGGATAACATCAACACCAACAGCTTTAGACTTAATTTCAAGTATCGCCTTGACAGTTTGTTCAACTCTGAGAAATTCAAAGGATCTGTTCGAGACTGTACTGAGAAGCTGGTTTAATAAAGTTGGTGCTGTATGGACATCTGCAAATGCAAACTGCCTATTGAGCTGGTTGGGATCAAAGTCATCATCCTCTCGCACTGCCTTGCGACCGACACCCAGCTCACGAAAATTTTTTCAGAGGATTTTCGAGGGAAGATTTTCATCAAAATTTTTTTTATAATTTTTTCATTTAGCTTGTTTCACTTTGGAGGTGACCAGGTTTCGCAACTGGTGGAAGGTGTCATAAAACTCAGGGAGCCTATAGCCACCCTGTTGTAGGCGGCATCACGTTTGTTTCTCTCTTCAGTAAACCAACTATTACGCACACATTTGACATGCTTTGTTACAATAGGAACATGTTTGTTAAATAAATGCATAATTGTACCTTGAAGATAATCAGCTTGAGCATCAGAATTAGATTCAAAGTATATTGGTTGCCAAAAATTCTTTGCAGATAGTGCGTAAAGAGTTCTAAGTTCAGGTTTTTAAAATCTCTATATGAGTACATAAGCCCTTCTCAAGGAATTAATAGGTTGAATGCTGAGAAAATTAAATCATGGTTTGAAAAAGCCGAAGCAGAAACTTGATTATAATAAACATCTGGACCAAAACTAGACAAAAAAAAAATCTAGAAGAGTGCCAGAACTAGTGTCGAAGTGTGTTGGCATTATAGCGTTAGCTAGACACAAGTTAAGTGATTTCATTGAATCTACGAAATTTTTAGATTCACCATGATTTAAAATGTTGCAATTAAAATCACCACATAAAATTATATTATTATAATATTTTCATACTTATCTAGTAATTTAATTTGGTTAAAATGAATTTTATCAAACATTGTTATATTATAAGGAAAAATGGATTTAGATGCGATATTAGCTCTTACAAAAGAGGATCTTAAAGAACAGTTAGGACAATTAAACTTACAGCTTACGGGGCTAAAAACAGTATTACAAGACAGCTCATCCGGCATTACGATTTAAGGCATGATGTAGAAGCGGAGGAATTACATGATTCGGTATATGAAGATCAGGTCGAAGAGCAAGAAGTGAGAGTAAGCGAAAGAGGATTTCTATAGAATTGGGTATCCAAGTATAGTGAGTAGAAGAATTCGAGGAAAATGCTATCACCCTCAAGTCGAACAGTCTACAGAAATTCGTTTACGGTAAGCAATTGTTGAGGGGGGCCGCTAAGCTGATCATTCGTAGTCAAACGGGTGTCAGTAACTTGGGGGCACTAAAATTTATTGCTAGAGGAATTCGGGAGTCAAGTGTCGTCAGTCGACGTCCATCGTAAGCTACAAAATCGCCGGAGAAAGCCAACGGAAACAATATATACCTCTACAGTTTGATGGAGATAGGTAAATCGATTGCACTGGTTGATGAGAGCCTGGTCATATACTTTGCTGACGATATTCAAGACAATATGTTGAATAAGGCAATGCAGTATCAAGCCAGAATGGTGAGCGAGCTTAAGATCTAGTTGAAGGTGTACGAGAGGATTAGAGCTTCAAACACGCAGTCATCAAACTGGGGAGGTAGTTAACGTCCAACGACTAGTGCAGTACCAATCAAGCTAGAGAGGAGGTAGAGGAAATGCTTTAGGTGTGGGAATGTATCGCACCTTATGAAGGCCTGTCCAGTTAAGAGAAGCTGGAAATGTTTTACGTGTGGACAAGTGCAACACAGGTCGTTCGAATGCAGAATTCAAGGTCGTCAGCAACACGGAAGGCCCGGTAACAGAAACGTACACACCGCATCAACGAGTGACGAGGATAGTCCTACACAAGAGGCTCGAGTTATTTTAGCAAGCGGAACCAACCGAATTTCCAAAAGCATCTGTGTGAAGGGCTGCACACTATCAGCATTATTGGACACAGGAAGCGAGCTTTGCCTTCTACTTGAAGACAGTTTACTATTAATGGACTTTCGAACTTTGACAGTTTATAGCGGCCATACTGTTAAAGCTACATCTGTCAAGTTGGCTGTCATTTATTCAGTCTGTTTTGCCAAATCACAATGGATGGATATAGCGTTCAACAATACGTGCAACTAATAAAATTGTTTTATCAAAATGGGTGTTCTGTTCGGCCAACGTTGCGCGCGCTTCGCTCATTTTAAGGTTGCCATAATCGTCCTTCCGAGAGGCGAATTTTGCATCGTGACTTGGGCCTGCACCCGCACAAAATTCAGCTGACCCAGGACCTGAACGTAAACGATCATAGACAACGACGTGTGTTCGCTGTATGGGCTCTGGAGCAGTTGGAAACTGACCCTAATTTTCATCGAAAAATCATCTTCAGCGATGAGGCCTGTTGCCTGTCGTCGTGCGCACACGTAGAATAAGATCGCTACAAAAAAAAAATAAAATAAAAAAAAAAATAATAATAATTCCATCGACAAACAATAACTGTTCGCGCGAGTCAAATTGCATTCAGTGTGGTGCAGCGGAAAAAAAAAACAAATAAAAAACCAGTGCTATAAAGTGCAGTGGAAAAAATAAAAAATAATTCAGTGCCAGTGCTTTTCATCTTCCACCACCTCTCACCCGCAGTTGCACTTCTTGCTATGTATGTACATACTTCCACTTGCGATGACTGAGAGAGTGCAACATTTGATGCATAGCGGACCTTAGCTGATTGTCGTTTGGGCATAGCACCTTCGACAGTTTGTTTTGGAAAACTATTCATTGGATCTTCACTTCACAGCTTCGCTTAGTTACGTGAGAGTTATGTCTTTTTGTGTTTCTATGTTATAGTGAGGAGGGAATTTAGAGTTGATTTTAAAAACATTCGTGGGGTTCGAATGAATTTCTTCGATGTGTACGCCCACGCCCATTCCCATAAACCAGCTGTTTTGGCACAAATCGAAACACAGGTAGTTGCAGAATCTTACGATTTGAAACGGCCTGGATATAACTTAGTGTCATTATTCTTTTCCCACCGTGGCCCCGCCATTTACGTCCGTAGTGATATTGCTTATCAAGTTCCACCACAGTATGGCCACTGTTCCAACCCGGAATTCAATTTCAAATGGCGACGTGTAGCGACGTTGTAGCGACGTGGATGCCGCAGCCGATCCTATAATGTCCCAAAAGTAGTAACAATTTTTGGTCATTCGTCTAAAATATTAAAAATTCTGCCTCGTCTGCCATCCCCACGCTCATTTAAAATGACATTCCAGCTGTCAGCTCCATAGACAAAGCTAATCTACTTGCTGCTCACCTTGCAGCGAACACCATGCTGCCAGATAATGCTTTGTTTCCACCTGTATTTGAGAGCGTCAAATTTTCCATTGGACAAGTCCACATTCGCACTCGTACAGTTGCAGGAGTACTCAAAGGTCTTAACATACACAAATCCGCTGGTGCAGATGGTATCCCACCCATAATTTTGAAGAGATGTTCTTCTACGCTGGCAAAACCTCTGCGTAAGCTTTTCTGTCTATTCAACTTTTCAGGGCTCTTTCCGAGTAGATGGAAAACAGCATTTGTCCAGCCCGTCCCCAAAAAAGTCGAATCATCCTCCCCGTCCAATTACCGACCCATTGCACTTACGTCCCTTCTTTCCAAGGTCATGGAAACGCTGATAAATCGTCAGCTTATGAAATATCTCGATTCACGAAAACTCCTTAATGACCGGCAGTATGGTTTTCGTAGCAACAGGTCCACTGGTGATTTGATGGCATATCTCACCGAGAAGTGGAAGCAATCTCTCCATCACTTCGGCGAAACCAATATGGTTGCGCTTGATATTTCAAAGGCATTTGACAGAGTTTGGCATCAGGCTCTTTTGTCGAAAATGCGTGCATATGATGTCGATGAGTCTCTTCTTCAATAGGCGTTCAATACGAGTTGTTTTGGATGGCTTCAAGTCTGCAATTCACCAAATAAATGCTGGTGTTCCTCAAGGCTCTGTTTTGTCTCCGACTCTCTTTCTTATTTTTATAAATGATCTCTTGTCTGCAACTTCTAATCCAATCCATTCCTTCGCTGATAATAGTACCCTTAGTTTTTCATATTCGTTCCCTAACTCACGTCCTTACTCTTTGGCCGTAGAAGGGGAACGGCAGCGTATGTTAAACACATTAAATTCCGACCTGGACAGCATAATTAAATGGGGTTCAACCAACAGAGTGGAATATAATGCTTCCAAAACAGAATGCTGTCTTCTGTCTCTCAAGCGAAACCAAAACCCTCAACCATTATCCATGTATGGTACTTGCATCAGTGAAAACGAAAGACTTGCCATTCTCGGTATGTGTATTAATAACTATCTTCGATAGAACGATCACATATTCGAGGTCGCCAAAAATGCTGCAAACTGTCTAGGATTCCTTAAGCGGTGCAAGAAATATTTTACCCCGTCTGATCTGGCCTCAATTTATATGGCATTCATCCTCCCTAAGCTGGAATATAACGCCCATATCTGGTCCGGTGCACCCAAGACCATTCTGCACATAGGGTAGAGAATCGCGCGTTAAAACTTATAGGTGACAGAGACATTGTGAATTCCATTCATTCACTAGAACATCGGAGAAATGTCTCCTGTCTCTCCCTGTTTTATAGTTTTTTTTAATAAAAAATGCTCCAGTGAAATAGCCAGTTGTATTCCTCCCCTTCAAAATTTCACCCGCAATACCCGACATGCCTCGAATGCACATCAGTTTACCCTAAAGCCAAACTGCGGTCGTACTGTCAAATATAGGGATTCATTTTTAAGCCGAACAACACGAATGTAGAATGATCTACCAGGCTCTGTATTTCCCCATCACTACAACCCTCTTCCCCTTTTTTCCCGACGCCCGTGCCCTTAACCAGTTTAAGGGTACTCATATCCCCTTCGGCACGCGCAGATTATAAAAAAAAAGGCCCATTTCGGGATGAATGGGTACGTCAACAAACAAAGTTGTCGAATTTGGGACGATTCCAATCCATATGAGATCCAAGAGCGTCCAATGCATCCCGAAAAAGTCACTGTTTGGTGTGGATTTTGGGCTGGCGGCGTCATCAGTCTATGTTTCTTTCAGAACGACGTTGGCCAGCCCATCACCGTCAACGGCGAGCGCTATAGGTCGATGATTACCAACTTCTTTTGGCCTGAATTGGACCATATGGACACCAACGTCATGTGATTTCAACAGGACGGCGTTACGTGCCACACAGCTCACGCCACATTGGAAATTCTGCACGAGCGATTCGAGGGTATGGTCATCTCACGTGGAGGTGATGTGAACTGGCCACCGAGATCGTGCGATTTGACCCCGTTAGACTTTTTCTTGTGGGGTTTTCTGAAGTCGCAGGTCTATGCGAATAAGCCACAAACAACAGCGGCCCTCAAAGCCAACATAACCCATGCCATCGGGCAAATTCAGCCTGATTTATGCGCCAGAGTCATGGAAAATTGGACATTTCTGTTGCGCACCAATCAGAGAAGCCGCGGCGGAAATTTGAACGATGTTATATTCCATACATAATGGCATCGATAGGCCTTTCAAACGAATAAAAAATAACGATGATATCTCACACACTCTTTGTTTTATTTAAATTTAAAGATAGGAAGTGCTTAATGAAAGACCCTTTAGTTAGTAGTTAAGGAAGGCGACATGCAATACGCCGCAGTAATTGCAAGCAATGTTCTCGATGCAGTTGAATTAATTGTTTCTGCAGAAGGTGTGGAAAAGCAGAATGTCCTCAGTGAAGGCGACGCTGATGGACGATCAATAACGGTGAGAGTAGGAGGTAGTGACCTGGCTAGGCTGGAAGTGATCAGTTCAGAGAGCGGGAATGCAGTTGTCGAGGTAGAGTAGATTTGGAGATTTGGAGACTATTTGTTTGTCGGCGGAAAATGGTGAATTTTTGAGTAGAGTGGTGGACATCAATCACCTGAACGGTTTTTATAGGAGAGAATTGCTTAAGATAGTGGACGGTTAAATCCCAACAAGGAGCAAGGAGTCACCGGTAGAGATGAAAATAATAATGATAGATGAGATACCAGTTTACCAAAGACCGAGACACATGTCCTATGCTGATCAGCGAGTAGTGCAAGACCTGATTAACCAGTGGTTAGCGGAAAAGATTTTTCTGCCAAGCACACCCGACAACGCGTCACCGATAGCTCTTGTAGCTACAAAGGATGGCTGCAGGCGATTATGCTGCGATTATAGGAAACTCAACGAGAAAATAGTACGAAATAACTTCTCCATGGTCTTCCTCCTTCCTCCAATCGGTTGCAGGGGGCAGAGACTGGATCTTAAAAATTCATTCTTTCAACGTTTTAGTGGATAAAACCTCGAGGAAGTATACATAGATTGTTACCAGCGACAGGCAAATTTTGTTTTGTTTATAGCTATTTATTAATTTTAATTCATTTAAACTTGGGTGCTAGTCAAAAACGCTTAAAACTAGCTTAACTAACTTAACTATCATTTTCTAACTTACTGCCCTATGCGGGCGCTCTAAGCTAAACTTAGTACTTATCTATGTCTTTCGACAGACATCGGCTAACCTTCAATCAGTGCACATCGTCGTGGAGAGCAATTTGTTCAGTCGGCAACTAATTCTCTATAGTTCTCCTTTTGCTAACACCATCTTTTCTTTTTACCTAAATAGTTCAAAAGCACCTCTTCCGAGTGAGTACAGTATAAAAAAAAAAAATAAAAAAATTTCACACATGGCCCCTAAGCGAACAAGTTCGGGGATCTTGATGAGTTCTCTCTCTCCGACCCTCTCTCTCCGACCCTCCGACCGAAAAAGAGACTCAAACCATCCTCTCAAATTCTACCGGGCTACCCAGAATAGTGAAGAAAAATCGCTCAATACCATAAACGTGTTTCTACTAAATCGACTCAATTAGCACAGAGTATGAAAAAATCACTCAATTAAAAGACTCTCCTCCTTTTAGCGAGAAACCAACAAATCGCCGACAAATTTATCCGCTCTAAAAACATTAACAACCTCTGCCCAGTGACAATCAAACTTCACCCTAACCTCAATTATACTAAAGGTGTTGCATATGCCCCTTGCCTTATAAATATTCCAGAGATAGAAATTATCTCTGAAATGAAGTCCCAAAAAGTCTGCGGTGTATACAAGTTTACTAAACTTCACGATGGCGTAAGAAAACCAAACGGCCTTATGCTATTTTCCTTCGACCAATTCCAAATTCCCAACTTTATCGAAATCGGCTGGTACAAATCCAAAGTGACAGAATATATACCCAACCCAATGTGTTGCCGGCAATGCCAACTCCTTGGACAAACGGGCGATAACATGCGTCACTTGTAACCTTCCATCACACGCTCCACAAGTATGCACCCGCACGATGTGTGCCAACTGTCAAGGCCTCCATCCCGCCTTCTCCACTGATTGTCCCAGGTATATACAGAGTAATGAAATTTTAAAAATAAAAACACAAAATAAATCCTCCCTAGGAGAAGTCAGACGTATATATAAAGAACGCAACCCCCTCCAAATAATTCCAACAATTAACCTATGTATATTCCTCAATAGTAAAACAAATACAAATACTGCATCTCCCCTTGAATCCACTTCTAATCAACAACAAAAAATAATTAACACAGAAGAAATTACAGTTCTACCACTCGAAAACACAAAATCCCACTCTTCTCACAACATATCCGCCACTATCACATCCCCACAATCTTCCCATAACTCATCATTTAATAACAAAATAAAAATAAATGATAATCCCACACCATCCGTTACACTAACCACAGAAAAAACCGCCAACAGTCTGCTCAGACAACAAACTCTCTCTTTAACAAAAACTCAAACACGATCGCCTGATAGCAACACAAATACTCCTACAAAAACTACCTCCACATCTCTTATCGCCGATATATTAAACTCTTCTGACTCAGAAAATGACAGCATACAATAAAAAAACAAAATACTCCCAGTTCTCTGACTCTGTTACTCGGGAATTGAATCGTCCAAGCTCTTTAGGGAGCTTGAACGCTTCAACATCCGAGTCGCAGAGTCAATTCATCTATCACCAAAATTCTGACTACAACAATTCTCTCCACCAACACCCATGTAAACAATCCAACAAGTCCCTGAAAGTTCTGCAATGTAATCTAAATGGGTATCTAAACAACCTGCATGAGTTGCAAATACTCATTCGGGAGCTAAAACCGGCAATTATTGCTTTGCAAGAAATACATATACCTATTTCCTCAAATCCAAACCCACCCAAAGAGTGTGTAGCCTACTTCCATAACCTCAACGACAATACAGTGGCAAATCAAGGCACAGGGCTTTTAGTTCACAGATCGATTACCCATAAATTTGTTGAAATTAACTCGACCATACCAACCGTAGCAGTCGAAATAACACTAATAACTAAATTAACTATAATTTCAGTTTACATCCCTCCATCCCAATCATTCACTCAGAAAGTATTGTCCTCAATATTGACACACCTTTTTTATTAGTTGGCGACGTTAATTCTTGGAGGTCCCCTCTGGGGTTCACCATCTTTAAACATAGAGGTAAAATTATAAAACATTTCTTAACCCATTCCAACCTATCTATTCTTAACGATGGGAGTCCAACCCACTTCTCCACCCACAAGACTTTCACTCATGTTGATTTATCCCTGATCTCTTCCCTACTTCTTCCAAATACCAACTGGGAAATACTACCACACCTAGACGGTAGCGACCATTATCTGATAGTTATTAATATAATACATGGTTTAAAACACTCAGCAACCAAACTCCTCCCCAAATTTCAATCCGACCGAGCAAATGTCCTAGAATTTCTCCACTCCCAACCTCAATCGCCCAATGTTAACAAAGAGGCAGCTCTTATCACCAAATCGATTCGATTTGGAGCCAACATCTCAATACCCCAAACCAAAGGAATCCGGCACAAAACGGAATTATACACACTACGTAACCAGAAACAAGCAGCCTGGGCAATTTTCAAAAAGCACCCAACTAACCAAAATTTAATTAGTTACCGAAAACTCAACGCCCTCTTCCGCAGAAATGCAAAAATAGCAAAAAAAAATTCTTTCGAAGCCTTCACGGCCAATATAAATCCAAACTCGTCCCCAAAAAAACTTTGGGCCGACATTATAATGCTGACAGGACAATACACACCCCACTCTATCAATACCATAGTATCCGGACACCAAATATTAACCTGCTCATTTCAAATAGCAGACTATTTTGCCCAAACCTGGTCGAAGTACTCCGACGACTCCAATTTCCACCCAAATTTCCTCTCTGCAAAAAACACTATGACAACTGACACGCCGTACCAAGCCAACAAAACCACCCCGGCAAATAAATTTGTCGAACTCCCTATTAATACGACCGAATTGGAAGCTTGTATCAGTTCAGCCAAAGGAAAAAACCCCAGGTTTTGACAGAATAGACTACAAAATGCTTAAAAACAGCCCAACCCCCCTCAAAACCCGCCTACTTAATTCATTTAATGAGATCTACTATAATGGCATCATCCCCCAAGTATGGAAAAGTGCCATAGTGATCCCAATACCAAAGCTAAACAAAAGACATACCGAAATAACTGGATATCGTCCAATATCTTTGCTTCCATGCCCTGGTAAAATTTTAGAACAAATTGTGTGGAATAGGCTGCTATGGTACCTAGAAAAGGATAGATTAATTAACGGTAGGTAAGTTGCATTTAAACATGGTCGGAGCACAATCGATGCACTGCTGCATATTGATGATTACGTTACTTCTGCCCTCTCCAGCAAGAACCATGTCTCAATACTTTCAATTAACTTTTAAAAGGCGTTCAATCGCATCGGCATTCAAGTTGTTTTGAACAAACTGGCCAAATGGAAAATTGGGCCCAAAATGTTTAAATTTATTAAATCCTGGCTGACCAATAGAAAATGTCGAACAAAAATAAATGGAACCTCTTCCAACGTCTACAATCTTACGAACGGTATCCCACAAGGATCTCCACTTTCAGTAACCCTAAATCCTTTCCGATATCCTTTCAAAATATAAAGCAATAAAATACTATCTTTATGCCGACGATCTGATCATTTTCACAAAATGTAAAGAACTAGACCTAAGCAGACCTTAAATTCTGGGGTAAGAAATCTGGCTCTAATACATCAGCCAAAAAAAGTAATATCCTCCATATTTGTAAAAGAACTAGCTGCTCTAAAGTAATTCCACTTAACTTTAATAATGTTATCATTTGTAATGTAAAATCTCTCAAGATTTTAGGAGTAATTTTCAATAGTAATTATAATTTTAAGGACCATTGTTTAGCACTTAAGAAGAACCTAACTACCAGGTTAAATATTATAAAGTACCTAGCAACAAAGAATGGATCCGCGCATATCAACACCCTGATCAACATCACCAAAGGAACAATTCTTTAAAAAGTCGACTACGGTTTGGTAATATACGGCAAATTTGCCAAAACGACACTACAATGCGTTAAGGCATCCTACAACTCTGCAGCTAGAATCAGCCTAGGAGCGTTTAGGACAACACCAGTAAAAAACATCCTTACGGAGTCTGGCCTCCCAACAGTCGAACACAGATTTGAATGCCTGGCATCACATCCTGTGATGTGGAAATTTTTGCGATTAGGAGGGAAATCGCAAAAATTTCCACATCACAGGACTCCCCAATCGTCCAAGATACTAAACAATTGAGTGCCAGAAAGAAAACACCCAAATACCCATCAGCAATCTATAATGCTATCACCCTCTCCAAAAAATTCGACACTCCATTTAGCATCCAAAAACACCGACCTACAACCTATCCACCCTGGCTTCTACCCAAATCTTCTACCATCACAGACCTAGCTGCACTTCCGAAAACTCAACTGATCACAGGACCTACCGACAATTGTTCAATGACATAAAACACCAACACCCTAATTGGAACATAATTTTCACAGATGGGTCTAAAAGCGAAGTAGGAACAGCATTTGCGGTCGTTGATGCGGAAGGACACATTCAACGCAAGGGTCTTGTACCAGACGTCTGTTCCAAATTCACAGCCGAAGCCATTGCAATCCTGCAAGCTACTGAAATTGCACGTAGCAATAAAACTCTCATCTGCACAGATAGTCTATCCACAATTAAAGCGGTCCTAAACATCAACAGCAAAAACCCGATCATTGCCATCATAAGGAACAAGCTAACTGTCAATAAGCAAATCAAGCTTATCTGGGTCCCAAGCCACATCGGTATCGAGGGTAATGAAGCAGCAGATGCTGCTGCAAGACTCGCCACCAAAGAACCCCTTGATGACATCGGAAGGAAAATCAGAACTTACTGCGAGAAAAAAGGAGTAGCGAGTGTAACAATTATATCCATCATTACTCCTCCATTAACGCCAAAGGAGAACGTGCCATCTACCCAACAAAACAAACAAAAAACATGATCAAATGCTTCTCACGACTACGCCTTGGACACACAAATATTACAAACAACCATCTCATCACCAAAAACAACCCACCCAATTGCCGAGACGAACGTCATACTAACCATCCAACACCTAATACATGATTGCCCAACAATAACATCTACTTCAAGAAAACTTTTTCAAAATAATAGTTTCATCCAAATTCCCTCAATTCCATCAGACTCCAACATAAGTAGAATATACAAATTACTTAAGATTTTTAACTTAGAAAATAGAACATAAAATTTGTTCATTAAAACTGGCCGAAAGCTCTGGTGCCTTAATTTGTAACCTTATCTTGTAATTTATTTACATTTCAATCAATAATGATAATAATAATAATAATAATAATAATAATAATAATAATAATAATAATAATAATAATAATAATAATAATAATAATAATAATAATAACAATAATAATAATAATAATAATAATAATATGTCTTTCGACTTAATCTACTTCTTATTACCATTTTATTTGAATAACAATTATGACTAAGAAAAAACGTAGTATCAGTACTATTTATTCTATCGTACAGCCCATTCCAAAGTGTCTTTTCATTCTGAACCGCACGAGGAGATTGGAAAAGTGATAACAGCCGAAGTAGTAATTTTGTGATAAATTGAAAGTTGAGAGTTAACAAGAAGAAGTAATTAGTTTGGATTTGTGAATTAAGTAATTGAAGGGAGATAAAGTGATTTGAGAAGAAAGAGACCTTGTAAGGAAGGAGTTTGCGAAGAATAGTATAGTGTGAACTTGAATTGTTCTATAGACTAGAAAATAAAGAAATAATTTCACAGAATATCGTTTTATCTACTCGAGCCGTAGCTCGCATATTACATTGGTGTCAGAAGTGGGATAAAACTTATTCTGTGAACAACTATTTCCGTAGTGTGAAATTGCACAATAAAAAAAAAAAAAAAAACATTTCTGTGTTGAGTTAATTAGTTGCGCAAAATGCGTCGCAAATTGGGAAAACTAATTATAATTCGACTAAAGGCAGAACTCAGTAAGCGGTATCTCAGTACAACTGGGGGAAAAGATGCCCTACTGATTCGTCTGGAAGAAGCAATAAAGCAGGAAGGAGAAAATCCGCATGACGTAGAGTTTGACGTGGGAGAGGAACCAGCAAGTACAGTAGCCGACCCGGATATAACAAGTCTGCTCCTGCAACTTAAGTCAGTCATGGAACTTAAGCTCGATGACCAAACGAAAGCAATAGACGACCAAAAGAACTCTCTAGAACTTAAGGGTGGCCGTGGTGTAGTGGTAACATCAACGCTTGTCACGCTCTTAGTTCACGGTTCAAATCCTGATCTCAACAATTATCTATTTATTTCCTCTGAAATAAATAAAAAAGTCGATCAATTGCGAAAGCTTAGTCAACTCTACTGCGAAGGCATAACACTGGCAGTAGGGTGGTCATATGGCTTAAATGCAACTTGATCGTGATGATGACATCAGGTGGAGGGAAAAAAACTGTGAATCAAGAGCAACGACAAAAAGCAAAACAAACAAGCTCAACAGTTATCTGGACGCCACCCTTGGAGTTTACTGAAACTTAATACCACCTAAGTTTCAAACCCACTACACCAATCTTTCTTTCTCTCTCTCTCAATTTCCTACAAACGCCCGTGCCCTGCAATAATTTAATGGTATTCATATCCCATTTGGCGCGCGCAAATTATAAAAAAAAAAAAAAACTGGACGAACAAAAGAATTCTCTAGAACTTAAGATGGACGAACAAAAGAAAGCAAAGGACGAACAAAAGAAAGCAATGGACGAACAAAAGAAAGCAATGGACAAACAAAAGAAAGCAATGGACGAACAAAAGAATTCTCTAGATGCTCTGGAAAGCAAACTTGATGAGCAAAACAGGAACTTGGAATCTAAATTCGAAGCGATCGAAGAGATAATCGAGAAGGTCGAGACGCAACTCGAAAAAGTCGAAACTAGATTCGATGAAAACTTTGAGAAACATGAAACTCAGTTCGGGAAAATAGAGACTCAGTTTGAAAAAGTGGATACGCAATTCGAGAGAGTAGGAAAGCAAGTCGAAAACCTTGCTAAGGAACTTAGCAACGTGAAGAGACAGAAAGAACGGGAATATTCCACTGACGGTCTGAGAAGAAAGGAGATGCAGCCTTGGGGATGAACACATGCAGCAGGTGTACAGGGTTCAGCTGCGTAGTCGAGTTCAGAAAAGGGGGGAAACGCTCCAACAGTTGCAAGCGGATATAGAGCGACTAGCTCATCTTTCATACCCTAAAGCCGGTGAGGAAGCTCCTCAACGAAATGGCGGTGGAAGCTTTTATTCAGGGCATAGAGAACAGACAACTGCAAATGGCTGTAAGGATGGCAGAAAAGCGAACTCTCCCCAAAGCATTGGCATTCGCTTTGTTAATGAAGGCTGCGGACCAAGCATACCAGGGAATACACCGTGTCAGGGAAATGTCCGTCGTGGAATGCTCATGCCAGCGAACAGCCGTCATGGATGAAGACAAAGCTCGCGGAAGTCAAATCCGTTGCTGGAATTGCAACCAAACCGGACACCTACAACGGCAGTGCAGAAGTGCACCTAAACGAGGAAATTGTGAACATTGCGGAAGTAGGAGAAGCAGAGAGGAAGCATCCGGCGGTGATGACATCCATCCTGTCGGTCAGACTTCCCAAAACCAGCAGTCGGGAAATGCGTAAGGACCAACTTCGCGGGGCAGAAGTTGGTTACTGGAATCGAGGCCCACAGGACCACCATTCAAGTTTCGCAAACCAAACGGGGTAACAAGAGCCTGACAGTGGAGGCACTAATCAACAAGAAGAAGTGCGTAGCCACCATCGACACAGGTGCCACCGCCTCCATCGTAAGAAGAGATATCGTCAGAAGCTCCTGGCTGCACAACACCAACAGCTACTGCCTGAAGACTGCAACAGGGAAATGGCGAAGGTGTTTGGAGAAGTTCGTCTTACGATTACTCTGGCGGGACTGACGTTCTCCCATGCGTTTCTGGTGGCAGATATATGCGACGAGTGCATCATCGGAATAGACTTCATGAAAGCAAATGAAGTAATTTTGGACATCGGGATGCAAGTACTGAGGTATCGAAATGTGGAAATTCCGATGGTGTACGGAAACGAGAATGCCGTAACTCTCAGGACAGTCATCAGCAAAGACGAAGTTTTGCTGCCGTCTTCAGAGACAATCATTTGCAAGAAGCTGGAAGGTGATCTTGGGAGCCACCGATTCTACATAGTAGAACCAGATCCAGAGAAGAATTCTCAAGACTACATCGTGGGAAAGACGTAAGTCGAACCAAAGAACACCTTGGTTCCAGTGAGAGTTTTGAACGCAAGACCACACACTGTCAAACTAAGGCGAGGGGAGGTGACTGGAAAATGCACGCCGATTACCGCCGTCGCAACAATATCTGAACGTGATGCTTCAAAACCTCTCCCATCACCTTGGACAGCGGAAACGAGAGAGACGATTCTCCAGTTCAGTGAGCTGAATCAGGAGCAGCGAACTATGGCAGAGAATCTTATCAATGAGTACGCTGATGTATTTGCCTCACAGGACGGAGAATACGGCCGAACACACCTGGTACAACATCGAATAGACACTGGTGATACTAGACCAATTCGTCAGCCTGCTAGGCGCCTTCCATTGGCAAAGCAGACAGAAGTTGCAGAGATGGTGTCGGCAATGGAGAAAGGAGGTCTGATTGAAAGTTCCAAAAGTCCGTGGGCATCACCGGTTGTACTTGTTAAGAAGAAAGATGGCAGCACGCGGTTCTGCGTGGACTATCGGCAGCTCAATTACGTCACCAAAAAAGATAGCTATCCTCTGCCACGGATTGACGACACGCTAGACACACTATCAGGAGCCCTATGGTTTTCCACTCTCGACTTGAAGAGTGGCTACTGGCAGGTACAGATCCATCCAGAAGACCGCCTTCACCGCAGGAAATGGGCTATGGCAATTCACGGTAATGCCATTCGGGCTGTGCAATGCTCCGGCGACTTCCGGCGACTTTCGAGCGATTGATGGAATGTGTCCTGCAAGGGTTAACATGGAAAACCTGTTTGGTATACTTGGATGATGTCATCGTCGTAGGAAAAACGTTTGCGCAACACCGAGACAATCTAAGGGATGTGTTTCAAAGGCTTCGAAGTGCCCACCTGAAGCTCAACCCCAAGAAGTGCGCCCTGTTTAGAGCGGAAGTCAAGTACTTGGGGTACATAATTTCAGCGAAAGGAGTGAGAACCAATCCAGAGAAGGTCGAAGCGGTGAAAAACTGGCCAGTCCCCAAAGATAAACACCAACTAAGGAGCTTCATGGGCCTAGCCATCTACTACAGACGGTTCGTGAAGAATTTTGCCGGGATCGCAAAGAGCCTGCACCAGTTGACAGAAAAGGGAAAACAATTCAAATGGTCAATTGAGTGTGAGAAGAGCTTCAAGGCACT
The DNA here is from genome assembly GCA_963082735.1 of Pocota personata. Taxonomy (NCBI): domain Eukaryota; kingdom Metazoa; phylum Arthropoda; class Insecta; order Diptera; family Syrphidae; genus Pocota; species Pocota personata. The sequence continues at coordinate 91,051,461 of OY720431.1, forward strand.
TAAACAACGGCTATGCGATGCCCTGATACTAGCCTACCCCACTCCCGGGGAAAGGTTCATTGTGGATGCAGATGCTAGTAATGTCGGGGTAGGAGCCGTACTCTCCCAGGTGCATGATGGCCAAGAGAATGTGGTTGCGTACTTCAGCAAGGTGCTCTCTAAGCCAGAAAGGAACTACTGCGTGACAAGGCGGGAACTTCTAGCTTTGATCTTGGCTACGAAGCATTTTCACAAATACCTCTACGGGAGGAAGTTCGTTCTTCGCACAGACCATGCAGCCTTAAAATGGCTATTACAGTTCAAGAGTTCTGAGGGTCAGGTCGCAAGATGGATCGAAAGGCTGCAAATCTACGACTACGAAATACAGCATCGTAAAGGAAGGCTCCACTCTAATGCGGATGCACTGTCCCGGAGACCATGCAGAACGGATTGTAAACATTGTGCGCGTCAGGAAGAACGGGAGCTGGTTTCCATCCAAAGAATGAGAGCCGAACCTATCGCCGGCTGGAGCGTAGATGAGATCCGGAACGCTCAGAAGGAAGACCCGGATATCGAACCGATTCTGGCCTGGAAGGAGAACATGGAGAAAACGGACCATCAGAACATCTCTCACAGAAGCCCGACCTTAAAGGCGTATTTTGCGCAGTGGGACTCCCTCCATGTCCAAGAAGGTGTCCTGAGAAGAAAATGGGAATCCTCCGACGGAAAGTCGTTTGTAATGCAGCTTGTCGTGCCGGGGACGAGGGTCAAGGAGGTGTTACGGGGAATGCATGGCGGGGCGTCCGGAGGCCACTTGGGAGTAAATAAGACGCTAGAAAAGGTACGAGAACGTTTTTATTGGTTAAAAGCGAAGGAAGATGTCGAAGACTGGTGCAGCAAATGCGACGTGTGTGCAGCTAGCAAGGGTCCGAAAATCAAAACTCGAGGTAAAATGCACCAATACAACATGGGAGCACCTTTCGAACGAATCGCCATTGACATCGCAGGGCCGTTTCCCAAAACCGACAATGGTAATCGGTATATACTCGTAGTAATGGACTACTTCAGTAAGTGGCCGGAAGCGTTTCCGATCCCTAACCAGGAAGCCAGAACCGTGGCGGAGCAGATTGTCTACAATTGGGTGAGCAGATTCGGTAAGCCCTTGGAATTGCATTCTGACCAAGGGCGAAATTTCGAGTCAAGAATCTTCCAAGAGATGTGTCAACTACTCGGAATCAAAAAGACACGGACAACCCCGCTTCATCCACAGTCGGGCGGTATCGTGGAGCGTTTCAATAGGACTTTGGACGAACATCTCTCGAAGGTCGTAGGCGACTACCAACGTGATTGGGATCGGCAGATTCCCTTGTTTTTGATGGCCTATAGAAGTGCCGTGCATAGCACTACTCGTTTGGTGGAATTGCTCGGTTACCCAGTGAGGTGAAATTTGGATCTCCTACCAATGAGCCCAGAAATGAAGAAGAGTACGTGGCGGACCTTAGGGAAAGGCTTAGGGACATATACCAAAGGACCAGAAGCCAGATTAAGATAACGAGCGACCGCATGAAGACCAGGTATGATGTCAAGGCAACAACGTCAGGATTCCAGGAGGGAGATCTAGTGTGGCTGTATAATCCCCATCGCCAAAAGGGGAAATCACCTAAGTTGCAGCAGAACTGCGAGGGTCCCTTCAGAATAATAAACCGCATAAACGATGTTGTCTACCGCATCCAGCGAGGATCAAGGGCCAAAATGAAAGTGGTTCATGTGGACCGACTGAGTCGATACAATGGCCGAAATGAGGATGCACTTGTTCGGGACGAACACGTCTAAGAGGGGGGCAGTGTAACATAATAATAACTACGCTCCTACAACCCATTCCAAAGTGTCTTTTCATTCGGGGTTCGTGTCTGCGGTTAGTCTCCACAGTTCATGTCTACGATAAGAGACGGATAAGAGAGAATTATAACTGCAAGAAATGATTGTCATCTCATAATTATTACATCACAATTTTTTTGTTCCAGTGGTCGAAGAATTTGCTAGAAGTTTCTGGCTATCAGAAACTTCTGCTATATAAGGACAGATGGCGATCGAGCCCAAGCAGTTGGTTCTGAACCACACGAGGAGTTTGGAAAAGTGATAACAGCCTAAGCTAGACACCAAAAAACTGAAAGATTTGATTTAAATAAGAAAGGTGGTCTTCAAAAGTGGTAGAGTACATTATGATGTCATCTAAGTACATCAGGAGAAGTATAGCTGGGAGTCCATTTCGGAAAATGAGCCTACTTAGCTTTCTTTAGTCAACACAGCCTCCGGTTTTTTAAACACAATGTTACCAGTGTTGATTCTGTTAATTGCAAATAGTGTAGGTTTTTTTTTTAAAGAATACCCTTACATTAATACAGGGCACGCGCGTTTGGGAAAATGGAGAAGAGGAAAAGGAGAGTTGCTTGTGCACGTTGGCTTTAAATGTTTGAAGGTTGTAGTGATGAGGAAATGCAAAGCCTCGTAGATCATTCCACATTCCTGTCATTTGGCTTATAAACAAATCCCAATATTTGACAGTACGACCCAGGTTAGACTTAAGGGTGAACTGATGTGCATTTAAAGCATGACGCGTATTGCGGGTAAAATTTTGAAGGAGAGAAATGCATTTTTTTATAAAAAAAAAGCGATAAATGAGGTTCGATTACAATTAACTTTTTTCACTTATTAACAATTGGTATTCTGATAATACAGCGGTGGCACGGTATGTGTTCTGCTGATTCTTCGTCGTCGTTGTTCAGTCCATCAGCTTTTTTTATTGCCTTCATAACCGTTGTGGCTAGACACCCAAGTGAGATGAGCTCTGCTTGCACTGGTTAGTGTTATGAGCAGTTGGAGACCGTCCCAAACTAGATTTCAGGTAATTTCATAAGACCTAATTGCATGCAGCGCGGCTTTGCTGTCTAAGGGAATATAAGTGATCTTTTTGGTTATAGTTCCATTTATGTTCACACGGATGCACAGCTCTATTGGATCTATTTAATTACGGTACTTTTCTTAGGATTGATATTTAAGCCAACTTTACTGCACCATCCGGCAACTAGATTTAATGCCCTCTGGAGGCGATCCGAAATTGTTTCTTCGAATTTAACTCTGATTAGGATAGCAATGTCTTCTCTCTTTTTCTGTAAGAGATTTATCAATCATTGATGTGAGGTTCTGAAAAGCATAAGTAGTTGATTTTCTATGAGTTCTAGACTATATGAATCCCAGTCTGTGCATCTTGGTTGTCTACAAGTTTCCGAGTATATCTGTTGCAACAAGGAAAAACCGTTAAAGTCGAGTTTAGACGAAATTGAGTTTTTGATACCATTAGATTTAGCATGCCCAAATCTTCAAGATAAATTTTGTTCTAGCTCTTTATCTTCAAAATTGGAGCTACAATGTATAATGTTTAACAGATAGCCTAGAACCATTTGTAATTTTAAACTTTTTAGCAAAACTTTAATATGCTCTCCTGAAAAATTATCAAACCCGACTTTAGCGGTTTTTCCTTGTTGCAGCAGATATATGGCCTAGGTCTAAATCAAAAAGGATATGATTTTTTTTATAAATGTAGGATCCGCTCTAATGAAACACGTCTTTTATTTTCACAAGTTATTTAATTTTATTTTCTAGTAATTTACAGCCAATCTTCCTCGTTCAGTAGTTTGTCTACTCCTGTTGATCTGTCCTTTGTTCGTTCGTTTGTACATGTCTGTCTTTCCTAAGGGATCCGTTAGTTGCTGTTATTGTTTTTCGTTATGTCTTATTCGTTGGTGATTCCTGTGTTTAGTGTAATGTTCGTTTGTCTGGCCAACCCCACATTCGGCTATCCTGGCGGTTATTCGGCCCGAATGAAACGTTTAACTCCACTTCTTCATACGCTCAGCAGCGGTGACCGTCGTTTCAGGCCTCTCATGCTCACCAACTTTCTGAACGCCGTATCTGCCGTGATTGTTAATGCTGGTAACCTTATACGGCCTAAGTACTTGGGTCTTAATTTCATACCTGCGTCAAACTGAGTGCGCTTGATGGCGACTAACTCGTTCAATTTGTACCCCTTCTCTGGTGACCGCTTCTTGTCGAAGTACTTTTTATTTTCCTGTTGTATCTGTTTAATCTTGCCGCGGGCTTCTTCTCGTACAGCGTCTCGGTCGAATTCTAGCGTACCCAATCTCTCCTCCTCCAGCAGCTCCTGAAAATCTGGATACCCTGTGGTACACATTTCAAGATCAGCCAGTACACGAAACGGACTGAACTTCTCCATGGCGTAGTATTGTTAATCACCTACTGAACACGATCCACGTACCAGTTCTGTGAACTTCCCACGCATAACTTGGAACGATGATTTTATGAATCCTCTCCACCTGTCCGCTCCCACGTGGAGCCCCAGTGGCTGTGACAAGATGTTAGATTTCCTCCTTTTTGCAGTAATTGCTGAAGGCGCCATATGTGAATGGCGTTCCTATGTCGGTTTTCACTCTCTAAGGACTGCCGAACGTAGCCGACTGTTTCCTCAGCTTCGGATACAGCCAGACGAATTTGGAGAATGCATCTACTATGACAAGTATGTGATTATACTGCTTATGTGTTGACTCCATGGGCCCGACGTGGTCCATGTGAAGAGTTCCTAGTGCCGCAGCAACAACAGCAGCAGCCGAAACAGCAACAACAACAGCAGACACAACAGTAACAACAACAGCAGTAGAACAAGCCAGGGAAGGTGCGAGTTCCACCCATCAATACATAGAAGATGGAGCTCAAGGACACCATAGAACTGTGTAGGGACTCGACGACGGAATTCTTTTCTTTCACCCCAAAAGGGGGAAAAGTTGGAAACGATGCTCTTGAAAGAGATGGAACCGTCCACCGAGCCGGAGGAGCTCCTTAAGACCCTCCAAAAAATTAAGTGCGACGGTCTCACTTTTGTAGGGGTTAAGAATTTCACCACAGCAAGGGCCAAAAGGGAGAAGCGGAAACTACCATTCTTCCTGGTTCAGCTGTATCAGAGTCCTAGCCTACCAGGTTGTCTCATGGGAATGTCCTTTAGGTAAGGAGGGAGTGGCAGATAAGGGTCAGCTCACAGGTGTACTATGCAAGAATTCGGGATATACCGCAAACTATGGGGGTTCTTCTGAGATTCAATGCATCTTGCTCTCTATCCAGGGGCAGGTGGGGCAGCTACAGCACCAGTTACAAGAGCAGGCGACCCATATGGACAGGATCTACGCGCTTATACCTAGCCTAACGCATCTTCAATTGTGATGGGTACGACGGCAATTGAAAATCCCTTGAAGATTCTGGCGGTGAATGTAAATTCATTGATTAGGATCGAACGAAAAGAATCGCTCTGCAAGTTACTCGACGACCAAAGCCCTGATTTGTGTGTCTTTAGCGAAACTAAGCTAACCCAGAAACGCAAGATACGGCATAAAAATTATATTATAGAAAGAAGGGACCGACCCAACTCCACTCAAGGAGGAGATGTTGCGATCTTCATTGGTAAAGAACTTAGATACAAAGCCGTGTACAGTGGTGAAGTGCGAAGGTTCCAGGGGCTAGAAGCGTGTATTGTGTACATCCCTCTTCGTAGTGGAAAGAAGATGTACGTGGTCGCGCTTTATGCTACTGAAGCAGCTCAATCTACTTTATTTATGTCAGAACTCTAGACATTGTTTCGATGCCTAAGGCTGGAGTCAGGGGAGAATTATTTCCTCATGGCCGGAGAACTAACCGCTAAGCATAAAGATTGAGGAAGTAACACACCAAATCCTAGAGGGTACTCACTATTGGTGGGGTTAACACAATGTCGAGTTTCGGCTCGATTTGAAGGCTACAGATAGTCCGTCGTTTACCAGAAGGGGCTCCTATATAGATCTCATGCTGTCCGACGAACGCTTAAAACTGGCCGACGTGAACGATAAACTGTATGCGCACGTTTGTGTATAACGATTTTTCCCAACGAAATTGCGGAATTGAAAAAGTTTGTTCAAACATACTCCTGTAACTACAGTAGGACTCGTTGGACTCGCTTCTCCCGAGACTTGACAAGAGCACTCTCCTCGAACTCGCTCTACCCACCGTCCAATAGGAATCTGACAGACGAAGAGATTGACAGGTACCTTAAACAAATGGACGAGACAATCAAACGAACGATGGACAGTACGATACCTCGATATCGACCAACTGACAACATGTTCCGCAATGCAATAATCGACGCACTGCACGAACAAAAAAGTAGGCTGCGTAATTTATGTTTCTCTGAAATAAAATATGTTGGGCACCTAATCATAAATAAAGGTATACAGGTCGATCCGGATAAAACTGCTGCAATTTCAAATCCATTAGAACTTACAAATTCTAAACAGTTTACATGATTCCTTCCAATTTCTTCATGGTACCGAAGTTTTATAAACAAATGTTGCTAACGTGTCCAAATTCAGTGCAGTCTGGTTATAATAACGATTTTAGTTTTACTGTCTTCACTCCAGAGTTGAAGTCCATAATTCCAGATAGGTTTAATTATGGTTTTGTTTATAAGTAATTTTTTGTCCGTTGTTAGTTTAGTGTCGGGTCTCAACATCCAGTACAGCTGTCTGTACTCAAATTGTCCTTAATTTGATTACGTTTTTGGGTTATATGGTGGATCCATGTCAGTTTGCTGTCATATGTATTTCTAAGTATTTTGCTTTGTTATCCATTTGTACGATTTACTGGATACTGTTAAGTTTGGAGCATTGTTGGATTTATTTGTAGTGTACATTACTTGAAAAGTTTTGTGTTTATTTATCTATATTTCCCAGTTATGAAAGAACTGAAGTATTTCGCTTAAGAGCGTTTGAAGAGTATCAACCACATTTGTGATATATTTGTGTGAGTAGAGTTCTATAATGTCATCCGCAAAAGTTGGTAGTTGTAAGTTTTGAAATTTAGGTGTTGGTATGTCTGCTGTATAAATGAGGTATGAAATATGATATATAGGTCTCTTGTGGTACATCAGCATCTATTTTCTGTATCGTTGAACACTTGCCTTTCTGCTTTACAAAGTCACGTAAAATACAAGGTCACGTAACTCCTGACGAGTTGGTAAATATACGTATATATCTTCTGGCTTACATTATGAATAAGGTTTTCTGCCAGTCTTTTGATACGTACGCAAAGACTGCTGCGCAGTAACGTCTGTGTTTCATGTCAGTAGTGATTTTATCGACAACCCCATATTAGAGAATAATATTTAAACAAAAAAATGAAACTAAATTCGTTTTTCAAACCAAAACTTCACTTTATTCACCTTAACAGCGCAAACTAAAAAGTTAGAAACATTGTTTTTATTTTCATTTCAAATTGTTTTACCATGAAGAATCACTCTCGCTGAGAAGATTTGGGCGCCATCGTTTTCATGCAAATCGTTTTCAGGAGGCAGTGTAGCCGCACAGCTTCTATCGGAAGAAATCGCAGTTTCTTCTGTGGTAGCTCAGGATAGCTCGTTATAACCGGGTCAGGGGAAATGAGTAATAGGTTCAGAATGTAATCCATTGATTATTCGTGACTAAATTGTCCAGATAAGCCCATTTTGTAACTTTTTTATTCTTATTCCGGTCTTCCTGTGCCTCTTCTGACAGTTGACCATTGCATTACATATTTTTCCATCTACCATTGGGGTGGCCGTGGTGTAGTGGTAACATCATCGCTTGTCACGCTGTTGATTGACGGTTCGAATCCTGATGTCAAGAATCATCTATTTATTTCGCATGAAATAAATAAAAAAGTCGAACACTTGCGAAAGCTAAGTCAACTCTACTGTGAAAGCATAACACTGGCAGTAGGGTGGTCATATGGCTAAAATGCAACTTGATCGTGATGATGACATCAGGAGGACGGAAAAAAATACTGTGAATCATAAGCAACGACAATAATAGCGAAAACAAACAAAATACTCCCCAGTTATCTGGACAGCAACCTTGGAGTTTACAGAAACTTAATACCACCTGAGTTTCAAACTACACCACTCTGTCTTTCTCTCTGTCTCTTCCCCTTTCCACAAAAACGCACGTGTTCTAAAAAATGAGTATAAGGGTATTCATAAAATTCTCTAACAAATTGTATTCTTATTAGTCTACATAGCTTTGTGGACAAAGGTCTCGGATTTTGCCATAGAAGTACATATTGTTTAGATGCAAGATCTCCAATCACTAGACGTAAAGGCACTAGCGACGTTAGAAATATGCTGGAGTCTATATACGATTCGTTTTCAAACTTTTGTTTAAACGGAGTCAGTTCCGAACTCTCATCGAAACCCAACATTAAAATTAAATGTAAATTATATAACTCGTCTTGACTTGACTTGACTTGACTTAACGCATCTATAAATTTGCTTATTATACACTTTAATCTCTCGATTAGGTGATCAAGCAGAAGCGGTTATCGAACCTCGCATCTGGAAGTACCTGAAATAAAAGCATTTTGTGAATAGCACTGCTTTTTTCCTTTAGTACTTTGTGGTAAGCCGGGAACCTTTCTTTATCTTTCGACCTAATGACTTCATATTGATGTCTAGACAGGTTTGTCTCTACTATCATAGAAAGAGCATCTTTCATTTCTCTGAAACGTTTTTCCTCATATGTACGATAAGCATATCTACCTGCTCTTATTGGTGAAGATGTAGTTACCTCTTTTATCAACTTTGAAGCTTCCATTAAGCCAGAGATCTTAAAGTCATTGAGTTGTATATGAAAGTTCGAGCAACGATACCTTCGATCTAATTTTCTCAGTTAGTTTACGCTTGCTTCTGTTAGAACTTATATTAAACAATTCCCTTTTGGTGATAAATTAATTTTTTTCCAAATTTGATTAGCAATTTCAAATAAAAATGCACTCACACAAAAACACCAATCATTTTTAAAGTAGCAAAAAGCACGAGATTTTTATATATGTATGTATTATACAAATCAAAAAACTTTAAGCTTTTTGAATATATTTTACTTAAATACTGTAATATGCGAGCTACGGCTCGAGTAGATGAAACGTTATTCTGTGAAATTATTTCTTTATTTTCTAGTCTATAGAACAATTCAAGTTCACACTATACTATTCTTCGCAAATTCTTTTCTTACAAGGTCTCTTCCTCCCAAATCACTTTATCTCCTTTCAATTACTTAATTCACAAATCCAAACTAATTACTTCTTCCTATTAACTCTCAACTTTCAATTTATCACAAAATTACAACTTTGCCGATTATCACTTTTCCAATCTCTTCGTGCGGATCGCAAACCAACTGCCTTGCCTCGATCGCCATCTGTCCTTATATAGTCGCATTTCTGATAACCAGAAATTCTAGCAAATTCTTCGACCACTGGAACAAGAAAATTCTGATGTAATAATTCCAAGATGACAGCTGCAGCCAATAATCTCTTGCGGTTATAATTCTCTCTTAATTCCTCGACGACGTCTTAGACATAATCCGTAAACGAACCTCGAATGAAAAGACACTTCGGAATGTGTTGCCTGTTTGAGGGCGTAGTTATTATGCTACATTATGTTACACTGCCCCCCTCTTAGACTTGTTCGTCCCGAACAAGAGCGTCCTCACTTCGGCCATTGTATCGACTCAGTCGGTTCACATGAACTACTTTCATTTTGGCCCTTGGTCCTCGCTGGATGCGGTAGACAACATCGTTGATGCGGGTTACTATTCTGTAGGGACCCTCCCAGTTCTGCTGCAATTGAGGTGATTTCACCTTTTGGCGATGGGGATTATACAGCCACACTAGATCTCCTTCCTGGAATCCTGACTTTGTTGCCTTGGCATCATACCTGGTCTTCATGCGGTCGCTCGTTATCTTAATCTGGCTTCTGGTCCTTTGGTGTATGTCCCTTAGCCTTTCATTAAGGTCCGCCACGTACTCTTCTTCATTTCTGGGCTCATTGGTAGGGGATCCAAATTTCACCTCACTGCGTAACCGAGCTATTCCACCAGAGTAGTGCTATGCACGGCACTTCTATAGGCCATCAAAAACAAGGGAATCTGCCGGTCCCAATCCCGTTGGTAGTCACCTACGACCTTCGAGAGATGTTTGTCCAAAGTCCTATTGAAACGCTCCACCATACCGTCCGACAGTGGATGAAGCGGGGTTGTCCGTGTCTTTTTGATTCCGAGTAGTTGACACATCTCTTGGAAGATTCTTGCCCCGAAGTTAGGCCCTTGGTCGGAATGCAATTCCAAGGGAACACCGAATCTGCTCACCCAATTGTAGACGATCTGCTCCGCCACGGTTCTGGCTTCCTGGTTAGGGATCGGAAACGCTTCCGGCCACTTACTGAAGTAGTCCATTACTATGAGTATATACCGATTACCATTGTCGGTTTCCGGGAAGGGTCCTGCGATGTCAATGGCTATTCGTTCGAAAGGAGCTCCCATGTTGTATTGGTGCATCTTACCTCGAGTTTTGATTCTCGGACCCTTGCTAGCTGCACACACGTCGCATTTTCTGCACCAGTCTTCGATATCTTCCTTCGCTTTTAACCAATAAAAACGTTCTTGTACCTTTTCTAGCGTCTTATTCACTCCCAAGTGGCCTCCGGACACCCCGCCATGCATTTTCTGTAACACCTCCTTGACCCTCGTCCCCGGCACGACAAGCTGCATCACAAACGACTTTCCGTCGGAGGATTCCCATTTTCTTCTCAGAACACCTTCTTGGACATGGAGGGAGTCCCACTGCGCAAAATATGCCTTTAAGGTCGGGCTTCTGTGAGAGATGTTCTTATGATCCGGTTTCTCCATGTTCTCCTTCCAGGCCAGAATCGGCTCGATATCCGGGTCTTCCTTCTGAGCGTTCCGGATCTCATCTACGCTCCAGCCGGCGATAGGTTCGGCTCTCAGTCTTTGGATGGAAACCAGCTCCCGTTCTTCCTGACGCGCACAATGTTTACAATCCGTTCTGCATGGTCGCAGGGACAGTGCATCCGCATTAGAGTGGAGCCTTCCTTTACGATGCTGTATTTCGTAGTCGTAGATTTGCAGCCTTTCGATCCATTTTGCGGCCTGACCCTCAGGACTCTTGAACTGTAATAGCTGCATGGTCTCTGCGAAGAACGAACTTCCTCCCATAGAGGTATTTGTGAAAATGCTTCGTAGCCAAGATCAAAGCTAGAAGTTCCCGCCTTGTCACGCAGTAGTTCTTTTCTGGCTTAGAGAGCACCTTGCTGAAGTACGCAACCACCTTCTCTTGGCCATCATGCACCTGGGAGAGTACGGCTCCTACCCCGACATTACTAGCATCTGTATCTACAATGAACGTTTCCCCGGGAGTGGGGTAAGCTAGTATCGGGGCATCGCATAGCCGTTGTTTAAGTGCCTTGAAGCTCTTAACGCACTCAATTGACCAGTTGAATTGTTTTCCCTTTTCCGTCAACTGGTGCAGGCTCTTTGCGATCCCGGCAAAATCCTTCACGAACCGTCTGTAGTAGGTGGCTAGGCCCAGGAAGCTCCTTAGTTGGTGTTTATCCTTGGGGACTGGCCAGTTTTTCACCGCTTCGACCTTCTCTGGATCGGTTCTCACTCCTTTCGCTGAAATTATGTGCCCCAAGTACTTGACTTCCGCTCTAAACAGGGCGCACTTCTTGGGGTTGAGCTTCAGGTGGGTACTTCGAAGCCTTTGAAACACATCCCTTAGATTGTCTCGGTGTTGCGCAGATGTTTTTCCTACGACGATGACATCATCCAAGTATACCAAACAGGTTTTCCATGTTAACCCTTGCAGGACACATTCCATCAATCGCTCGAAAGTCGCCGGAGCATTGCACAGCCCGAATGGCATTACCGTAAATTGCCATAGCCCATTTCCTGTGGTGAAGGCGGTTTTCTCCCGGTCTTCTGGATGGATCTGTACCTGCCAGTAGCCACTCTTCAAGTCGAGAGTGGAAAACCATCGGGCTCCTGATAGTGTGTCTAACGTGTCGTCAATCCGTGGCAGAGCATAGCTGTCTTTCTTGGTGACGTAGTTGAGCTGCCGATAGTCCACGCAGAACCGCGTGCTGCCATCTTTCTTCTTAACCAGTACATCCGGTGATGCGCACGGACTTTTGGAACTTTCAATCAGACCTTCTTTCTCCATTGCCGACACCATCTCTGCAACTTCTGTCTGCTTTGCCAATGGAAGGCGCCTAGCAGGCTAACGAATTGGTCTAGTATTCTCCGTCCTGTGAGGCAAGTACATCAGCGTGCTCATTGATAAGATTCTCTGCCATAGTTTGCTGCTCCTGATTCAGCTCACTGGACTGGAGAATCGTCTTTCTCGTTTCCGCTGTCCAAGCTGATGGGAGACTTTTTGGAGCATCACGTTCAGATATTGTTGCGACGGCGGTAATCGGCGTGCATTTCCAGTCACCTCCCCTCGCCTTAGTTTGACAGTGTGTGGCCTCGCGTTCAAAACTCTCACTGGAAAAATGGTGTTTTTTGGTTCGACTAACGTCTTTCCCACGATGTAGTTTTGAGAATGCTTCTCTGGGTCTGGTTCTACTATGTAGAATCGGTGGCTCCCAAGATCATCTTCCAGCTTCGTCTAAATTATTGTCTCTGAAGACGGCGGCAAAACTTCGTCTTTGCTGATGACTGTCCTGAGAGTTACGGCATTCTCGTTTCCGTACACCATCGGAATCTCCACATTTCGATACCTCAGTACTTGCATCCCGATGTCCAAGATTACTTCATTTGCTTCATGAAGTCTATTCCGATGATGCACTCGTCGCATATATCTGCCACCAGAGACGCATGGGAGAACGTCAGTCCCGCCAGAGTAATCGTAAGACGAACTTCCAAAAACACCTTCGAAATTTTCCCTGTTGCAGTCTTCAGGCAGTAGCTGTTGGTGTTGTGCAGCCATGAGCTTCTGACGATATCTTTTCTTACAATGGCATTCGAAATACGGCAACGAAGAATTCGTTAACCTAAAAAATGGATATCAGAGTAGTCACTGACTTCTCTTTCTTGGGGATCCTCTTCGCATAGATCTGGCCTGTGATCCATGGTTTCTTCCTCTATGGTATTCATATATATTTCCATTTCGTTATTATTTGGATGTACCACATCAGTTTGCACGTCCGCCTGTACATCAGTGTAGAAATTGTATTGTTGCAGATTTGAGGATTTGTTTTGATCGTGTGTGTTCCGGGTTTGGAAGGATTGTTTTAGACTGTAATGAGGATTATTATTTTTTGCGCGACTACTTAGGAAATTTGCTAAAGACCACGGCTTTTTGTTTATGCTTTTCTAATGCACTGTTATTTAAGCTTTGAGTTTATGACTTTTTTGTTTTTGTTCTGTGCATTTTATATTTTGATTTGATGCCAGCTTTTGGGTTCAAATGCACCCCTGTGTGACATGGATTTTAAGTACTCGTAAGTCAAGTCGGTTGAACAGATTTTTTTTCTAGGAGTTTGGTAGTTGGTAGCTAGCTGATGCTATTTGATTGCGTCTTTACCAAGTTTTGGAATAGATATTATTTCAGCGATTTTCCACACTCTTGGAAAGTATTTGTGTCGCATAACCACATTAAATACATTTTAAATGCAAATAACTGCAATGTTTGTGAGTTAATTTATGATTTTACCAATAATCATGTCATCACCTTGGGTTTGTGTTGTTTTCTATTTCAGAGATAAGTTTTTTAATTTAATTTTCGTTAGTTTTCTGATATTTGTGTTGCTTATTTTTGTGTTAGGTTCCATAGGAGTGTCAATAGTCTTCTTGTTATTTTTAAAAATTCTCTCGTGGGAATTTAGCATTGGGCAATTTTCGTAGCTTGAAGTGCCTAGTGATATCCAAAATTTCACATACTCGTTACAGGGTGAGCCTGCTCAAAAATGAACATGATTCTCCCCATGCGAGTTCGGAAGAGAGAGGTTCTCGTTTTGCGTTTTTGATCATCAGAGTTGTTTCCCAGCTTTGTTCGAGTTATTTTTTATTATTTTTATAATTTTATTATGTTATATTATTTTTAATATATAACAAATTATATTTTATTAACATAATAATAAAACATACGATTGTTAACTATTTGCCTGAACATACAAATTATTTACTTTGAGTGGAGTGGTGTAGTGGTAACATCATCGCTTGTCACGCTATTGGTTCACGGTTCGAATCCTAATGCCGAAATCATCTATTTAGTTCACATGAAATAAATAAAAAAAGTCGATCAATTGCGAAAAGCTAAGTCAACTCTACAACGACAATAACAGCGAAAACAAAAAAATACTCCCCAGTTATCTGGACAGCCACCCTTGGAGTTCTGAAACTTAACTACCACCTGAGTTTCAGACCAACTACACCAATCTGTCTTTCCCTGTTTCTTCCACTTTCCAAAAAAAAAAAAATTAAATTTGACACCATCGGTAAACGTCAACTATTTACATGCTGTTACGTACAACATGTGAGACACAGACTTGGTTCCGCTATCGAGGGCCATCAAAGTGACGCCACATGTGTTACGTATGCACAAACATACATATACGTATGTGTCATACAATTGGTTGAGCGATCCATCACAGAGCGTTAGTTACGCAGTACAAGAAGGCAGTTGGCTTCAAAGTAAACATATGTAAGTCTTCATTCATAAACTTTTTTCCATTATTATAAAAGTAAACACAAGAGTGCCTTAAATCATAAGATTGGTATTTTTCCATTATTATAAATTTAAACATAAGAGCGTCGTTTAGTAATAATAAATACATTTTGAAAACAACATTTGGTGTTTTTTTATCGAATACAACATTTGGTGGCCGCGGTGGAATGTTAAGGACAAAGCACAGATAATAAACTACCCAGATGTCTCATTCATATGGGAAGAAGTGATATGTATATGAAAACAAAATTCACTAAAAAAAAAGCTTTTTAAAAGCTTAAACTTCTTACAAAAGGGAAAAAATCAGAACACAGAACATTTGTTTTTTCTGCTCACTTTTTAGTCCATCACTCACGCATACTCTTGTTCTTCACTGCAAAAAAGAAACAAAAAAAATATTTTGTGCGCTGTGGTCACGGAGTTCTGATGCCAACACGTTGTTAGGATGGATATGGAGTATCTGTATAGATCGTATATATATATATGTGCAAATGGTTGGGCTTATGTTGTGTGCTTGTAATTTTGTCTGTATGTATGTACCTTATTTTCAGCACTTGATTAAATAAATAAAAACTCTGTAAACTTTGTGGACACAAATTTGCTCTGAAAATGGGTTTTGCATACTGCATTTTATATTTATGCACTTATAATAACTGATCACTGCTCTTGGCCTACTTAAGTGAAGGTGACTATTTTCCAAATTATTATAAAAAAACTAACTAACTGAACAAAATAATCATTAACTTAAATTAGGTTAGTATTAAATTGCACTTTAATCATAACATACATTGAACCAATTCGGAAAATGTATATTTGTTGCCTTTACGAGTATACATTCTTTGATTATATTTATTTTCTCTTAAGTTAGATGTTTTCGAAAGTATTCAGAAAATATTTGTACATGAAGGCGGCATACTTTAAAATCTTTTTCTGACGGCTATAAGGGAACCGTATTTGTAAACTTTGTGGACACAAATTTGCTCTTAAAATGGGTATGAATTGAGTTTTGCATACTGCATTTTATATTTATGCCCTTATAATAACTGATCACTGCTACTTAAGTGAAGGTGACTAATCTTCGAAATTAGTATAAAAAAAACTAACTAACTTAACAAAGTAATCATTAACTTAAATTAGATTAGTATTAAATTGCAGTTAAATCACCTTAACTGAAGTAGTTTCCAGGGGACACGAACGAGGACGTGGCAGGATATCGACCCCCACCCTCCCAACCTCCCAATAATCACTATCAATTTATCTGTCGACTTTAGCGTTCATTACATTTTGCAATTTTTTTATTTTATTTCTGGAAATTCTACTTTTATTTAAATTCTTATCAAGGACCCATTTACAATTTGTCCAGAGCAATACCACTATTAGGAAATTTATTAGATTAATTTTGTGGTCATAACATACATTGAACCAATTCGGAAAATGTATATTTGTTGCCTTTATACATTCTTTGATTATATTTTCTTTTAAGTTAGATGCAAAAGGTAGTTTTCGAAAGTATTCGGAAAATATTTGTACATGAAGACGGCATACTTGAAAATATTTTTCCGACGGCCATAAGAGAACCGTATTTTCTTTTGAATTTTCATATTCTTTTAATTTTATCAATGCTTCCGTTAGATTGAAATTCTGCTTGTCCTTTGACATTTCTTTAGCACAATTTTCACAGATTGTGTTCATTCTTTTTATTGTTTTAAAGAAGCAGTATCCGGCAAAGTATCTTGTAGCAAGGTCGTTGACCTGCGGTACCTTGACTGATATTGCGTCTTCTTCTGGTGGATTAACTATATTGTTCGTATTCATGTTATTTTCAAAACATTCCTCATTCTTAAGAATATCGTGATTCTGTGATAGCTCTTGGGTATTCATGTTATTTTCAAAACATTCCTCATTCTTAAGAATGTCGTGATTTTGTGATAGCTCAGAGATAAGTTTTTTAATTTCATTTTCGTTAGTTTTCTGATATTTGTGTTGCTTATTTTTGTGTTAGGTTCCATAGGAGTGTCAATAGTCTTCTTGTTATTTTTAAAAATTCTCTCGTGGGAATTTAGCATTGGGCAATTTTCGTAGCTTGAAGTGCCTAGTGATATCCAAAATTTCACATACTCGTTACAGGGTGAGCCTGCTCAAAAATGAACATGATTCTCCCCATGCGAGTTCGGAAGAGAGAGGTTCTCGTTTTGCGTTTTTGATCATCAGAGTTGTTTCCCAGCTTTGTTCGAGTTATTTTTTATTATTTTTATAATTTTATTATGTTATATTATTTTTAATATATAACAAATTATATTTTATTAACATAATAATAAAACATACGATTGTTAACTATTTGCCTGAACATACAAATTATTTACTTTGAGTGGAGTGGTGTACTGGTAACATCATCGCTTGTCACGCTATTGGTTCACGGTTCGAATCCTAATGCCGAAATCATCTATTTAGTTCACATGAAATAAATAAAAAAGTCGATCAATTGCGAAAAGCTAAGTCAACTCTACAACGACAATAACAGCGAAAACAAAAAAATACTCCCCAGTTATCTGGACAGCCACCCTTGGAGTTCTGAAACTTAACTACCACCTGAGTTTCAGACCAACTACACCAATCTGTCTTTCCCTGTTTCTTCCACTTTCCAAAAAAAAAAAAATTAAATTTGACACCATCGGTAAACGTCAACTATTTACATGCTGTTACGTACAACATGTGAGACACAGACTTGGTTCCGCTATCGAGGGCCATCAAAGTGACGCCACATGTGTTACGTATGTACAAACATACAAATACGTATGTGTCATACAATTGGTTGAGCGATCCATCACAGAGCGTTAGTTACGCAGTACAAGAAGGCAGTTGGCTTGAAAGTAAACATATGCAAGTCTTCATTCATAAACTTGGTATTTTTCCATTATTATAAAAGTAAACACAAGAGTGCCTTAAATCATAAGATTGGTATTTTTCCATTATTATAAATTTAAACATAAGAGCGTCGTTTAGTAATAATAAATACATTTTGAAAACAACATTTGGTGTTTTTTTATCGAATACAACATTTGGTGGCCGCGGTGGAATGTTAAGGACAAAGCACAGATAATAAACTACCCAGATGTCTCATTCATATGGGAAGAAGTGATATGTATATGAAAACAAAATTCACTAAAAAAAAAGCTTTTTAAAAGCTTAAACTTCTTACAAAAGGGAAAAAATCAGAACACAGAACATTTGTTTTTTCTGCTCACTTTTTAGTCCATCACTCACGCATACTCTTGTTCTTCACTGCAAAAAAGAAACAAAAAAAATATTTTGTGCGCTGTGGTCACGGAGTTCTGATGCCAACACGTTGTTAGGATGGATATGGAGTATCTGTATAGATCGTATATATATATATGTGCAAATGGTTGGGCTTATGTTGTGTGCTTGTTATTTTGTCTGTATGTATGTACCTTATTTTCAGCACTTGATTAAATAAATAAAAACTCTGTAAACTTTGTGGACACAAATTTGCTCTGAAAATGGGTTTTGCATACTGCATTTTATATTTATGCACTTATAATAACTGATCACTGCTCTTGGCCTACTTAAGTGAAGGTGACTATTTTCCAAATTATTATAAAAAAACTAACTAACTGAACAAAATAATCATTAACTTAAATTAGGTTAGTATTAAATTGCACTTTAATCATAACATACATTGAACCAATTCGGAAAATGTATATTTGTTGCCTTTACGAGTATACATTCTTTGATTATATTTATTTTCTCTTAAGTTAGATGTTTTCGAAAGTATTCAGAAAATATTTGTACATGAAGACGGCATACTTTAAAATCTTTTTCTGACGGCTATAAGGGAACCGTATTTGTAAACTTTGTGGACACAAATTTGCTCTTAAAATGGGTATGAATTGAGTTTTGCATACTGCATTTTATATTTATGCCCTTATAATAACTGATCACTGCTACTTAAGTGAAGGTGACTAATCTTCGAAATTAGTATAAAAAAAACTAACTAACTTAACAAAGTAATCATTAACTTAAATTAGATTAGTATTAAATTGCAGTTAAATCACCTTAACTGAAGTAGTTTCCAGGGGACACGAACGAGGACGTGGCAGGATATCGACCCCCACCCTCCCAACCTCCCAATAATCACTATCAATTTATCTGTCGACTTTAGCGTTCATTACATTTTGCAATTTTTTTATTTTATTTCTGGA
This sequence comes from Pocota personata, assembly GCA_963082735.1. NCBI lineage: Eukaryota > Metazoa > Arthropoda > Insecta > Diptera > Syrphidae > Pocota > Pocota personata. Next base: position 91,070,312 of record OY720431.1, read on the forward strand.
AATTCTACTTTTATTTAAATTCTTATCAAGGACCCATTTACAATTTGTCCAGAGCAATACCACTATTAGGAAATTTATTAGATTAATTTTGTGGTCATAACATACATTGAACCAATTCGGAAAATGTATATTTGTTGCCTTTATACATTCTTTGATTATATTTTCTTTTAAGTTAGATGCAAAAGGTAGTTTTCGAAAGTATTCGGAAAATATTTGTACATGAAGACGGCATACTTGAAAATATTTTTCCGACGGCCATAAGAGAACCGTATTTTCTTTTGAATTTTCATATTCTTTTAATTTTATCAATGCTTCCGTTAGATTGAAATTCTGCTTGTCCTTTGACATTTCTTTAGCACAATTTTCACAGATTGTGTTCATTCTTTTTATTGTTTTAAAGAAGCAGTATCCGGCAAAGTATCTTGTAGCAAGGTCGTTGACCTGCGGTACCTTGACTGATATTGCGTCTTCTTCTGGTGGATTAACTATATTGTTCGTATTCATGTTATTTTCAAAACATTCCTCATTCTTAAGAATATCGTGATTCTGTGATAGCTCTTGGGTATTCATGTTATTTTCAAAACATTCCTCATTCTTAAGAATGTCGTGATTTTGTGATAGCTCTTGGGTAAGTATTATTTGTTCTTCTATATCACTCCGCAAAATAGCATTCCAATCCACCTGCAGATATTCCAAATAGTCTTCTTAGCAGTTGGAACATTTCGTTTTGAATAAAAATGTTATCGATATAATTTTGGCTAGCAGGAAGTTAAATTCGGAAACACTTGATTATGTTTATTAATATTCCGCGCTCTTATTTTACCAAATAAGTTCTCTAACGGATCTTGATTAAATTTATTTACATAAATGTAATATAAATCATTATGATCCATGAATAATGGTCTCTTATTCTTAAAACGCCAAGCCTTTGAATCAAAATGATCTATTTCTTGCGTTTGTGGGTTCGATATTTAATATATAATCCTTCATTTCTTGTATAAAAAGCATATTTCGATCATTCCGTATAAGTGCTGGTTTTCCATTTAATAGGTCGAAAAGTCGATCCATTTTTTTTTTTATAAATTCAGCTGTAGATTTTGCAAACTGGGCTGCATGACTTGGAAATTTGTTGAGTTTTATTAAAGCTTCAATGCCGCAGGCTACAGATCTGCTTAGAACTTGTGCAGCCAACTTCACGTTAATTTTCTGGAACTCAGTAGGATCAATGTGTGCCGATGTAAGTTTTGGACATATTTTGGTAGTATTACTTTTTTCTGTGTTATAAAGGTATTCAATTATCTTCCAATTAACAATTCCATCAAAGTGGTCAAATTGTATTTAAGTAAGTTGTTCCGAATACTCTTTATAAGTTGAGGAATATCATACATTCCATATATGAATTTATTTTTGTAAGTGATAACTTCACTTTTTTCACAAGTTTTTTTAATTTAAATTAAGTTTACTATATAAACTACAATTTGTGGGTCCTTGATCACAGCAAATAGCTCTAACGGTTAGTTTCAGCTCCGCGCATATATCAAGACAATTATATACCTCAATCTCAAGTTGTTTCATAGGTATATTGCTTGCACGACTTTTTTTTCTTTTGGTGATAATGTCGAAGTTATTTTCTTTGTTTCCCCTAGAACATTTATATTTATTCCAGGTGACAGACTTTTAATCTTAATCCACCTATGTAATGAAGACGGGTGCGGCAAGTGTAGTCCGAGCTGATCCCGTAAAAAGTTGTATCCGGAAGACGAACGGAAAAAAATGCACTGCGAAATCCACTTCTCCTCTTCGGTGTATTTTTTTGTACTCTCAGATAGAATGAGCTTCGAAAATGTCTTAGTATTTGGATCAATACCAAGCAATAAATCAATTTTCTCTTGGATACTCTGCTTTTCACGCACTCTGCAGCAAATTTATTTTCGATTCAATTTCTTAAGCTTCTCAATTCTTTTAATATAAATAGATTGCGTTTTTATATGAGTCTCACAGTTGGCGCAAGTAAATTCAACGTTATCATTGAATCTTTTTCTTGATAACCTTTTTGAAGACAAGTTTAGTTCTTCTACTGTAACATCATTCGAATCCAGTACTAATATATTGCAGTTTTCATATGTAACCTTAGCTCTCGTTGGATCAAAACAAATGAACTCGTCATCAGGTATAGCAACACGTTTTAACAAGAGAGAAGGGTAAGCATTTCTTTTTAAATATTTCTTTCCAATAAAGGTATTCTTAAAATGTTTGCTGCATATATAGGGTGTTTTAAGGCTTTTTATATGTTCCCGAGAATCCTCTGCTAAAGCTAGCCATTCATCGTATTTAACTGTTCCTTTTTTAGGAAATGTAAATAATTTTCCATCAGGCAATTCAATTTTGGTTATAGAACAGTGTGCAATTGCGCACTTCGTTCTTTTCCAGGACATTTTTTCCTTGGAGACAATTTTCTTATGCCTTTTAATTTTTTAGTATATGTATGTAATATATATGTATGTTACTTACCACATTTATATGCAGAATCGAGGGATCGAGTTGGGATTGAGTTGAGATTTCTACACACCGAGTGGAAAGATTGAAAAATTCAAACGAGGTTGAACTGAGAGATAAGTATAGCAGACATTCTGCTTTTGATTGTGTTAGTGTTCTGTTGTGTTGGATTCGTTATCTGAAATCACACACACACAGAGACAACATGTCACTTCAACCCCTCAACCCAGGTATACATGCATTTTCCTAACTCGATCCGGCTCTGTTAGCTGAGTCGAGTTGAATCAATCCTATTTAAACTCGATCTGCGTTTATATGAATTTCAACCCGAGTTGAAGTTGGATCAAGTAAGTAATTAACCTGAAAATCTAAATGATTGATATTCGAGCAAAATCTCTCAAACCTTCTCTTCATATACAACGCATACGCGTTTACAAAACTTCCATTCATGAACATTTATTCTTTTGCTGCGGTGGTATGGAAATCACACCGTCATGCATCTTCAAGCCCCTTCCCTCATACCCCATTACACTTCATCACCTCGTTCGTTTCCATGTCACAATATACGATGAGAAAAAGAACTTTTCCCACACGGAGTGAGGAAAAAGAAAAAGCTTTATTTGTGGTACTTATTCTGAAAGCTCTCTGTCTGCCGGGACGTTGTCTGCCAGGACAAACATATGCTTAATTTTTTTATATGGGCGTGCGACATCTGGGTAGTTTATTATCTGTGATGATAGATAGAGTATAATAATATCCGTTCCAGATGAATTGTAACTTTCCTGTATTTTTAGATATTTTTTTTTCCGGAAATTTGCAATCGCTCAAGTTTTTTGTGAATGTTTTTTTTTTTTTATTTTCATGAACCCTATTGCTGTCACTATCGCGCCCGTCTATTAAAACCTCCTAACGTCTAAACTACTAACAATAAAAGCTACTCATATACAGGGTGGCTGATGAAAGCCGCTACCAAAAAAAAATTTAATAACTTTTTTTCTATTTAATGAATCTGGTTAATTTTTTTTTTTTATTTTGCAGATTGATTTTTAGATTTAACAAAAATGAATAACTGGGACACTGAAACAAGAATTTGGATTGTCCACCGCTATCATGCACTGGAGTCCGTAGTTTCGGTTCAAAGAGAGTATAGGCGCACGTTTGGCGGCAATCCTCCGAGCAGATGGACCATAATGAGACTTGTTAACAATTTTGCCGAGCATGGGACAGTCGAAAGAAGACCTTACCATCGAAACCCTTCAGTTCGGACGGAGGAAACAATCGCTGCTGTAGCTGCTGCCATACAAAACAATCCAAGAGTTTCGACAAGAAGCTTATCTGCTCAAATGGGTATAAGCAGACAGTCATTGGATTTGGACTTAGTCCCATATAAAATTCAAATGGCCAACAAACTGAACGCAGCAGTCTTGCCGATTCGCTTGGAATTTTGCCAGAAGATGCTTCAAATGGTGGAAGAGGACGGAAACATGTTGAACTGTCTTTTTATGTCTGACGAGGCCCATTTCGATTTAAACGGTAACATAAACAAACAAAATTGTCGAATATGGAGTGCTTCCAACCCACAGATACTCCATGAGACGGAATTGCATCCACTTCGTGTCACAGTGTGGTGTGCAGTTTCATCACGCTGCATTGTCGGGCCCTACTTCTTCGAAGAAAACGGTCACACCGTTACGGTTACTGGAGCATGTTGAGAGAGTTTTTCTATCCAGAATTACGCCGAATAAGAATTTCTTTCAACTCTGTGTGGTTTCAGCAAGATGGTGCAACTCCTCACATAGCCCGGCCTGTTATGACAGAATTGCGATGAAAATTTCCCAATAAGCTGATATCCAGAAACTCCACATTCCGTTGGCCCCCCAGGTTGCCTGACCTTACTGCACCTGACTTTTTCTTGTGGGGTTATTGCAAACAGGAAGTCTACAAAGCAAAACCAACAAATTTGAATGAACTAAAGAAATCCATTCGAGAAACAATTGTGGCTATTCCTGTCTCAACTCTCCAAGCAGTAATGAACAACTTTTTGGTAAGATGCCGCACATGCATCAACGAGCAGGGGGCATTTCCATTATTTTTAAAACTAATTAAGCTATATTTAATAAAATTGAATAAGCTTTAACATGAATAAAAGAAAAATGAATTCCATACATTGAAAAAAAAGTTATTTGAGTTTCTTAATGTAGCAAAATTCATCAGCCACCCTGTATATGTACATGATTTTCACACCAGTCATCCAGAAAAAATAACACAAACACTGTTTTAGTGGATGTTTTAAAAAAAACGTTGTACTAGAAGTGGCTCTGGTAAAAGAAAATGTGACAATACAGAATTTTGTGGTTCATGCATACACATAAGCTTTGTTTAGTGACTAAAAAAGTAGTACAGCACAGAACAGCACAAGTTTGTGAAAACTGTCAGAACAGATTAGCACAGAAAATTACAGCCTTGCCACACAAAACTGCTAATTTTGACACTTCTCACAAATGTGTTCTACCTCAAGAGTAGGTGCAGAAAATCGTGTGCTGGACTGAGCGGTACAGAGTCATTGAACAAAAAGAAGAACATTTTTGGACGAAATATTTTCTCATTGAACGCAAAAACCTGTAATTTTTTGTGCTGGACTATGCAGTACAGAGTCACTGAACAAAGCTATTGTGACATATCGCTGAAAAAAAGCTTCCAATTAAATTTCATTATTACTTAAATATTTTTAGATTTGCACTCACAAAAATGAATAGAGTCATCGCAGTCGCATTTCTAAAGTATATGCCCCAAATACTTTAAGGACTTTTGATGATATTATGCCGCCAGGCAAAAAATATGAAACACGGATCTCAATTATTGTATGTATCATACATATAAGTAATTCTTTATTTAAATTTTAAATAAATATTGATGCTGCAGCTGATCTCGGCCTCGTTAATTTTGTATCCGTCATCGGACCTCTTCAATTGACCCGCCTTGTGTGGTCTTTCCGCGTTGGCTTGCTTTTGGAACACGACGGCGCAGTGGGTCGCTCTTGAATTCACTCGACACAGTTTGTAGGTCATTTTCGCAATGGTTTATGTAAATACTCGTAAAGTAACAATCCGGGAATGAATAAAGGCAAACGAATTTGAGGGTACATCAATGATCTTAAGCTTATATCGTCTTTTTTTTTTATTGTATTTATTTTTTTTTATATGAATTCAGAATACGATATTAGTAAAATTATGAACAAGTATTTATATCCAAGTCATATTGTAAAAACAAACTCTTTTTCGTCCACCAAAATATCAGAAGTATAAGAGAGAATTTTTCAGCTCTTGTATCTCACTTAGATTCATTTGCTTTTACTTCTGATTTTGTTTTTGTGTCTGAAATTTAGTTTCATGATTTTGAAATTACTGATCATAATATGCCGGCTGTTATTTATTTTTGTGTAAATTGTAATGAAAACTTTGCTATGGGTAGTGTTGGCTGTTTTGCAAAACAGTATTATGATTGTAATATTTAAAATTTTTATTTTTTGAGTTCTGATATTTTAAAATTAATAATGTAGTCCTCTTTATCCTATGTGTTTATAGATTTCATGGGTTTAATCTTTTGGTTTTTTGGAAGAATTTTCAAACCTTTTCAAATCAAAAAAAAATTATTATTTGAGGGGATTCTAATATAAAATTTTAGAAAGTAGTTACACTGTTTCATCTTATTTGACTTTATTGGCGTCTCATGGCTTAGTCTCCTTTATTAATGCCCTAACTAGATTAATGTCGGGAAAGTACTTAGATCACATTTATGGCTATTTTACCTAGTTACTGTGAAAAATGCACTTTTGATTTGAGGATCACTGACCATTATATGACAAGCTTCCTGGTAAACACCTTGAAAAAAAGTGCCGATGTAATCAGGGTAAATCAAATTGACTTCACAAATCTCAAAATAAATTGTTCTAAGTATTAGGAAGAAGTTTATGCTGAACGAGATGCATCCTTATTAAAAAAGGAGCAGTTGATGAATAGGTAATTACAGGCCTATTTCGCTTCTTTCTTCCATCTTTTTAAACAAAACTAAATTTTTTATTTGGTTCTATTTGGTTTTCAGACTGCATTTTTGTAACAAATAATTTGGAATTTGAATAGGAAAATGCATACAGCTGGCAGATTTCTAATTTTAAACCACTACTATCTACAAACTCCCGTGCCCTGGAATAATATAAGGGTATTCATATCTTCTTTGGGGCGCGCAAATTATAACAAAATTAAAAATTGAAGGCTACCTACTGCGTTTTGTGGATGGTGTTGGATGTGCGTATGGTTCAGAAAAGCCTTTGAATTTTATTTCTGATATAAACTGGGATTTAATTTACTGAACGTTCGGATTGTAGAGCATAATTTGTTGATTAGTTCAAAAACTAAAATTATGTATTTCAGTTTATCAGCGCAAAATTACTTTTGGGCAGATGTTTTCTTCAATGCATCCGAGTGCCAAAAATACCTTCGGATACTTCTATTCTACGCTAAGAAATTTATTTTATTTGCGAATTGTCTGCTCATCGAAACTCTTAAAAACAATTTATTATGGAATTTATAATTACAATATGGTATAACCTGCTGGGGAGGAGCCTACTTTAATTAAATAAAACCTCTGTTGAAAATAATTTTTGTTAGATCAGAAAATCTAGATTTTAGAGAACTTGACAGTCATAATTTGCGAAGTAAATCTCTGTATTCAATCATTGTTCCAATTTTTCACAGTACGGTGTCTCAGATTTTTATTTTTGTGCTGTAGCTCCATATTGCTTATATAAAAAACTTCCTCCGTCTCTTAGAACACTAAGGCTTCATAGTACGTTTGTGAAGTATCTAAAATATTGGCTTTTAAATTTTGATTTTTGAAGCTTGGAATCACTCTTAAATATTATGTCTTAGTATTTTCTCTGATATCTTGTTGTGATAATTGATTGTACTTGCTTTTTTTTTGTCCTTCTTTCCTCTGCTAATTCTTAATGGACCTATTATTGGTCTAAGTGTGTCGGCTCTCAGCTGGCAGCCACGAATCTTTTGCTAATTATTGCATTTTTATATTAATTCTTAGTCAATCTTTTGTTATCCATTAAATACTTTTTTTTTTGCTATAAATAATTATGAAAGTATATCAGTTTTTTATTCAAGGGTCATCCCACCTACTCTTTTTTTATTGTTTATGCTAAAGCTTATTGAAGTGGCATTTAATTCTATTTTTTTTTTAAAGAAATACAAAATGTCATTAATTTTTTCTCTAGGTGAATGTTATATTGAAGCTTTTCCACATTATTGAATTGAAATAAAAATTATATCTATATATCTATATTTATATTGTCATAAGACCGAACATTAAGAATGCTTTCAACTCCGCAAGCTGAAAACACATCGCTATGGGTGTAACAGTAAAATTACTGGAATAAGTTGTCCAAATCAGCAATGAAACCATTTAAATTGTTCGATGGTGACTAGCATCAGTTGGCCTGAGAGGTGGTTCTATGAGGTTCGGCATGAGCTTGGTAGTTGGTGCGGGCTGTAGGAAATAACCCCCAAAAGGAAAATTAAATAACCCCCAAAATTGGGGAATAATTTCACTGTGAAAATGAGAATTTTCCAAATAAAAACGGCGGAAAAACAAAATTCGAGTTGTTGAAATGAGAAATAATAAATTGCGAAATGATCGCAGCGAAATAGCAAAATGCGATTTGTAACATTTCGTTTCATTTTTAATGCAATTTTATTCGATAATTCATTAAACTTATGGCTAGACAAAAAACGCTTAAAACTAGCTTAACTAACTTAACTACTTTATTCTAACTGACTGGCCCTATGCGGGCGCTCTAAAACGATTTGACCCAGGAATTATGTACATAGTTTTATGTATATACAAGAATGGACTCTTTTAGCTCGCTTCTACAACAAAGACAATAATTGTCTTAAGCTTTCAGTACTATTCTCTTGATTCATGATATCATTAAGTTTCATGAAAATCTTACTAATATTCAAAGTTCAGAAAGTAAAGCATATACATTCATAGTATGCGGGAAGGAAGAAATCTGTTTTCTTACTGATGACATAGGATGCAGTGCTTTCTTGATGTGACAAACATTGAGTTTAACATTGTTTTTATTACTTAACTGAAACATTCCTTTCTATGCTCTTTTTACATTATCAGCCTCACGATCTATAAAGTTTTTATTCGTTATACTCGTATCTAAATTTGCAGGATCATATGGAGTTTTCAAATCTGTTGGGTTCCATTCAGGCATCTTAAAATTTGGAGCATGTTGTCACTTTATTAAATGGAATGTATTACGATGAATAATTCTATTTTTCTCATTTTGTTGAACATATCACAGAGGCATATCAAGCAAACCCCATTTTCTCATTTATTTGTTATATTTTAGCACCAACGGCTGCAGCAAATAACCCCCAAAATGAAAATGAAATATCCCCCCAAAATTTGTTTGAAGTTGGGGATTTTGTTCATATAAAATATACCCCCAGAATTGGGGATTTATTTCATGGGTTTTTGGGGACTTATTTCATACTTAAAATTAGGGGTTATTTCATGTTACCGAAATTCAACTATGAAATAAGTCTTCAAATTTGGGGAAGTCAATCGTTGAACGACATACATTCCTTAACATTGCATTCCTTAATAAGGAAAATGTATATGGAGGTGAGGATTTTGCTCATATAAAATAAACCCCCAAAATCCATTTGAAGACTTATTTCATCGTTGAATTTCGTAAGAAAACAGATTTCTTCCTTCCCACGTACTATGAATGTATATGCTTAACTTTCTGAACTTTGAATATTAGTAAGATTTTCATGAAACTTAATATCATGAATCAAGAGAATCGTACTGAAAGCTTAAGGTATCATTTAAAATATTTTCAAAAGTTTGGGCATATGTGGAAGTTTAGCAATAGGACGATTACTTCGTTTTTTGATCCCTTTTTGTGTATCGGGGTTATGAAAGAGGTCTTCGAAACCTGACCAAATTCTCTCTGTAGAAGGGATAGACGAAAAAGGTAAGAAAAGGGTTGGAAGAGCACCTTTTAAGGAATGTGGCGGGAAGACCATCTGAGCCGGATACAAATTCATCACTAAGTTTTTGTAACTTATTTTCGATAAAAATAGGATCAAAGGTTTGAGAAAGAAAAGGGCCAGTGGAAAAGTTAAGTAGGAAATTGAAGTAAGAGGAGTCCGGAAGTTGTCAGTATAAGATTGCTTGAAAAAAGTTGATTATTTGTTTTCGAAAGAGGGAAAACTAGAAATAACTGTCAGATTTTATTTTATAGTTGACGAATTGAGAACAAATTTTAGGGTTGTTTATAAGACTGGCTTACGTCCTATTTAGATAGCGCTGCTAGAGAGAGTTATAAAGCTGGGTAAATTCAAAGTAAGTACCGAGATAGTTGGAATAGTCGGAAAAAGAATTGATGTGAAGAAAAACTGCCCATAACTTGTTTCTTTGGTTACCTAAAGTGCAAAGTCTTCGATTTTTACCAAGGAGGGGATGCAGATAATATTTTATGGCGAGAAAAGGGAACATAGAAAGAAATAGAATTAGATATTTCTCTGTAAAAAATGGAGACGGCATCATTAAAATATAGACTGGTAAACACGAAGGAAGGGAAGAGCTGATAAGATAAGCGTTAATTTTGCTTGCTTTATGAGAGTGAAGAGTTGTGGAAAAATTAAAAAAAGAGGGGTGGCAATTATTAATAGTTGATAGAGAATGGGGGCAAATTAAAACTGAGTTGATAACGTGGAAATAAGACACCACTAACTTACCAAAGACTTGAGTCTGTTAGTCAACCTATGGAGAGACATTCAATAGTCGAGTTGGCATTTGAAGCGTTGAAAAAGGATTGATTATCTGATGGAGTCCACTGCAACTGAGGCAGACAAAAGCCAAAAATAAGTATATCGTCAAATGAGTCAACTGAATCAATTATTAAGTCAATCGCATCGATAGCCTCGAAAAGAATCGTCACCTCGAACAATATTAAAAGTAGAAAAGAATAACTTCTGGTTCTTTATATCGGGGATCAGATTAGATCCAGTTATAGCATAGTTATCGAAAGGAAGAATATGAGATTGGCACAAATCAGCACAGTCTTTCGAGCGAAGGTTACGTTCTGGTAGTAAAGGAGAGGAACGTTGTTATGAGGAGGCGTATGGGACGAATAAAATTGTCGTGGTCCACTCGGCGTCATTGGAGGTGTGCTACTCTTTCAGAGTGTACATAATTACAGAAAGCAGTGTGGTGCGCCACTTTTTGGAGAGACATATTGAAAATCTCATGGTACCTGATGTAAAGGTTCCTGATGCTGATTGGGTCGAATGCCTGCTGGATGGAAAACATGACATGACATGTTTTGGTTTTATCCCCATAACAAACTTAGTCAGATTTATTATATAGATAAGCAAGAAAGAGTTCTATATTCTCGTATATTTTTTTATTCTCTAAACCTAGTTAAATTGACTACAGGAAGCAGAAGGGGATCAGTAATAGGGGAAGAGGAGGAACAAATAGTAAAGTAAAAAGATTGTGTTAGAAGTGGGGTTGGATGAGAGATTGGACAACACATTAGATGTGGGGTTTAGAATATGAGAGTTAATGAAATTAGGTTATTTAACACTAGTTTTGAGAATAAAATTAGGAAACAATTACTAATGTGGTTGATGGCGTAAATGGTTGAAAGGAGACAGTGGTGGGGTCTGGGTTACATTGAAAAAAAAAGCGTTGACGAGCGGCTTCGGTGGCATGGAGACTACTAGTAAATTAGTGGGTGGCTGGATATGGGGAATATATTAGTTTTTAAGTTCCAGTTAGAGTCAAATTTAGGATAGGAGTTGGAAACGGGTCTCGGTAACTTATTCTAGAACTAGGTTGAAAGCTAAAATTAAGCGTATCCTGTTTCTTGGGAGGTTTGTCCGTCCATTTACAGATACGCATCTTTCCTAGATTGAAATTAGCACAGGTAGGATTTCGGAATAGCCATTCATATCCAGACGAGAAGTTGAATTTGAAGTTTCGATTGCTTTTGTGGTGAAACATTTGTATTAGCTGGTGGTGATACCAACATTCTTTTCGAAGAATTTCGTGATCCGAAAAACATCAGCATTATGAAGGGGGCCTTTGATGAGGAGGGTGGTAGCCTGATTGTTTCCTGAACTTAGTTTATCCAGCCTACGCCGCCACTCAGAAGGTGTACTAAAATGTTTGATGAGCTTGCGTGAAGTGGCGACGCTAGGAGTTGGCGTTGAAACTCTTTCGGACTCTTGGGTTGTAAGGGCATCGGGAGATTTTGCAGATTGAAATATCCGCAGTAGTCGAAAAGGTAGAGTTGAGAGTGAGTCGATTTCGGTTTTCCATAATTCAGCCGAAATTGATGTATTGTAGTGGACATTAGGGTTATGATGTGTTTGGATTTTTAAATCGTCAATTTTGTTGTTTACCGTTCCAGTGTGATTCACAATGTCGAAAATAATTGGTCGTGCATCTGCAAGTTCATCACCGACACCGTTGATTCTATCGAAAATTACTTCGAGCATAATGTCAAGCTGGTTGGGAGATGCTTGTTTGTTTGCGGGGGATTAGAAATGAATGTCTATGTCTTCACTCAGGGTGTTTATGGATTCACACATTTTATGTTTGGAGATGATTTGTGTGGAACAATTAGTTTTGAAATTACTCAACGCTGTATTAAGGTAGCGCATGGTGGTTTCATTGTTCATAGAAATTGCTAAAACCAACTCAATCAGCTCGGGAGTTTGTTTGTCAATGTTGATGAGACTGGATTTGATTAGGTCAGTTGAGGTCTGAACCGAGTTGCTTATGGCGTCAACACATCTAAAACTATTTTCTAAATTAGAAAGTTTGTCCGCGATTTGTGAGACTTTTTGATATGAGTGATTTTAGTCACTGACGCACTTTATCGGTAAAAGCACGTGTGAGAGTGAGATGTTCTTGCACTCATCACAAAAAAAGGAGGATGTCATAAAACTCTTTGATGAATACAGCATTTCTTTTATTTAGGCCAACACACATAGCATGGAATGATTTGCCACAGTTTTCCTTAGAAGCAACCCCGTCAGCATTGCTAACAACGATTGGGCAGTTAGTGATTCCGCAAAAACATGGCAATTGTAAAGTCAATGAAAATGTAATCAAAGGAATAACAAACAGCGAGAAATGCAGGTGGGCGATTTTAGGAGAGCCTTAGCGAAAATCAAGGAAATATAGAATGAATACGGAGAGGGTCAAATAGCTATTCATTATTAAGCGGGAATTGCTTTTGGATAAATTTAATGACAAATTAATAATATTATTAACTTACGGTTAAATACACTTTGCTCTAATATGTCCTACCAAGTGCATCGGTGTAGTGGAATAAATACTGGAAGAAAAACAAGTCTGTTCTGCACTATTTTTAGATGTTACTCAAGCCTTTAACAAGGTTTGGCATAAAAGCCTTGAGTATAAAGTGCATAGGGATTTAGCTACAAAGTATTACGAGGTAACAGAGAACCAGAGTCCATCGAAACCCCTGAGGGTTGGCTCCAGACATGGATAGGTCCACTTTCATGTAACAGAAATGCTAACAGGACATGGGTGTTTCCGTTTAGCCTACCCCATCTGTCGTGTTTGAAGTGACACCTCCAAAGAGCATGTATTCTTCTCTGTGCACGATTCCAGCCACAAGGCAAAACACTGCTGATGAAATTGGAAGAAACACTAACCCCAGAGAACATAGTCTGTAATATGTTTCAGTCACAGGATAAGTGAAATGCAGTAAGTTACTGTATCAAAGAGATATGCTAAAAGTTAAGTTGATTGGAGCGAGAAAAAAGAGAACGCATAGAAGACGCGAGACTCCGAAAAGAAAATATATTTCAAAGTTGATTTTACGCATTTCCACTTTGTCTACACACCAAGCACTCTACCTACATATTTTGTTAAAATATGTATAATGTACATACATTTTTACCATCGTCGATTATTTCTCCCCCTGTTTGTAGGGATCTGGGGGATGATTTATTTGTATGAACTATTCCTATACTTAAAAAATAAAAAAGTACTATCAAACTGGCAAATTACTATAATTATAACTTATATAAGAATACTTAATTGCGTTTATAAAACTATAGAATTTCCGAGCCGGAGCATTAACGTTAATTCGCTCAACATATGCTAGCCATCTCAGGCATGAATTCGAACCCTTCCGACTAGGTCGATGTCGCTGTACAACCGATTTATGCAGTTATTGTATCTTCTTCTCCATTCGCCGTTAGTACAAATGGAACCAAAAATCACTGGAGAATTTTCAATTCAAAACAAGCAAGGGTGTTTTCATCGGTATTTGATAACATCTATGCTTCTGCACCATATAAAAAGTTTGGAATAATGATGATCTTCTATGTAGTCACCCTAGTTGTCCGTGCGAAGGCTGTGCTACTCAGTTGAATTCTTAGCCCAAAGATTCTTAGCTGTCTTCATTCTTCACTTGATCTCTGCGCTGATGTCCTTGTTTGAATTCACAGCGGAGCTTAGGTAGACAAAGTCCTTAACTACCTCAAAATTGTAGCTGTCCTTCTTTAATGACAGCATGTATTCAGTTTCGCCGCAGTAAGCGCTGAACCCATTTTCGCAACTTCTGTTTCAATACTCAGGAAAGTACCACGGGCAGGGGGCTGTCACGCTGCGTTCTTTTAATTATGTCAATGTCGTTGGTGTACACGAGTAGTTAGTTAATATTAGCTTGAGAATTGTGTACAATCCTTTTGTTCAATGAGTCACATGACAGCGCGTCATCTTGTCGTAGTCCTTGGTGATGTTGTACCGTGATGACAGCATGCATTGTTCATCGACATCCTGCATAGAAGGAATAGTTTGGCATGAAAGCAAAAACAAGTTAGGGTTCTATAGACGCTATCATAGGCGACTTTAAAATCAATGGGATAGTGGTGTTTATCGATTTCGAGTTTCTGGGTGCCGCAGTGTGAATATCTGATCTCTGGTGAAATTTCTTGGCCTAAAGCCACACAGAAACAGGCTAATCAGATTATTAACACAAGGTTTAAAGCGTTTACATAACATGACCGATAGAATCTTATACATGATCCCTACAGGCTTCTGTTCGGGCTTCTGGCCTTGGCATGCTATTTTTACTTTCTGGCAAAACTTTCGAACATCATTCCTGCTATATCACATCTCTATTGACGCGATCTCCCGTTATTCATATTTTTTTCCTATTCTTTCTTAGAAGCTGGTGTCTTCCCTTCTATTCAACTTATAGATGACGTACGCTTCCCTCATCACACGTGTCCTTTTCATCGCTGCATGGCGACATTTTTTATCAAGCCAGGGGTTTCGGTGTGCTTGATGCGAGAAACCAGCACGTCAAAGGCAGCGTTCTTGATGGCTTGCAGTCCTTTGCGATTGTAGCCGTCGGATGTTAAATGCTCACAGTACTTCTTTGACGTTGAAGTGTTTAGGATATTCACATACGTGTACTCGTACCTTGGCAACAAGATAGTGATCCGAGTCACTGTTAGCAGCTGGGAAGGTGCAAACATCCAAAATACTGGATAACTGTCTTGCATCAATCCAAACGTGATCAATTTGGTTATCAGTTAGTTGATCCGGAGAGTGCCAGGTACCCTTATGAATACTGAGTGAGTAGTAGTAATGTTTGGCCCCGTAACAAAGTCGGTTAGCCTGAATCCTTTCCGGAGCTGGTTTCGTGTAGGTTGTATTCGCCGACGGTGTTTCCGAAGATGCCCTCCTTTCCAATTTTTGCATTAAAATCGCCAAACACGATTGTGACGTCATAACGTGGACATTGGTCGTAGGTCCTATCGACGAGCTCATGAAAGCTATTTTTGGTCACGTCGGCTTTATGTTCTGTGGAGGCGTAAGCGCAAATTAGTCATACTTTTTTTAGTTTTGTATTAATCAGTCATCAGGCTTTCGCTCACATGCCTAAAGTTCATGACTTCTTGCCTAAGTCTGCCTCTGACGACAAAACCACGCTGCTCCTGCTCCTTGTAGCAGTCACTGTAGTAGATGTCACAGTTTACATCCGCATTTTGTTCGACCTATCCCACCACACTTCTTATCGCATTCTAGGGCCTCCGCTAATTCTTCGGTGTTCACCACGTGGAGGTTTGAGTAGAAGTTGGTAGACAAAGGTTGGTTTTTATCTACCATCATAATTAGGCTCACAATAAATACAAAAATATTTGTATACTGAGATGAGCTGCATTAATAACTGTACCAAATTTGAGCTTAAGCAGTTGCCGGAATACAAGACTCCAAAAAACCTTTATTTTGGGACTGACTGACTGACATGGTGTGTAGACAAAGGAAATGTACTAAAAAACGTTTCTACAAGCAAATTTTGAACGTTATGAATTTTTCAGTATGGTCGTTATAACTTTAGGTGTTATTGCAGTACGCCTTAATCCGACTTAACGAAAAATCGACTAATGCTAATTATAAACCAGTTGAATAAACCATTCCGATTTATGCTTTCTATTGGTAATTGAAATTTCAAAAGCAATTAGACTGTTAATAAAAATGTTACTACATACCTGTTCAAATGATTTAAGTCCACCTTGCTTGCCCCAAGATATCATGTCACTTAGGATTAATTTTTTTACAGCTGAATTATTGCACAACACTGATAAGGTTCCTTTAATTGAATTTTCCTGTGCCCATGCTTTTAAAACGTCTACGTCAGGAACAACTACAGCAACTATACAGCTCTATGAAAAAGAAAACACTTTTAAATTTCGGATTGTGATTTTAGACATTTAAAAATAATTTTGAATTGTTTATCTAGTAGCTCAGTATAAAACAGTAGTTCCCAAATTTGTACTTGCAACCGAAAAAGTTAGTACATGTGTTTTAACACAAACTGTGTTTTTTTTTTCGACCTAAAATCCGCTGGTGCCAATGTGTACATAGCTAGCCTGCGGAAGTAAGTGGGAGTACGTGGGCATAAGTTACATTATAACAGTAGTCTTCGTCCAACTACAAACTTTGTTATATTTACTTAAACGTATTAAAAATATACGAAAAGTTGCAATCCGCTACAATCGCATGATACCGTTCCCTCATCATGATTTTATCAGAAAAATTGGAGTAAACATTTTTTTTTAAACAAAAGTAGGCATGCCTACTACTATTGCAAACCCAAATACTAATGAGATTTTTAAAATAACACCTATTTTTTGAAGAAAACAATCCCAAAGGTGCGTGTAGCCCTGTATGGATGTATGAATGAATAGTAAAAATTATTAACGTACACATTTTATGTTTTCTAAATTTTGTTAATTTACTAGAAAAATATATATTATTTTTGTTTCAATTTTTATTTATTTATTTTCATGTATGTGTGTATATAAGTATGTATATAGAATTATAAGACTATTCGTTTTTTCCAATAACATAGCATTTATACATTTATAAATTAAACATTTCAAATTGATTATAAATATTTATTTTACATGATATTTTTTATATATCAGAAATTAGTTGCACTACTTTTACACATTTAATCAACTTCGAAATAAATCCTAGAACCCTAATTATTGTGATAAAAAAAGGCTTCATCTACTAAAATTTCGATGTTTAATTTCCTAATGTTGGAGGGTAGGTAATGAGTTTCACAGTCTCACAGAGTACACGAAAAATTGTTCGGTTATATGATATTTAAAGCTGTGTAAAATGAAGACCTTGCTTCGTTGCTAGTTAGCAAATTGTATTCTTTGGAAAAGATATTGGAGACTTTTGTTAAGCTTTAAATCAAATAAAGATAAGATTTTGAAATTCAAGTGCTCTTTAAAGACATATTAAACATATTGCTCGTATATTTAGAGACATGATCATATCTCCTTAGATTGTAAACAAATCGTACAAGATAGAGGTAAAGACACGCTCCTGTTAAATAGAGAGCACGCAGTGCAGCATAATCTTTCCCTACATCCTATGTTACGTAATCAAGAGTTTGATTGAAGACCACTCCTAGAACTTTGGTGCACCTTGACAGCTGTACGAGATATTTTTAATATTTTTTTTTTATATAATCTGCGCGCGCCGAAGGGGTTATGAATACCCTTAAACTGTTTCAGGGCACTGGCCTTAGGAAAAGGGGGGAAGAGGAACAGAGGAGGAGTCTGTGCAAGTTGGTTTTAAATGTTTGAAGGTTGTAGTGATGGGGATACAGAGATAGAGAAATATAACTATCGCTGGATTTTTTTTCGAATTCAGCTTCAGATAATTTATTTTTTCAACCGACAAGTAATAAATCTGCATTTATTTGAGCTGATGCTGGCTAAGGTGAATTTTTGCATTAACTGCATGAATTTGAATTTTGCAATATTTTAATACTAGGGGCAGATCGTTATTAAACATAGTAAAAAACAATCGTTCAAGAATTAATCTCAGTGAAACTCCTGCATTGATTAAATGCGGTCTGAGTTATACCATGAAGATATACCAACGTCAGTGCAGTAGTATCAAAGTTAAAAAGTTTTTCAGTTTAACAACATCTTGTGTGGAATAGTATTAAAGGGCATCAAAAGGTCCAGCAAAACTAGTGATGCAAGCGATCTTTATCCATTTCCTAACGTAAGTCTTCAACTAAGTTTAATATTGCAGTCATGGCGAGCACTAAAATCTGACTGCCACATCGCAAGTGGTTAATAATATGCCAGCTAACTAACTTTTCGCATACTTTGGACAGGAATAGTATTGTAGCATAATAATAACTACGCTCCTATGTCTATGCAGCAAATTCCGAAGTGACTTTCCATTCTGGCAGAATTTTGGTTCGAACTGTCCTTTCATTCGAGGTTCGTGTCTGGGACGAAGTCTCCACAGCTCATGTCAACGAAAGAGACGAATAATATCAGGGATAAAAGGGAATTATAACTGCAAGAATTATTTCTCTTGTTGCAGTGGTCGAAGAATTTGCTAGAAGTTTCTGGCTATCAGAAACTTCTGCTATATAAGGACAGATGGCGATCAAAAAAAGACACAGTTGGTTTAGAACCGTGGCGAAGAGATTGGAAAAGTGATAATGGGCGAAGTTGTAATTTGGTGATAAATTGAAAGTTGAGAGTGAACAAGAAAAAGTAATTAGTTTGGATTTGTGAATTAAGTAATTGAAAGGAG
Source organism: Pocota personata (assembly GCA_963082735.1). NCBI lineage: Eukaryota > Metazoa > Arthropoda > Insecta > Diptera > Syrphidae > Pocota > Pocota personata. The sequence goes on from OY720431.1 coordinate 91,089,026, forward strand.
ATAAAGTGATTTGAGAGGAAAGAGACCTTGTAAGAAAAGAATTTGCGAAGAATAGTATAGTGTGAACTTGAATTGTTCTATAGAGTAGAAAATAAAGAAATAATTTCACAGAATAACTGTTTTATCTACTCGAGCCGTAGCTCGCATATTACACTGGTGTCAGAAGCGGGATAAAACTTATTCTGTGAATAACAATTTCCGTGGTGTGAAACTGCACAAAAAAAAAAAAAAAAAACGATTTCTGTGTTGAGTTAATTAGTTGCGCAAAATGGGTCGCAAATTGGGAAAACTAACTATAACTCAACTAAAGGCAGAACTCAGTAAGCGGAACCTCGACACAACTGGGGGAAAAGATGCCCTGCTGATTCGTCTGGAAGAAGCAGTAACGCAGGAAGGTGAAAATCCGCACGGCGTAGAGTTTGACGTGGAAGAGGAACCAGCAAGTACAGCAGCCGACCCGGGTATAACAAGTCTGCTCCTGCAACTTAAGTTAGTCATGGACGAACAAAAGAAAGCAATAGAAGACCAAAGGAATTCTATAGAACTTAAACTGGACGACCAAAAGAAAGCAATGGACGAACAAAAGAAAGCAATGGACGAACAAAAGAAAGCAATGGGCGAACAAAAGAATTCTCTAGAACTTAAGATGGACGAACAAAAGAATTCTCTAGATGCTCTGGAAAGTAAACTTGATGAGCAAAACAAGAACTTGGAATCCAAATTCGAAGTGATCGAAGAGAAAATCGAGAAGGTCGAGACGCAACTCGAAAAAGTCGAAACTAGATTCTATGAAAATTTTGAGAAACATGAAACTCAGTTCGGGAAGTTAGAGACTCAGTTTGAAAAAGTAGAAAAGCAAGTCGAAAATCTTGCTAAGGAGCTCAGCAACGTGAAGAGACAGAAAGCACGGGAATATTCCACTGACGGTCTGAGAAGAAAGGAGATGCAGCCTCCTATCTTCGATGGTCAAACATCATGGCCAATTTATAAGAGGCAATTCGAAGCGGCCGCAATGACCAATAGCTGGGACGATGAAGAGAAGTCTATTGCACTCACGCTTGCACTGAGGGGTCCAGCTGCGGAGCTCTTGCATACCATCCCGGAAGATAAACAGCAGAACTACGACTCTCTGGTTCAGGCTATCGAGATGCGTTTTGGGGATGAACACATGCAGCAGGTGTACAGGGTTCAGCTGCGTAGTCGAGTCCAGAAAAGGGGGGAAACGCTCCAACAGTTGCAAGCGGATATAGAGCGACTAGCCCATCTTTCATACCCTAAAGCCGGTGAGGAGCTTATCAACGAAATGGCGGTGGAAGCTTTTATTCAGGCCATAGAGGACAGACAACTGCAAATGGCTGTAAGGATGGCTGAAAAGCGAACACTCACCGAGGCATTGGCATTCGCTTTGTCAATGAAGGCTGCGGACCAAGCATACCAGGGAATACACCGTGTCAGGGAAATGTCCGCCGTCGAATGCTCATGCCTGAGAACAGCCGTCATGGATGAAGACAGAGCTCGCGGAAGTCAAATCCGTTGCTGGAATTGCAACCAAACCGGACACCTACAACGGCAGTGCAGAAGTGCACTTAGACGAGGAAATTGTTCACATTGCGGAAGTAGGAGAAGCAGAGAGGAAGCATCTGGCGGTGATAACATCCATCCTGTCAGTCAGACTTCCCAAAACCAGCAGTCGGGAAATGCATAAGGACCAACTTCGCGGGGCAGAAGTTGGTTACTGGAATCGAGGCCCCCAGGACCACCATTCAAGTTTCGCAAACCAAACGGGGTAAGAAGAGCCTGACAGTGGAGGCACTAATCAACGAGAAGAAGTGCGTAGCCACCATCGACACAGGTGCCACTGCCTCCATTGTAAGAAGAGATATCGTCAAAAGCTCCTGGCTGCACAACACCAACAGCTACTGCCTGAAGACTGCAACAGGGGAAATGGCGAAGGTATTTGGAGAAGTTCGTCTTACGATTACTCTGGCAGGACTGACGTTCTCCCATGCGTTTCTGGTGGCAGATATATATCATCGGAGTAGACTTCATGAAAGCAAATGAAGTAATCTTGGACATCGGGATGCAAGTACTGAGGTATCGAAATGTGGAGATTCCGATGGTGTACGGAAATGAGAATGCCGTAACTCTCAGGACAGTCATCAGCAAAGACGAAGTTTTGCCGCCGTCTTCAGAGACAATCATTTGGACGAAGCTGGAAGGTGATCTTGGGAGCCACCGATTCTACATAGTAGAACCAGACCCAGAGAAGAATTCTCAAGACTACATCGTGGGAAAGACGTTAGTCGAACCAAAGAACACCATGGTTCCAGTGAGGGTTTTGAACGCAAGACCACACACTGTCAAACTAAGGCGAGGGGAGGTGACTGGAAAATGCACGCCGATTACCGCCGTCGCAACAATATCTGAACGTGATGCTCCAAAACCTCTCCCATCACCTTGGACAGCGGAAGCGAGAGAGACGATTCTCCAGTCCAGTGAGCTGAATCAGGAGCAGCGAACTATGGCAGAGAATCTTATCAATGAGTACGCTGATGTATTTGCCTCACAGGACGGAGAATACGGCCGAACACACCTGGTACAACATCGAATAGACACTGGTGATATTAGACCAATTCGTCAGCCTGCTAGGCGCCTTCCATTGGCAAAGCAGACAGAAGTTGCAGAGATGGTGTCGGCAATGGAGAAAGAAGGTCTGATTGAAAGTTCAAAAAGTCCGTGGGCATCACCGGTTGTACTGGTTAAGAAGAAAGATGGCAGCACGCGGTTCTGCGTGGACTATTGGCAGCTCAATTACGTCACCAAGAAAGACAGCTACCCACTGCCACGGATTGACGACACGCTAGACACACTATCAGGAGCCCGATGGTTTTCCACTCTCGACTTGAAGAGTGGCTACTGGCAGGTACAGATCCATCCGGAAGACCGGGAGAAAACCGGGCTATGGCAATTCACGGTAATGCCATTCGGGCTGTGCAATGCTCCGGCGACTTTCGAGCGATTGATGGAATGTGTCCTGCAAGGGTTAACATGGAAAACCTGTTTGGTATACTTGGATGATGTCATCGTCGTAGGAAAAACGTTTGCGCAACACCGAGACAATCTAAGGGATGTGTTTCAAAGGCTTCGAAGTTCCCACCTGAAGCTCAACCCCAAGAAGTGCGCCCTGTTTAGAGCGGAATTCAAGTACCTGGGACACATAATTTCAGCGAAAGGAGTGAGAACCGATCCGGAGAAGGTCGAAGCGGTGAAAAACTGGCCAGTCCCCAAAGACAAACACCAACTAAGGAGCTTCCTGGGCCTAGCCACCTACTACAGACGGTTCGTGAAGGATTTTGCCGGGATCGCAAAGAACCTGCACCAGTTGACGGAAAAGGGAAAACAATTCAAATGGTCAATTGAGTGCGAGAAGAGCTTCAAGGCACTTAAACAACGGCTATGCGATGCCCCGATACTGGCTTACCCCACTCCCGGGGAAACGTTCGTTGTGGATGCAGATGCTAGTAATGTCGGGATAGGAGCCGTACTCTCCCAGGTGCATGACGGCCAAGAGAAGGTGGTTGCGTACTTCAGCAAGGTGCTCTCTAAGCCAGAAAGGAACTACTGCGTGACAAGGCGGGAACTTCTAGCTTTGATCTTGGCTACGAAGCATTTTCACAAATACCTCTACGGGAGGAAGTTCGTTCTTCGCACAGATCATGCAGCCTTAAAATGGCTATTACAGTTCAAGAGTCCTGAGGGTCAGGTCGCAAGATGGATCGAAAGGCTGCAAATCTACGACTACGAAATACAGCATCGTAAAGGAAAACTCCACTCTAATGCGGATGCACTGTCCCGGAGACCATGCAGAACGGATTGTAAACATTGTGCGCGTCAGGAAGAACGGGAGCTGGTTTCCATCCAAAGAATGAGAGCCGAACCTATCGCCGGCTGGAGCGTAGATGAGATCCGGAACGCTCAGAAGGAAGACCCGGATATCGAGCCGATTCTGGCCTGGAAGGAGAACATGGAGAAACCGGATCATCAGAACATCTCTCACAGAAGCCCGACCTTAAAGGCATATTTTGCGCAGTGGGACTCCCTCCATGTCCAAGAAGGTGTTCTGAGAAGAAAATGGGAATCCTCCGACGGAAAGTCGTTTGTAATGCAGCTTGTCGTACCGCGGACGAGGGTCAAGGAGGTGTTACAGGAAATGCATGGCGGGGCGACCGGAGGCCACTTGGGAGTGAATAAGACGCTAGAAAAGGTACGAGAACGTTTTTATTGGTTAAAAGCGAAGGAAGATATCGAAGACTGGTGCAGAAAATGCGACGTGTGTGCAGCTAGCAAGGGTCCGAGAATCAAAACTCGAGGTAAGATGCACCAATACAACGTGGGAGCACCTTTCGAACGAATCGCCATCGACATCGCAGGGCCCTTTCCGGAAACCGACAATGGTAATCGGTATATACTCGTAGTGATGGACTACTTCAGTAAGTGGCCGGAAGCGTTTCCGATCCCTAACCAGGAAGCCAGAACCGTGGCGGAGCAGATCGTCTACAATTGGGTTAGCAGATTCGGTGTGCCCTTGGAATTGCATTCTGACCAAGGGCGGAACTTCGAGTCAAGAATCTTCCAAGAGATGTGGCAACTACTCGGAATCAAAAAGACAAGGACAACCCCGCTTCATCCACAGTCGGACGGTATGGTGGAGCGTTTCAATAGGACTTTGGACGAACATCTCTCGAAGGTCGTAGGTGACTACCAAAGGGATTGGGACCGGCAGATTCCCTTGTTTTTGATGGCCTATAGAAGTGCCGTGCATAGCACTACTCGACATACGCCGTTCGAAATCTTATTTGGTGGAATAGCTCGTTTACCCAGTGAGGTGAAATTTGGATCTCCTACCAATGAGCCCAGAAATGAAGAAGAGTACGTGGCGGACCTTAGGGAAAGGCTTAGGGACATACACCAAAGGACCAGAAGCCAGATTAAGATGACGAGCGACCGCATGAAGACCAGGTATGATGCCAAGGCAACAACGTCAGGATTCCAGGAAGGAGATCTGGTGTGGCTGTATAATCCCCATCGCCAAAAGGGGAAATCACCTAAATTACAGCGGAACTGGGAAGGTCCCTACAGAATAGTAACCCGCATCAACGATGTTGTCTACCGCATCCAGCGAGGACCGAGGGCCAAAATGAAAGTGGTTCATGTGGATCGACTGAGTCGATACAATGGCCGAAATGAGGATGCACTTGTTCGGGACGAACACGTCTAAGAGGGGGGCAGTGTAGCATAATAATAACTACGCTCCTATGTCTATGCAGCAAATTCCGAAGTGATTTTCCATTCTGGCAGAATTTTGGTTCGAACTGTCCTTTCATTCGAGGTTCGTGTCTGGGACGAAGTCTCCACAGCTCATGTCAACGAAAGAGACGAATAATATCAGGGATAAAAGGGAATTATAACTGCAAGAATTATTTCTCTTGTTCCAGTGGTCGAAGAATTTGCTAGAAGTTTCTGGCTATCAGAAACTTCTGCTATATAAGGACAGATGGCGATCAAAAAAAGACACAGTTGGTTTAGAACCGTGGCGAAGAGATTGGAAAAGTGATAATGGGCGAAGTTGTAATTTGGTGATAAATTGAAAGTTGAGAGTGAACAAGAAAAAGTAATTAGTTTGGATTTGTGAATTAAGTAATTGAAAGGAGATAAAGTGATTTGAGAGGAAAGAGACCTTGTAAGAAAAGAATTTGCGAAGAATAGTATAGTGTGAACTTGAATTGTTCTATAGAGTAGAAAATAAAGAAATAATTTCACAGAATAATTGTTTTATCTACTCGAGCCGTAGCTCGCATATTACAGTATGATCAATAAGGGGCGATATTCTTTGACAAAAGACTTTTTAACAGCGACACAATTTTTTAATTTTTTCCAAATTTTAGGATATGTTGAAGCGTATGATGAAACGTAGTATTTGTGGCAAAATATTTTTTCATAAACTTAGGATGCATTTGATGCATTTCGAAAACAGCTTTACACACATTCCTTTAACGCTATTGAAACTGAAACTGTTAATGGGTTTCTTCTGCGTTAGACTCAACAAATAATTCTCTGTGACTATCAAAGCGGCTTCAGTTGTAATAGAGGCACCGGTAAACATGTTGCTTATTGCCTTAGGCCTGAATCGACACTATTGCACGATTTTTGTTTGGTAATGCCAATGCCGTATAAATTGTTATTAGTAATAATTATTTTATTATTTAATGTTATAAAAAAGCGATTGGAGCAATAATATTTTTCTATTTCATTGCTGGACTTGGACTGATTACAATAGTTTTTCAAAAATCGGAGATGCGTACGTAAAATTTCAATAAATATGTTGAAAATGGCTGCAATAACAATAAATCCACCACTTCGATGCATCTCGCTTTATGCACATTATTTTCAACAACAACTGCAATTAAACACGAACAAAATGAAATTAACATTGAAAAACTTAGTTGCTTTTAAACAGGTAACCAATCATTTTGGACTGCCACTGATTAGACTACAAATCGAACTATCAAAATTTCCTAGTTGGATTAAGTCTATAAGGTGTTTCTCCAATTTTGTTAATAAAAATTTTTATATCGAAATCCATTCAATGGTTCTTTAGTTAAGTATATCCACTTTCTTTCAGTAATTCTTATTCCTTTTATAGATTTTTGGAGCTCCACTTCGGACATCTTACCACCATTCTATTAAATGTTGTTAAATTTCAAGTACATAAATATCTACAGCCAATGTCTAGCTATTCTAATACATAGATTTTCAACAAACAGTATTTGTTTTGACCTGAAATTAAAGTTCAAAAATTTTAAAATGATCACATACGACTCTACCTATTTTTCGTACATACTCGTCCCTATGCTGTTCGTTTGCAAATCACTCCATTTGAAATTTTGAGGAAAATTGGTAAAACATAATTTATTTTGAAAAATTCGATTAAAAGTAAAAAACTTTTCGTTTTGACATTTTCCAAAACTTGGTATATCACGACCTTGCATACGTCAAATATTGTGTTAATATCGACTAAGAACAAAATTGGCTAAGTCACAATTGGTCAGCTTTCATTAAGAGAAATACAGTTGCACGATTTTTTTTCAAAAACCTGGTACGAGTATGCCATGTGTTAACATAAATTTTTCAAAAATAATCCACAAGTAAAATACCATTTTGTTCATCCTCTTCGATTACTTCCCTTGTCGTGGTGGGGATGCTCAGGAGAACCTAGTGATCAGTCGCTAACGAGCTCTTTCAGGTGCCATGGCAAGGACCTGTCGTAAGTTGCCTTATCGCAGCAGAACTGACTATATTGCGATGGACATTTTCCATACCGACTTATTCGTGGGAACATAAACAAAAGTAAAATAACTAAGACTAACACAAGAAATAAAAAAGTAATATCAATAACAATACACAAAGTATTCAAGATGAGATCGGTCCTCCTTTAAAACCGGACGGTAGCATGGCGATCTAGCTATTTACCGGTAAAACTCCAAAGGCACTGGACAGCAAAAGGATTATGGATTCACATGGTCCTTCTGCTGCCAAAAGGTGCACGGAGCCTAGCAGAGGTATTATACTTTGCAAACCAATAAAAACTCTTCGGGAGCGGGTTGTAGCTCCAGCTCACGACAAGTCACTCCTTCAAAACAGACGTACAAAGATCGTCGCCTCAGCTGGCTGTATTCTCCAAAAATTCGGCAAAATTCCAGAGAATAAAATGAATGATAGGATGAAAACCCTAGTCGATTGGGCCAAAAGGATCGTCAGTACTCAACCTGATAAGACCAGCAGAGACTTCACGTCTAAAAGAAAGAGATCGTTGGAAGAATCCGGGTCGAATTCAAAAAGACCTAAGGTGCACAACACAAGCACCTCCTCCAGGCCATCCAACTTCACATCGAAGTCATACTGTGAAGTACTCAAGGACAGGTTTACACTGGCTGTCATCGATAAGAATAATATCGATGGTACAATCACTCCAGATAAATGGAGGATGATCCCAGCCAAACTAGCGACCTGCTTCATTGACATCATGAAGGAAAATCCCGGCCCTCCTCCCACCTGTCGTGACGGTGGTTGGCATCAGGGCCATGTCAAGCTGATCGCTTGTGCTGACAAGAGATCCTGTCATCTTTATAAGCTAGCGATTAACAAACTAGGGGAGGTTTGACCTGGTGCTAAGCTTGAGGTTGTAGCTAGGAGGATATCCCATGTAGACTAAAAACTCACACCTGGATCCCAGCCGAACCCTCTAATACGGAGGACATTATCCGGATCCTCCAAATCAGCAACTCGTCGCATCCTACTCACAACTGGAAGGTCGCCAAGTTGGAGGAGCAGAGAGGTCTTTACAGAGACGCGCTAATTGTGATCAATAAGGAATCTCTTGCTCCTTTGGCGAAGACTGAAGGTGTGATTAGCTTTGGGTTCGATGCCATAACCTTGAAAGTCTACAAAAAGGACGAGGTGGATATTGAAAAACTTCCCCCTCATCCTTCAGACCCTATTAAAGGTATTAAAGACACTACGAAATCAATCTCCTTCCCTTCTATGGAGGATGATGTCCCTCAGTCTACCATACAACCATCTTTAGTCGATGACAGTTCTCTATCAGACTTGGAGATGGTTGATATTTCAGACAAAGCACCTTTGAGTGAGGTTAAACTTCTTGGTTTGTCCTCAGACTCGAAGGGCTTGAATACTACTGTGGTGGATGTTTCTCTGCATGATTGTAGCAATAATGCTGCAGTTAGTTCAGGTTAACCTCCCTCACTCCAAAACGGCTTCAGCTGGCCTTCTTCTCCGCCTCTCAAAGGATAGGGAAGATATTGCCTTGATCCAAGAACCTTGGATTGTTAACAACCTGGTTTGTGGACTCAGGGCTCCAGGATACTATCCCTATATGTCAAGGATAACGGTAAACCTAGATTGTGCATATTGGTAAAAAGTAGCATTAAAGTAATTTTACTTCCTAATTACAGTGATCGGGATATAACCGTAGCGTTGCTAGAAACAAGCAAGCGCTCCTATTATCTAGCATCGACTTATCTCGCCCACGATATTATAGACCTTCCTGGACCCTATATGGCAAGATTGGTCGCAGACGCTTCAAAAAGTAAAACGGGAATCATAGTTGGCTGTGAAGGTAATGCTCACCACTCCGCGTGGGGTGGTAGCTCTGACATTAACGAAAGAGGTGACTATATTTTAAAAACTAACCTCACTTTGTGCAACATCGGTAACGAACCAACATTCATAACTAGAAACCGTCAGGAGGTTCTAGATATAACTCTTGTCTCCGACAACATTAATCAAATGATCAAGAACTGGAAGGTATCTGGTGAACACTTTTTTTCTGACCACAGATACCTTCAATTTAGTCTTGACGACGATCCTCCAGGCCCTTTGGTTTACAGAAATATCCGTAATACTAACTGGCTCAAATATAAGGAAACTTTAAAGAAATTGGTTAATTCCGACACTCTAAAGTCCCCGAATAATACTCAAGAACTTGACTGCATGGTTAAGGACCTTACCTCAAAAAGCGATGTCTTCCTCTTGTCCTTCGGTTAGGGTTAGGGGCAAGAAAAACCGCACTGGTGGACCTCTGATCTTGGACCACTCAGGAATACTTGCAGAAAACTTTTCAAAAAGGCAAAAGTACAAGAGATGCATCTGACTGGGACTCGTACAAAGAAACCCTAAAAACATTTAAAAAATGAATTGAAAAAAAATTTATTGGAGACTCTTTTGCGGTAAAATAGAAGAATCTTCTGTGCCCAGCTGTTTACCAAAAATAGATGGGTCTTGGACAACTTCTAGTGTAGACACAGTAAATTTACTTATTGATAAACACTTTCAAAGTACATAATTCCCTGACTGACAATATTGACTCTATCAAATCAAATGTTCAAGAAACCAACCTTTCAAGTCTGATTGCGCAGGACAAACTTCTTTTGGGAGCTACATAGCTTCAAACCATATAAATTCGCTGGACCAGACAGCATAATACCTGCTGAACTACAAATGTCATCTGACATTATCCTACCAGTTCTAAAAAATATTTTTCAGAGCTGTCTGAATCTGGTCCATATTCCGCATATATGGAGAGAAGTCAATGTGGTATTCATACCCAAAGCTGGTAAATATTCACATGCCAGTCCAAAAGACCTCATACCTATTAGTCTATCAACTTTCCTTCTAAAAACACTAGAACGAATGATTGATTCCCACTTACGTGATAGTATTGACAGATGACTACTATCAAGGCTCAACATGCATACTGTAAGGGCAAACCAGTCGAAACAGCATTGCATACGTTAGTCAATAAAATGGAATAATCCACGTATCATAAGGAGTACACTATGGTAGCTTTTCTAGATATTGAAGGCGCTTTTAACAACGTCTACTCATCAGTGATAATCAAAGCACTGACAAATCTGAAGATAGATAGTTCACTTGGTGAGCTGATTAATTTACTGCTTAATGGTCAGATTATCAACTCAAAGCTGTGTGAGTCATCTGTCAGAAGATATGTCAACAGGGGTACCCCTCAAGGGGGCGTCCTATCCCCACTTCATTGGAATCTGGTGGTCAATGAACTACTGTAAATCCTAGAAGCTGAGGGTTGCACAGTTAGCGCTTATGTGGATGATGTTGCTATAGCAGTCTCCGGTGAACACCTTAGTACCTTAAAAGAGCTCCTACAAAACACTTTGAATAAGCTATCTAGATGGACAGCTCAGTGTGGTCTAGGACTGAACCCCCACAAAACCGAACTAGTTCTCTTCTCAAGGAAATACAAAATCCCACTTATTGACCCCCCTTCAGTTAATGGAACAAGTTTAATTTTCTCCAACGAAGCAAAATACCTGGGTCTTATTTTGTATAGGAAACTAAGCTGGAAATCTAATATACAGGAAAGAGTTAAGAAAGCCACTGCCGCACTTTTCTTTTGCAAAAAAGCCATCGGGTGCAAATGGGGCTTACAACCCAGACTAACTCACTGGCTTTATATCTCGGTCATTAGACCGATCCTCATGTACGGGGTATTTGTCTGGTGGAATGCCTTGGATAAGGCAATAAACCAGAAGTTATTAAGCAAAGTCCAACGTTCAGCTTGTCTGTGCATTAGTGGAGCACTGTGGATGATACCTTCCGCAGCTATGGACATTCTTTTTCATTTAACACCTCTTGATATTTATGGGAGATAAATGACAGCTAACTCAGCTATTCGCCTTAAAGTTACTTCACAGTGGCCTAAAAAAAATTATGGCCACGTCTCCATCTTAAATAAATTTAACATCTTCCCTGAAGACATTGACTACACCATCCACAAGTTAAATTTTGAGAAAAACTTTCAAGTTGCAATCCCTTCCACAGCATTCAGGGGAAAAGGTTGCTTTACGGAAGATAAGTCGGTACATTTTTATACCTATGGTTCAAAAACTAACGACGGGGTGGGTGGTGGTGTCTTATCTAATAGGCTTAATTTAAGCCTCTCTTTTCGTCTCTCAAACCATTGTAGAGTATTCCAGGCGGAGATAATGGCAATAAGGGAAGGCTTGTCTTGTTTCCTTATCAACCATTGATATCCGCATCTTTTCAGACATCCATACCGCGATCAAATCCCTGGAATCTTCCACAACATATTCTTTAACAGCTCCAGACTGCCGATCGTCCCTTGTAGAGATGGCGGAGCAGTTTAATATTCACCTAATTTGAGTGGCGGGGCATATGGATATTCCAGGGAATTGTAAGGCTGACGAACTTGCCAGACATGGAACAACAATACCCATTCTTCCGGGCAATAGTTTAGTGGGTATGCCTATCGCTACATGCAATCTTAAATTAAAGCTGGATGCTACCGTAAAGACAAATTCTAGGTGGACAAGGAGTACAACTTGTCTAGCAACAAAACAGATTTGGCCCATGCTGGATCTGAAACGCTCTCGGAATTTGATTTCTCTAAATAGGAAGCATATTAGTGCTGTTATAGGTGTCATTACTGGACACTGTCTAATAGGCAAGCATGCAACAAGGCATGGTATATTCTCTAACGATTTCTGCAGAAGCTGCATGGACGAGGATGAGGAAGAGACTATTCTTCACCTTCTTTGCACCTGCCCAGCTCTCTCCCAAGGAAACTGTACTTAGTAGCTTTCTGTTTCAGTGACCTAGATGATCTGAATAATGTTGACGTTAGGTATATTCTACGCTTCATCAGAAGCTCTAAATGGTTCAACGAGTAGGCTAGAGGCTGCGTCTCAAACACATGTGGTATCACAATGGACCTATTATTGGTCTAAGTTGGCTTCTTTTTGCTGACAGCCACTTCAACCTAACCTAACCTAAAATACCATTTTATTTGGGGTTAGAACGAAAATTTCGGGATTATCCAACTTTCTAAGAAAATTGTTATTGGTAAAATATTTTGCGCATCGCGAATATGAATCTGAAAGAATTTTAAGCAGTGGAGAAACTGAGCATATAACTTAATTTAACACAGAATATAGGTAAATCTAATTACTAGAAAAGCAAAACAAAGAATCATATATGTAAATATGCATCTTTAGCGACCATTTATGATAAAAACAACAAAACTTTATTTACCACAGCTTAAAAGATTTGTATCTTATGTGTAAGCCTTATAGTTTTAAATAAATAATAATAATAATAATAATAATAATAATAATAATAATAATAATAATAATAATAATAATAATAATAATAATAATAATAATAATAATAATAATAATAATAATAATAATAATAATAATAATAATAATAATAATAATAATAATAATAATAATAATAATAATAATTCTGAATGTAATTAATTTGCCAACAAATGGTCTATACGTATATATTCTGTTTTTGTAATTATCCCATTGTGGCGAGTTAGCCTATAGGTAGTAGTAGCGAACCGTCATGGGAAAAAGGAGAAGATTAAAACCATCTACCAACCTTGTAAAGCGTCCCTCCACGTCAGTTTCAGCTCAATAGCTGCTCGAAGGAGCGAGGGAAGGGGCGCTGAGTACAGCAATAGCAGCAGCAGCAGATAAGAAGCGGCAGAGGTCCGATGACTCTGTCGAGTTAGCATACGTCTCCGACGGTGGGGAAGGCCACTACGTTGGAGATAAAAACAACAGCTTCGCAGTTCTGGCGGCCTCCGAATCGGATGATGAAAAAGAAGTCGAGAGTCTGGCTAGCAGCATCAGGCAGCTCGAACAAAAGGTGCGTAGAATAAAGGCTAAACAAATGGCTAGAAGGGAAAAGGAGCGGCAACAAGAGCTCCAGCACGTTCAACAACACCAACAACTACAGCAGCAGCCGCCAGAAAGCCAGCGGCAACCGCCAATACAGCCGCAAATACTACAGCCGAAGCAGCAGCAACAACAACAGCTGAAAAAACAGCAGCCACTACAACACCAGGAGAAAAAGCAGCAGGGCAAACAACAACAACCGCAGCAGCAGCAGAAACAACAGCAACAACAACCGCAGCAGAAGCAACAGCGACAGAAGATGACGACAAAAATGAGAGTATCGCCAATAAATACGTACAAGATTGAGCTTATGGACACCTTTAAACTATGTAAGTCGGCCATTGGCAGCAATTTTATTATTAAACTTTTAAATGAAGACAAGCACGCTATCCACTGCAATACAGTGGAACAGTATAAAAAATTAAAGATTTGTTAAAGGACACGACGACGGAGTTCTTCTCCATCATCCCGAAGGGGGGAAAGATGTAAACAATACTGTTGAGGGGAATAGATCCGTCGTTTGATCCGGAAACGCTCATTTCGCTGCTTAAAGAGAAAGAGTGCAACGAACTCGAATTCATAGGGGTCAAGCCATTCACCACAGCTAAGGTAAAAAGGGAAAAGCGGAAACTGCCGTTCTTACTAGTTCAGCTTTCACCCAATAGCAAACTCGATGGTCTAAGGAGTATTAAAGTCCTAGACTACCAGGCTATAGCATGGGGAAAATTAAGAAAACATTTTACAATGTGTTCGCTGCCAAAGGTTCGGGCACGCCGCGTCGAACTGCGAAATGCAGCCTCGATGTGTCAAGTGCGGAAAGAACCACAAAGCAGAGGAATGCACTCTGGGTAAGGATGGAGTAGCAGATAGGAACCAGCTCTCGCATGCTTTATGCAGGAACTCGAGACACACAGCAAACTATCGAGATTGTTCTAAGTTCCAGTATATTAAGAAAGTAAATCTGGTTCGTCAGGAGAAGGTCGTAGTGAAACGTCCACCTGCTCCAATTCACACACAATCCGTGACTCCCCAAGTGACCTACGCCCAAATGGCGGCAGGTCGGGGAAACGCGGAACAGAAAAGACCGAAGACCGAAAAGACTCCTGCCGGGCCTAACGCACCTCCAGTCGTAATGGGTACGAACATGGAGGAGCAATCCTTGAAGATCCTTCCGCTGAATGTGAATTCACTGATTAGGATTGAGCGAAGAGCCGTATTGTTTAAGTTGCTAGAATACTAAACCCCGGATGTGCTTATGGTTAGCGAAACAAAGCTATCCAGAAGCACAAATTGGGGCATAATAAATACAATATTGTCAGAAGAGACCGACCCAACTCCACACAAGGAGGAGGTGTTGCGATCGTTATAGACAAACAACTGCAATTTAAAGTAATGTACAGCGTTGAAGTGCAAAAGTTACAGGAGCTGGAAGCGTGTATCGTGTGCATCCCTCTCCGTAGTGGAAAGAGCATGTACTTGGTCGCACTCTATGCACCTGAAACTACTCAATCTACTTTATTTATTTCAGAGCTCGAAACACTTTTTCGATGCCTAAGGCTGGAGTCGGAAGAGAATTATTTCATCATGGCCGGAGATCTAAACGCCAAACGAGGAGATTGGAGAAATAACACACCTAATCCTAGAGGGAACCTACTATTCAATTGGTGGGGTCGGTACAGTGTCCAGTATAAACTCGATTTGAAAGCAAGAGATAGTCCGTCGTTTCCTAGAAGCGGCTCCTATCTGGATCTTATGCTGTTCGACGTACGGTTACAACTGACTGACACGGACCGATAAACTTTAAACTACCTGCACACATTTGTGTATGACAGTGACAACTGCGAACTCAGTGCCGTAATAATGATTCCCAACGAAATTGCGGAGTTGGAGGAGGTTGTCCAAACGCACTCCTACAATTATAGTAGGACGCGTTGGACTCGCTCTACCCACCGTCCAATAGGAAATTGTCAAACGGGGAGACTGACTGGTACCTAATACAAATGGACGAGACAATTAAACGAACTATGGACAATACGATACCTCGGTATCAACATACTGATAACGCAGACATATTCCGCAATGCAAAAATTGACGCATTACACAAACACAAAAGTAGACTGCTGTCGAGAATAAAAACCTGAAGTCGTTGATTAAAAACTTCCAGAAATTCATCAAGGAAAACTACAGACATTCTGTAAATCTGCATTGGAACAATAAAATTTGGGCTGTAAAATCCAACAAAGTATGTTACCGCAGATAAATAAAATATTTCGGAGAAACAATCAAAACGACCTTCCGTGCCTTAAGATCCCCCGAACGACGAACACTGGACAAATACTAATAACAGCAGGTATAGATCCAGATAACGCAGTAGAGGATGACAACTTCTTTGTGTTCGAAGATCCGCAGGAGAAGGTAGAGGCTATAGGAGCGTCTTTCCGGGAAGTGTACAAGGTGAATGATACCATTTGCCCGAACCACGACCTGAAAAATCGCGTCCTTGTGCACAACTTCTACCTTCGAAATGATATAGAGCACTGGCAATCCGAGAACATAGCTTTTACCAAGTTCAATGACGATAACATGGCAAATAATGTCATCGCCGATGAAAGGGTACATCCCCCGTACATATCGAAGGTGGAGCTCCAAGCGATCTTCGACTCATTGAGGAGGAAGAAATCTGTGGGAATCGATGGAGTATCGAACATTGAGCTTGGACATCTCCCTCTAGAAGAGGTGGACATTTACACCACTCTGTTTAACAATGCACTGAATAATGCACAAAAACAGCACCGATACAACCCATTCCCAAAAGGGGTAAGGACACCTCCAATCCGGCAAATCTCCGGTCGATAAGTCTCCTTCCGAACATCAGCAAGGTATTCGAAAAAGTGATCAATAGAGGCCTGCTTAAGTGGACTGAGAACTGTAATATAATTCCGGATAACCAATTCGGTTTCAAGGCGGGGCATGATACAATACTGGTATCGGATATAGAATGGAACAAATGCAACAACCAATGCACGGGTGCCTGCCTGATTGACTTGGAGAAGCCCTTCGACACCGTATGGCTAGAGGGACTCTTCTACAAGCTAAGCAGGCTGGGCATAAGCAAACCACTGCTGTACATACTTCATAACATGCTCACCAGTAGACAGTTCATTATCAATAATGGTACTGTGACTTCTGCTGTAACATTTCTAATTAAAAACGGTCTGCAACAAGGTGCGGTTAATTCATCGATCCACGAGCGATCTCCTAGGATCACTTCACCATGCCATAGCGTACGCAGACGACTTAATTGCGTACAGATCAGGACTGAAAATCGAGGTCATAGCAATTCCCTTGCAACGTGACTTCGATAAGATTCAGCGATATTGCGATAACTGGAAGTTGAAGATCAACTTGCAAAAATCGGAAACCATTCTTTTTCGGACGCCGTTGTCTGGGGCCTCTAGGGATACCAGGATGTATTGGCGAAACTTCTCAATCGTTGGACCGTACGGACAGCCACTTACGAGTCGAAGTGTAGTCAGATTCCTGGGGCTCCGGTTAGACCAATATCTGTATTTTAACAAACATATAGGTGCTGCTCTTGCCAGAGCCAAAGGTGCTTTTGCCCTTACAAAGGGACTTTTTTATAGCAAGCAACTCGATGCAAGGGTAAAGGTAATCTGCTACATGGCCCTCATCCGGCCCATGCTCGTATATGGGATGACCCGTGTGGTTCAACATGGGAGCAAGCTTGTTGGAAAAGATTCGGTTGTTTGAGAGGGTTTGCCTTCGGGCTTGCCTTCATTTATACAGATCACCAGAGTCCCAGTACATTAAGTTTTATCCCAATGAGGTCCTATACAACAGGGTTAACCTTATAAGAGTGGATAATTTCGTTATCAAGCTGATTCGAAGGCACATTGCAAGAGCAATGAGCACGACGATCAACCTGATCTCCGGGGCTTATTACCCCAATTACGAGTATCACAAGAGAGTGCGCCTTAACGGCTTTGTTCACCCAGAGGCGTTCCCCTATTTTGATAAGAAAGGTCTGATCCAGGACAGTTTGGCGGTGATGCTAATCTTCCACGTTGCTCGGACAGTTGTGGATAGGCGACTCAACTACGACAGAAACTTTGCACAGAGCAGTGTGGACCGTCTTCGGTTTAGTAGGGCGGTATCGAGTCACGATATTGAGGACGTAAAACGTCAGTACGGTCATTTCTGGTGGCTAACAAACTCCTTCGTCGTTTCCCCCTAATCCAGGGCAGCCTGTTTGAGTTTCAAAATTGGCTGTTCTTGACCATGGCCAACTTACATAATTTAGGCTTAGGTAGGTTGTAGGTAATGACCGAAAAAAAAAAAAAAATATATCCACAGCAATTGGATGAAAAAATAAAAAAAATAAAAAACCAAAAAAACACAAAATAAAATAAAAAAAACAGCACTCGTTTAAAAAAAAAAAAAATAAAAAAAAAACAAAAAAAATTTACGTATAGAATACGTAAGGTAGAATAAGATAGGCTAATTTAGAATAAGGTAGCTTAAGATTTATTTTCAGGTAGATTTGTAAGTTTTATATACATATATGAACATCCAAAAATATGTTCATATACTCGTACTAAGTTTTTTCATTGATTAAACATTTTTCTTAGTAGTAATAGTTAATAGAATAATAAAATAAATAAATAAAGAATCTAAAGTTAGTTACGTAGAAAGACATACATAGTTTTAAGTATTAGGTTTAGCTTAGAGCTCCCGCATAGGGCCAGTAAGTTAGAATAAGATAGCTAAGTTAGTTAAGCTAGTTTTAAGCGTTTTTTATTTAGCTAAAAGTTTAATGAAGTAATAATAAAAATGCATTAAAAATAAAATGATAAAAATGCACTTTCGCTAGCGTCGGTAAAGATGTGTAGTTGTATGCTTTCAGCAGTTATTAAGTTTGGCGAATAACAGCGGCTAACTCGAACTGACTCACATTGTTCAACTCTGTCTACCAGAGTTTCCAACGGCAATAAAGGTTGCGAGGCAGTGGGTCGCCCCAACCGATACCAATTTTCCAAGTGCTTTGCAGAAGTATTATCGAATACATAAGGTAATCGGCGAGAAAATCGTAAGGATCAAAAACGGCCATCACAATCCCCAGTAGCTCCCTTTTCGTCGGTGGCCTCGATGATGGTAGAACTTCCTTGGCAATCCATGATGTATGAACTTAAGACGAAAGCGAAATGTGTCATCTTCAGTGTTGCAGTACTTCCACAGAATCTTTTGCTCGTGTTTGTGTGCTTCTATACTGTACTCTGATGAAGCCACGCGGCATAATGGGTTATTGTTTGTTTGGAGAGTGAAGCCACATTCAGCGTGAATTCGTTTGACATCTCGACTAATCCGCTCGGCATCGACTTGGCTTGGAAAACTGCATACAAAGTCATCCACGTAGTGGTTGTTCACAATAGCGTTGACGGTTTCCGGCGACACATTCTCAAGTTCATACGAAGTTCACTGAAATGTCATGGACTTCAGCGGCGGCGACAAAGACAATGCGAAATTGTTTCGACTTGTGCGGGTTAATAACCCCAAAGTGCGGCAAGTACCATGCTCGAAGACTTCTGGTTGCAGATTCCCTTGGCGACAGCTCCCTGACGTAACCCTTGTTGATGTAGTTGGCCATTTTGGGATTTATACTGCTCGGCATATTCTGGTTACCTTCGCATTTTCCTCTCGATATTGTGTAAACGTTTTTTCGCCATTTGTAGGTTATCTGGGATAATAATTTCATCCTGCCGCCATAGCAGGCCAGTCTCAAACTGTTTGCCAACTCGTTTCGTCGTTTCTTCTAGGATCCTCCTCGCTCGAGTGTCATCGTTGGACTCCAATACTCGTGCAGATTGACAAACTCCAAAGTTCTCCACGGTAAAGTAAGAGTCGACCAATTTGTTAAACTTATCGAAGTCATCATTTTCACGAATGTGCAGAACAACAGGTAGCGCATTTTCATTAACTCTTTGTGGTCCATAGGCGACCTAAACGAGCTTCGTGTTTGTTGCAATCACATTGTTCCGGCTACCCTCGATGGCGGCACTGGTAGAAGCACCCAGGTGACAGTTGTACAATCCGATGAGGAGCACCGGTCTAGCATCTTCGAAGTCACTAATGGGAATATTCTTTAAATGGTGTACCCCTTCCTTGCTGAAGGACTAAATTGGCAGCTCAAGATTCGGTACGGTTCTGACATTTCTCATCGAAAAGCGTAATGACCCCCTTTCAAGTCCGCGAATGTCTTGGTGACTGTTCTGGACGGCTCATTTACTACCTTGTTGCCAAACCACTGCAGAGTTTAAAACATTAATCTAACGGTGAATCGAACATGGCGAATACACGCTCTTCACCTCGTGGGCCCGACAAAATAACGGGCAATATTCGGAATAAATTGCCATTGTGATCTTGCGTACGTCAATTATGCAACCTCAGCAACCTGCGACATCCATTCTCGTCGCATCTCTTTATCAACACCAATTTTTATGAACGAGAAACAGAGGTGCCTGCTCTTAACGAGCTTCCAACGGTCCGCGACAACTAAGTCTTTAAATAGATGACATTCACTCACCTGACGGTTGGTCCACAACAGGCACAGACACCTTTGTCGCTAGGCCTTGCCCCAGTATTTTTCATCTCTGTGGTGGTGGTGTGCATTAATCTGCGTGGATGTATCGATTGTTCTCTGGTGATAAAGACAGTACTGCTTTGTGGGATAAGCTGAACCACTTTGGCGAGCTTGGTCAGCGAAGCAGAAAAATCCTTAAGAGTGGGATACGGCTGTATGTCCAATGCGTGTCTTGCCCAGTCGAACCTTTCGGTCATTGGCAACTTCGTGATGAGTTCGCCGAGCAATGTTGGATTAGCTAGATGTTGCTCGCATTCGTTCTGGACCATCGTAGCGAATGGGACAAGTCGAAATGAGACGAAAGCATTGCGATTCCCTGGGAAACATTGTCCTGATGAATCAGTAAAGATGACACAGCTTCTCTGGCTTCGCCCTGCAGGCATTTCTGCAGACGAATGGTGTTCTCCATCGCGGAATACTGGAAATTAGCAGTGGTTTCCTCATAGTTGGCCAGGAAAAGTGGCCAATCATCTGGCTTACCTGAAAACACAGGCAGGTCTCACAGTTTCTTGTACGAGTGATAAGCTACTAGAACTCCAGCTTTTGTTGAGTTAGCCTGTAACGTTAACTGAGTTGCTGCTAAAACACCATCCTTTGTTGAAATAGACTGCAACATTGACTGAGTTGCTGATGTCGACGAACTTTCGTCAGCAGAATTATGATTAATTTCCGCGCAATTACTCTGGCTCTGGCACTTACCTACCTCACGTATCGCAGAGGGGCTATGCTTTTATTATACGAGTGCGAGTTAATTTGTTACGTATGTATCTGCAACTAACTGCAATGACAATTGGACAGTAATTGTTCACAGTGTAAATTTTGTGGGTACTTACAATGCTGCTGCAGCTCAGTTGAGCCACAGCAGGACGGCTAAATGAGACAAACGCTTGGACGAATGTCGCAGGCGTCGGCATAGGCAAAATACTTTAACGAATGTCGCAGGCGACGGCAAAAAAGTAAAGCAATGGACGAATGTCGCACGCGACGGCAAAAAAGCATAACACTGGGCACTCGGTAGTGTCGCATGACAATTTTAAAACTTTGTTCGAAGCTGCTACAACCCTTTAGAAAGCAAAAGAAGTACTTTTTTATGTTTCACCGTTTATTGTTTGATTTTAGATAAAAGTTCACTAGGGTTGAAATTGATGGGTTAGATAGATAGATAGATATTTTTATTTCGTATACAAAATTTTTACAGTATTTTTGTTATCGCACATTATACAGAGATTTGGTAATTTGGAATTTTACCATTCAACTGAAACATTATTTTTATTTCTATTAAGAACGTATAGCAAGACAATGAGACAAATTTGAAGGAAAATACGAAAAAAACCTTCAATAGGAATAAAAAAATAAATAAAAGAAAAATAGATATATATATATATATATGTATGATATATATATTTATATATATAAATAAATAAATAAATAAATACATATATACATATGAACATGCGTAGGTATAAACATAGATAAATAAATAAATATATATGTGTAAATAAATAAAAAGGTAAATAATTAAATAATAACAAATAGATAAATAAACAATAATTAAATGAATAATAATTAAATAAATAGTAATTAAATAAATAATAGATAAATAGATTCATGAACAAATAAATAATAAATAAGTAAATAATAAATAAATAATAAATAAATAAATAAATAATTAATAAAAATGACTAGATAATGCTTAAAAAACATGGAAAAGTAAATAAATTAAAAACAATATACAAATATACTAATATATACAGATATGTATACACAAATGGGTAATAAGTAAATAATATTAATTATAAAGGTTTTAACATGAATACATAAATAAATGAGTATAAATGAGTAAGTGCATTTACAATTTGACGATCTTAAGTATTTAATTCGTTTACAAGTGGATCTTGTTTTAAACGTGTTATTAAGTTTAAGGATTCTATTAGCTATCAATTCAACATTCGCTCTTTCATGAATGTCAAGAGTAGAGTGGTGCCAAGGTAAATCTAGCATCATTTTTAAGAGTTTGTTTTGTGACACTTGCAATTTTTTTATATGGCACGTTGCAGAGTCGGCCCATACCGGGCACCCATACAGAAGAATTGACTGGAAAATTACTTTATGCAATATAATTTTGTTTTCAGTGGAAAGTAGCGAGTTTCTATTTATAAAAGGGTACATCATTTTTATTGCTATTCCTATTTTCTTTATAGTTTAAGTAGTATGATCCTTAAATGTAAGCTTGGTATCTAAATGAATACCTAGATATCTAACAGAGGGCTCCCAGTTTATATCACTCCTATTGAGCTGAAACTGTCTGTTGGGAAGAAAGCAAGGCTTTCTTTTTCGAGTGAAAAAGATAGCTTGCGCTTTCCCTACATTCAGTTTGATTTTCCATTTGTGATAATATTTTACTAATATTTCCATTCCATTTTGGAGATTTCTTTCAATATTGAAAGCGAATTCATGAGATGAAAATATTGCGGTGTCATCTGCAAAAATAGCTATATCACAGTGCGGTAACCTTGGAATATCAGATGTATAGATGTTATACAGGACTGGAGCAAGAACTGAGCCTTGTGGAACACCCGATTGAAAACATATCAAGTCAGAAACACTACTATTAACATGGACTTTGAAACGACGACTGGACAAGAAACTTTGGACTACTTTACAGATATATGGAGGAAAGTTTAAACTTATCATTTTGTATGTCAGGCCTTCATGCCAAACGGAGTCAAATGATTTTTCAATATCTAGTAAGACCATACCTGTAGATTTCCCCTGTAAGCGATTTCTTTTAAAACAATTGCATATTCTCAGTGCCTGATGGGATGTACTGTGATGACGTCTAAAACCAAACTGTTCATTGGGGTAAATTTTATTAACTTCAACGAACTTTAGGATTTGCTCCTTTAATACTTTTTCGTATATCTTACTAATGTTGCTTAGCAGGCTGATAGGTCTATAACTTTCCGGCCTTTCTGGAGGTTTACAAGCTTTTAATATTGGTACTACTTTTGCATGTTTCCATGTATCAGGAAAGTATTGCATTTTCAGACATGCGTTTACAATAAATGTTACGAATTTTATACCTATCCTGGGTAATTGCTTAAAGTAAATGTTTCTTAACATATCAAGACCTCCAGACTTCATAGGACGTAGGTTGTTTATTATGAAGTCTATATCTTCTTCGGTAACAAAAATGGTAGAAGAGGAATGATTTGTTCCTTGTGCTAGAAAGGCTTGAATGGTGTTGTTCACGAGGGTGGAGCATCACCTAAATTCTGTGCATTGAAAATTCTGGTTATTTGAAAAATTGACGGCAAGTGCATTGGCTTTTCGACATCGGTAAAGTATGTGCCCGACGAGTTTTCTAGAAAAGGTAACTGTCTGTTTTTATTTTTTACCAGTTTAACGATGTTCCAGAAAGGTTTACCGTTTTTGTCCAGTATATTGAGTTTTTTGTTCCACTCTTTATTACGGTGGTCTAAAATTTGTTTGCTTATTTGTTTATTCAGGTAATTCATTTGGTGGCGAAATATGGGTTGGTGATACCTTTGCCAATTTCGTCTACAAATATTGTTTTGTTTAATTAAAAGCAATATATGGGACGGTAACTTTAAAGAGTAGTTCTTTTTCGGAACTTTTGGAATACTTGCATCGACCGAACTTTGAACATGTTCTGAGAAGTCGTTTACCAGGCAGTCAACGTCTTCCTTTGTTAAAATGCCGTCGATACTCAGGGGAATATTTTGTAGTTTAGATTTAACTTCTGAACGAAATCGTGTCCAGTTTGCATTTTTTAGATCTTGAACATATTGCACTTTTACTTCTCCTGACCATAAAAGACGACAGAAAACAGGATTGTGATCAGAACTAAGTTCATTTAGAGATATTGGATTTTTTATGTAACAAGGCACATTTGTAACAAATAAGTCGAGGACGGAAGGACTACCACGAGAACTCGCTGGGAAATAAGTTGGACTAGGAGGAAACAAAACAGAGATTGGCAAAATAAGTCGTTTACCAGAAGATCAGCAAGTAAATTTCCCCATGCATTCGCTCTAACACAACCCCAGTTTCTGTGTCTGCAATTGAGATCTCCTCCAATTAGGCAACTACCGCTTAATGTGAAGAGTCTTCGCAAGTCATTTTTAAAACTAGTTCTTTTCTCATCTGATGCAGTTTTACCCGGAAAATATACACAAAAAACCTTGACTGGATTCTGATTCCTTAATTTTATTTCAATCCCCACATTCTCGTCATAACGCGTTCTAACAACAGGTAAGAGCGAGTGTTGAATTGATCTTCTGATAAGAATCGCAACACCGCCACCAGACATATCGATCCTGTCATTTCGGTAGCATTTGAATTCGGGTGTTGATAAATTTATACCTTGATTGAGCCTCAGTAACTAAAGCAACGTCAATGTTGCTGTTATTTAAAAAGTTTAAAAACTCAACAGTTTTGCTGCGAATTCCTCTCGCATTCCAAGTGACAATATTAATATATCTATCTAACATATTATTTAACATTAGTATACAAAAACTTAGTTGCTAAATGTGCAATAACTTGAAATTGTTCTATTTTAGATTTACATGTGGATAAACTCGTAATCATTTCCGTTGCTAAGGAGTTAAGTTCCCCGATCGTGAACAAAGTTGAATGTTGGTTGGATATGTTGCTCGGAATGTTTCCAGGAATGTTGCTGGTAGTATTGTTGGAAAAGCTGCTCTGATTAAAGTTCGCCTTCTCCCACACACTTCGCGCTTCCGCTTGTACGTGAGAGTGAGGGTGAGAGCTAGTGCTAGCATAAGTACTGCTCTCTTGTCGACAGCGCTGGGGCTGCGGCAGCAAAGGAAAATCGGACATAGAAGTCAACGAAATATGTTTTTGCGTATGTGTAGCATTTGTGTGAGCACGAGCTGGGGTCTGCGATGTGTTGTTGTAAAGACTTTTGGGTTTTTGTTTTAGAGATTTTTCTTTCATCTCAGAATACTTAATTCTGTTGACACAAGTTGGATCAGTAGATTTATGACAACTGTTGCAGTTCACACATTTATTTACGGCAACATTGACGCATGATGTAGTCTTGTGTTGACCAGCACAAATGGCACAATATGATTTTATGTAGCAATTTCGCTCGCCGTGACCGAACATTTGGCAGTTGTGGCATTGGGTCAGTTTGCCTTTGAGCTTTCTTTGAATACTCCAGTTCACCTGTGTATGTAGAATTGACCGATAACGTTTTTTTTAAATCAAATAATTTGATTGAACTATTTTCTAACGAAATTAAATAGAAAATATCACTATACCCATCGTATGTTTTCGTTCACTTTTTAATTCATTTGCATCCATATCGCCCATACCGTAGAGAACCACTTTAAAAGCTTTCTCACTGCGGAGATCATGTGAGAAGAACTGACAGTTTTCAGATTTTAACTTGTCAAATACTGAGTTGTAGGAAGCAAGAGACTCACAGATAATTTTTATCCCAATGGATATTCTTTTTATATAGTAATCAGTAATATTTAAAGATTTAATAAAACTGTGAACATAATCACTTGATTTTTGGAGGAGTTTGATTGGTGGTACATACACTTTTTTTCACTAACCGCGACTATTTCGTCCATATCATCGTTGTTGTCACTATCAGGAAGACATTGTAATGGACTCCAATAATTAACACTGGAGTCTTTTTTACGTGAACTATTCGCGTTATTCATTGTCCGACGATATTTATTATCCGAGGACAGACAATTGTCCTCGGTTTCAGGTGATCTATCGCGCTTAGATATTTTGAATATAATTATAAGTACACTAGGGAGAAAGCCAATTAGAGATGTCATGCGCAGACAAAAGCTCCGGATCAACTGAAATTGATGGGTTTGGTGGGCGAAAATTGGCGGTTCCTTCGTTGGTTTAAAATTTCTGTTCTTGGTGCCATTGCTGACCGATGAATACTTGTTAACTATCACTTGTCCGCAGTGTGTCGATAGAAGGGGGCATTCCATTGGCTAGCCAATCAGCAACATGCTTGTATTTATTTTTTGCTTCCGTCTATTAGTGACATCGTCAATGCTCGATGGTGATGCCAACTGTCGCTGTCTGTGACATTACTGTGATGCCAACTCTCTCTGACTGCGACACATATGTAGGGAAGCGTACGAATTGCCGTAAAAAAAAAAAAATTCAATTTTGAATTTGTCAATTTCGTTGATTGTTAAAATGTCGACTGAAGTTATACCGACAATTTAAATAGTTGGCAATTTGAAATATAGCTCAATAAAATGTCGATTACAATAAAGAAGCTGTCGGCAAAAATGTCGATTGTAGTCCGAACATTCGAGTGAAATGAAACAAACTACTATGAATGTATAAAATTAATTTTATTGATGAATCCAATTTAAATAACAAAATTATACTGCTAAATACCCCAGACTAAATATAATTAAACTTTAGCTCCAGGCGCCTGCCTAACAGTTGTTGACATACCCTTAGCGGAGCGACGAAATTGAATGAACCGCTAAACCCTGCGGAAAAAATGGTTAAAATCCTGTTAGCGAGGGAAGCGAGCCACCCACCCCATACTTTAAACCAGACTTTCTTACAGGCGCCTGCCTGACAGTTTTTGGTATATACTTATTCAACTATGTAACTTCGTTTAAAGCGCCAGGTGATTTTTACTTAAACTGGCAACGTGCCTGTTAACATCATTCACTTAACTATAGTCGACATTTTAAAATCGACATTTTAAAAAATCGATATATTCTCTGTCAATATTTATATCAGTCGACATTTTTCTTAAACGACATTTTTTTTCATTTCGGTATTTTATTGATCGATTTTTTGCAATCGGTATTTTTAAAAGCGGTTATTCGTACCCAACCCGAGGTGTATCCATGCACCCTATGCATAGTCGATGCCGTTAACCCGCGATCTGTAGATAAATACATATATACAAGTGCATATATTGCATTCGGTTTGATCTTACATCGCGTGACTTATATCCTTATACTTTATATACTATCGTAAGATAATGCATCTAACAGTCAAACGGGACATTCGATACTTCGTATAAATTTAACCACGTGTGGTCAAACATTTCGTGTTTTTTTTTTTTATACAAAGCACTAAGGAATTTTCACGAATTCACTTATTTCGTGTACAAAAAAGCTTTTGAAAATGAATAAAGTCACAGCAAATCGCGATTGTGCTAAAGGTTGCATCACACTTACAGCAGCATTCGCAAAATCGATCAATGGAACCACAACTCTATCAACTCTCGAATTCCGGCTTAAAAAACTCGATGAGGTCTGGCAAGAGTTAGTAGCTCTGCAAAATGACTTATTAGAATTCATGGAATTTCCCGGTTACGTCGATCGCAACCCTAAATTAGAAGAGTACGAGGCAAAATACTTCGAAAAACATTCCATGATCTCAGATGCGATTCTTAGCCGAAAGGGGGCGCATAAGGATGACAAGGTCGTCATTGAAGGCACTCCGCTCTCACAATTGTTACCACATGCAGCTTCATCCAAATCTATTCAGTTGCCAAAAATTTCGATTCCAGTCTTTTCTGGAGATTATAATGATTGGCCCGCTTTCGAAATCTATTTACGGGATCGGTTGATTCAAACATTGCGATTACATGCGCGCAAAAATTCTATTATCTCAAGTCATTCCTTCGTTGAGATGCCGCGAATTTATTTAAACACATGTTAAGCTCGGAAGAAAACTATATCTAAGCTTGGGATAGGCTTGAAAAGCGCTACGACCAGAAACACCTTATAATTCTGGCATTCATACAGTCATTCCTTTCGCTAATATTCAGATGCTTCGTAATATATCTGATGGGGCAGATGAAGACGTTCGGGAACATAACGCTTTAGACCCTACTAACCGTAACCATTGGCTTATCTACCTTTTAATTCAAAAGCTGAATCATGAAACTAAGTAAGCTCGGGCTGAAGAAACAAGGTCCAGGGAGGACTGTAAAATAGATTAATTTCTCGATTTTCTTCAAAAGTGCTGCAATTGCCTCGAATCTTTTATATATTTTCGCGGTTGAATTAAACACGCACTAAGGTTTCAAGCGCAGTTCGTATTGTAATATGCGAGCTACGGCTCGAGTAGATAAAACGATATTCTGTGAAATTTATTTCTTTATTTTCTAGTCTATAGAACAATTCAAGTTCACACTATACTATTCTACGCAAATTCTTTTCTTACAAGGTCTCTTTCCTCACAAATCACTTTATCTCCTTTCAATTACTTAATTCACAAGTCCAAACTAATTACTTCTTCTTGTTAACTCTCAACTTTCATTTTATCACAAAATTACAACTTCGCCCATTATCACTTTTTCAATCTCTTCGCCACGGTTCTAAACCAACTGCCTTTTCTCGATCGCCATCTGTCCTTAAACAGCCGCATTTCTAATAGCCAGGAACTTCTAGCAAATTCTTCGACCACTGGAATAAGAAAATTCTGATGTAATAATTCCAGGATGACAGCTGCAGATAATAATCTCTTGTTCTCTCTTATCCGTGATATTATCCGAATTGTGGAGACTAATTGCAGACACGAACCTCAAATGAAAAGACACTTCGGAATTTGTTGCCTATTCGAGGGCGTAGTTATTATGCTACATTATGTTATACTGCCCTCCTCTTAGACTTGTTCGTCCCGAACAAGTGCGTCCTCACTTCGGCCATTGTATCGACTCGGTCTGTCCACATGGACCACTTTCATTTTGGCCCTTGGTCCTCGCTGGATGCGGTAGACAACATCGTTGATGCGGGTTATTTTTCTGTAGGAACCCTCCCAGTTCTGCTGCAACTTAGGTGATTTCCCCTTTTGGCGATGGGGATTATACAGCCACACTAGATCTCCCTCCTGGAATCCTGACGTTGTTGCCTTGGCATCATACCTGGTCTTCATGCGGTCGCTCGTCATCTTAATCTGGCTTCTGGTTCTTTGGTGTATGTCCCTAAGCCTTTCCCTAAGGTCCGCCACGTACTCTTCTTCATTTCTGGGCCATTGGTAGGAGATCCAAATTTCACCTCACTGGGTAAATAAGATTTCGAACGGCGTATGTCGAGTAGTGCTATGCACGGCACTTCTATAGGCCATCAAAAACAAGGGAATCTGCCGGTCCCAATCCCGTTGGTAGTCACCTACGACCTTCGAGAGATGTTCGTCCAAAGTCCTATTGAAACGCTCCACCATACCGTCCGACTGTGGATGAAGCCGAGTTGTCCGTGTCTTTTTGATCCCGAGTAGTTGACACATCTCTTGGAAGATTCTTGACTCGAAGTTCCGCCCTTGGTCAGAATGCAATTCCAAGGGCACACCGAATCTGCTCACCCAATTGTAGATGATCTGCTCCGCCACGGTTCTGGCTTCCTGGTTAGGGATCGGAAACGCTTCTGGCCACTTACTGAAGCAGTCTATTACTACGAGTATATACCGATTAGAATTGTCGGTTTCCGGAAAGGGCCCTGCGATGTCAATGGCGATTCGTTCGAAAGGTGCTCCCACGTTGTATTGGTGCATCTTAAATCGAGTTTTGATTCCCGGACCCTTGCTAGCTGCACACACGTCGCATTTTCTGCGCCAGTCTTCGACATCTTCCTTCGCTTTTAACCAATAAAAACGTTCTTGTACCTTTTCTAGCATCTTATTCACTCCCAAGTGGCCTCCGGACGCCCCGCCATGCATTAACTGTAACACCTCCTTGACCCTCGTCCGCGGCACAACAAGCTGCATTACAAACTACTGTCCGTCGGAGGATTCCCATTTTCTTCTCAGAATACCTTCTTGGACATGGAGGGAGTCCCACTGCGCCAGATATGCCTTTAAGGTCTGGCTTCTGTGAGAGATGTTCTGATGATCCGGTTTCTCCATGTTCTCCTTCCAGGCCAGAATCGGCTCGATATCCGGGTCTTCCTTCTGAGCGTTCCGGATCTCATCTACGCTACAGCCGGCGATAGGTTTGGCTCTCATTCTTTGGACGGAAACCAGCTCCCGTTCTTCCTGACGCGCACAATGTTTACAATCCGTCCGGCATGGTCTCCGGGACAGTGCATCCGCATTAGAGTGGAGTTTTCCTTTACGATGCTGTATTTCGTAGTCGTAGATTTGCAGCCTTTCGGTCCATCTTACGACCTGACCCTCAGGACTCTTGAACTGTAATAGCCATTTTAAGGCTGCATGGTCTGTGCGAAGAACGAACTTCCTCCCATAGAGGTATTTGTGAAAATGCTTCGTAGCCAAGATCAAAGCTAGAAGTTCCCGCCTTGTCACGCAGTAGTTCCTTTCTGGCTTAGAGAGCACCTTGCTGAAGTACGCAACCACCTTCCCTTGGCCACCATGCACCTGGCATTACTAGCATCCGTATCTACAATGAAACACATCCCTTAGATTGAAACACATCCCTTAGAAACACATCCTTTGAAACACATCCCTTAGATTGTCTCGGTGTTGCGAAAATGTTTTTCCTACGACGATGACATCATCCAAGTATACCAAACAGGTTTTCCATGTTAACCCTTGCAGGACACATTCCATCAACTGCTCGAAAGTCGCCGGAGCATTGCACAGCCCGAATGGCATTACCGTGAATTGCCATAGCCCATTTAATGTGGTGAAGGCGGTTTTCTCCCGGTCTTCTGGATGGATCTGTACCTGCCAGTAGCCACTCTTCAAGTCGAGAGTGGAAAACCATCGGGCTCCTGATAGTGTGTCTAGCGTGTCGTCAATCCGTGGCAGAGGATGGCTGTCTTTCTTGGTAACGTAATTGAGCTGCCGATAGTCCACGCAAAACCGCGTTCTGCCATCTTTCTTCTTAACCAGTACAACCGGTGATGCCCACGGACTTTTGGAACTTTCAATCAGACCTTCTTTCTCCATTGCCGACACCATCTCTGCAACTTCTGTCTGCTTTGCCAATGGAAGGCGCCTAGCAGGCTGACGAATTGGTCTAGTATCACCAGTGTCTATTCGATGTTGTACCAGGTGTGTTCGGCCGTATTCTCCGTCCTGTGAGGCAAATACATCAGCGTACTCATTGATAAGATTCTCTGCCATAGTTCGCTGCTCCTGATTCAGGTCACTGGACTGGAGAATCGTCTCTCTCGTTTCCGCTGTCCAAGGTGATGGGAGAGGTTTTGGAGCATCATGTTCAGATATTGTTGCGACGGCGGTAATCGGCGTGCATTTCCAGTCACCTCCCCTTGCCTTAGTTTGACAGTGTGTGGTCTTGCGTTCAAAACTCTTACTGGAACCATGGTGTTCTTTGGTTCGACTAACGTCTTTCCCACGATGTAGTCTTGAGAATTCTTCTCTGGATCTGGTTCTACTATGTAGGATCGGTGGCTCCCAAGATCACATTCCAGCTTCGTCCAAATGATTGTCTCTGAAGACGGCGGCAAAACTTCGTCTTTGCTGATGACTGTCCTGAGAGTTACGGCATTCTCGTTTCCGTACACCATCGGAATCTCCACATTTCGATACCTCAGCACTTGCATCCCGATGTCCAAGATTACTTCATTTGTTTTCATGAAGTCTATTCCGATGATGCACTCGTCGCATATATATATCTACCACCAGAAACGCATGGGAGAACCCTCAGTCCCGCCAGAGTAATCGTAAGACGAACTTCTCCAAACACCTTCGCCATTTCCCCTGTTGCAGTCTTCAGGCAGTACCTGTTGTTGTTGTGCAGCCACGAGCCTCTAGCGATATCTCGTCTTGCAATGGAGGCGGTGGCACCTGTGTCGATGGTGGCTACGCACTTCTTCTTGTTGATTAGTGCCTCCACTGTCAGGCTCTTGTTACCCCGTTTGATTTGCGAAACTTGAATGGTGGTCCTGGGGGCCTCGATTCCAGTAACCAACTTCTGCCCCGCGAAGTTGGTCCTTACGCATTTCCCGACTGCTGGTTTTGGGAAGTCTGACTGACAGGATGGATGTTATCACCGCCAGATGCTTCCTCTCTGCTTCTCCTGCTTCCGCAATGTGGACAATTTCCTCGTCTAGGTGCACTTCTGCACTGCCGTTGTAGGTGTCCGGTTTGGTTGCAATTCCAGCAACGGATTTGACTTCCGCGAGCTTTGTCTTCATCCATGACGGCTGTTCTCTGGCATGAGCATTCCACGACGGACATTTCCCTGACACGGTGTATTCCCTGGTATGCTTGGTCCGCAGCATTCATTGACAAAGCGAATGCCAATGCCTCGGGGAGTGTTCGCTTTTCAGAAATCCTTACAGCCATTTGCAGTTGTCTGTCCTCTATGGCCTGAATAAAAGCTTCCACCGCCATTTCGTTGATAAGCTCCTCACCGGCTTTAGGGTATGAAAGATGGGCTAGTCGCTCTATATCCGATTGCAGCA
The DNA here is from genome assembly GCA_963082735.1 of Pocota personata. NCBI lineage: Eukaryota > Metazoa > Arthropoda > Insecta > Diptera > Syrphidae > Pocota > Pocota personata. Next base: position 91,121,386 of record OY720431.1, read on the forward strand.
TTTGGACCGTTTCCCCCCTTTTCTGGACTCGACTACGCAGCTGAACCCTGTACACCTGCTGCATGTGTTCATCCCCAAACCGCATCTCGATCGCCTGAACCAGAGAGTCGTAGTTCTGCTGTTTATCTTCCGGGATGGTCTGCAAGAGCTCCGCAGCTGGCATTTCATTTTCATTTTTAATGCATTTTTATTTTTTTAAATTTATTGTAACTTAATTGCTAGACAAAACGCTTAAAACTAGCTTAACTAACTTAACTATCTTATTCTAACTTACTGGCCCTAAGCGGGCGCTCTAAGTTAAACCTAATACTTAAAACTATGTCTTTCGACGTAACGTACTTGAAAATTGTTTATTTATTTCATTTATTTAATCTTAATTATAACTAAGAAAATTACATAAAAACTTAGTGACTGAATTTTTTTTTTTGTATTCTTATAAATAAAACTTATAAACTACCTTAAAATAAATTTTAAAACTATCTTATTCTAAATTAGCCTATCTTATTCTACCTTACGTATTTTCTACGTAAATTTTTTTGTTTTTTTTTTATCGAGTGCTGTTTCTGTTTTTATTTTTATTTTTTATTTTTTTTTTTTTTTGTTTTTTTTTTTTGTTTTTTTTTTTTTTTTTTTCATCCAAATGCTGTGGATATTTTTTTTTTTTTTTTTTTAATTATTACCTACACCTACCTAAACCTAAACTATGTAAGTCGGCCATGGGCAAGAACATCCAACTTTTATCATCAAACAGGCTACCCTGGATTAGGAGGAAACGACGAAGAAGTCTCCTCTCTTTCGGCTAGCCACCAGAAATGACCGTACTGACGTTGTACGTCAAAAATATCGCGACCCGATACCGCCCTACTGAACCGGAGACGCTCCACACTGCCGTGTGCAACGTCTCTATCGTAGTTGAGTCGCCTATCCACAGCTGTCCGAGCAATGTGGAAGATTAGCGGCACCGCCAATCTATCCTGGATCAGACCTTTCTTATCAAAATAGAGGAACGCCTCTGGGGGAACAAAGCCGTTAAGGCGCACTCTCTCACGATACTCATAATTGGGGTAATAAGCCCCGGAGATCAGGTTGTTCGTCGAGCTCATTGCTCTTGCAATGTGCCTTCGAATCAGCTTGATAACGAAATTATCCACTCTTATTAGGTTAGCCCTGTTGTATAGGACCTCATTGGGATAGAATTTTATGTACTGGGACTCTGGTGTTCTGTACAACTGAAGGCAAGCCCGAAGGCAAGCCCTCTCAAACACCCGAATCTTTTCCAACAAGCTTGCTCCCACGTTGAACCACACGGGGCATCCATATACGAGCATGGGCCGGATGAGGGCCATGTAGCAGATTACCTTTACCCTTGCATCGAGTTGCTTGCTATAAAAAAGTCTCTTTGTAAGGGCAAAAGCACCTTTGGCTCTATATGTTTGTTAAAATATAGATATTGGTCTAACCAAAGCCCCAGCTATCTGACTACACTTCGACTCGCAAGTGACTGTCCGTGCGGTCCAACTATTGAGAACTTTCGCCAATTCTTTCTGGTATCCCTAGAGGCACCAGAAAACGGCGTCCTAAAAAGAATGGTTTCCGATTTCTGGAAGTTGATCTTCAACTTCCAGTCATCGCAATATCGCTGAATCTTATCGAAGTCACGTTGCAAGAGAGTTGCAATGACCTCGATTTTTGGTCCTGATCTGTACGCGATCAAGTCGTCTGCGTACGCTATGGTATGGTGAAGTGATCCTATCAGATCGCTCGTGTAAATGTTGAAAAGGATCGGTGAATTAACCGCACCTTGTTGCAGACCGTTTTTAATTAGAAATGTTCCAGCAGAAGTCACATTGCCATTTTTGACTATGAACTGTCTACTGGTGAGCATGTTATGAAGTATATACAGCAGTGGTTTGCTTATGCCCAGCCTGCTTAGTTTGTAGAAGAGTCCCTCTAACCATACGGTGTCGACGGCCTTCTCCAAGTCAATCAGGCAGGCACCCATGCACTGTTTCTTGCTTTTGTTCCATTGTATATCCGATACCAGTTTAGACGCGGCATGTATTGTATCATGCCCCGCCTTAAAACCGAATTGGTTATCCGAAATTATATTACTGTTCTCAGTCCACTTAAGCAGGGCCCTATTGATCACTTTCTCGAATACCTTGCTGATGTTCGGAAGGAGACTTATCGACCGGAGATTTGCCGGATTGGAAGTGTCCTTACCCCTTTTGGGGATGGGTTGTATCACTGCTTTTTCCAATGCGCTGGATAATGTGCATTATTCAGTGCATTGTTAAACAGAGTGGTGTAAATGTCCACCGCTTCTAGAGGGAGATGTCGAAGCACAATGTTCGATACTCCATCGATTCCCGCAGATTTCTTTCTCCTCAAAGAGTCGAAGATCGCTTGAAGCTCCACCTTCGATATGAACGGGGGATGTACCCTTTCATCGGCGATGACATTATTTGCCATGTTATCGTCATTGAACTCGGTAAAACCTATGTTCTCGGATCGCCAGTGCTCTATATCATTTCGAAGGTAGAAGTTGTCCACAAGGTCGCGATTTTCCAGGTCGTGGTTCGGGCAAATGGTATCATTCACCTTGTACACTTCCTGGAAAGTCGCTCCTATAGCCTCTACCTTCTCCTGCGGATCTTCGATCACAAAGAAGTTGTCATCCTCTACAGCGTTATCTTAAATATTTTATTTATTTGCGGGAACATACTCGGGTTGTTGGATTTTACAGCCCGAATTTTGTTGTTCCAATGCAAATTTACAGAAAGTCTGTAATTTTCTCTAATTAATTTTTGGAGGTTTTTAATCAACGACTTCAGCGTCCTAACCTCTGAGTTTTGTCTGTCAGTAAACTGTCTGTACAAGGTTTTTAGTCTCGACAGCAGTCTACTTTTGTGTTGGTGTAGTGCGTCAATTGTTGCATTGCGAGGTATCGTATTGTCCATAGTTCGTTTAATTGTCTCGTCCATTTGTTTTAGGTACCAGTCAATCTCCTCGTTTGACAGATTCCTATTGGACGGTGGGTAGAGCAGTGCTATTGTCAAAGTTCTTGAGAAGCGAGACCAACGCGTCCTACTATAATTGTAGGAGTACGTTTGGACAAACTCCTCTAACTCCGCAATTTCGTTGGGAATCGTTATTACGGCACTGAGTCCGCAATGGTCACTGTCATACACAAATGTGTGCAGACAGTTTATAGTTTGTCGGTCCATGTCAGTCAGTTGTAACCGTACGTCGAACAGCATAAGATGCAGATAGGAGCCGCTTCTAGGAAACGACGGACTATCTGTAGCTTTCAAATCGAGTTTATACTCGACACTGTGCCGACCCCACCAATTGAATAGTAGGTTCCCTCTAGGATTAGGTGTGTTGTTTCCCCAATCTCTATGTTTGGCGTTTAGATCTCCGGCCATGATGAAATAATTCTCCTCCGACTCCAGCCTTAGGCATCGAAAAAGTGTCTCGAGCTCTGAAATAAATAAAGTAGATTGAGTAGCTTCAGGTGCATAGAGTGCGACCAAGTACATCTTCTTTCCACTACGGAGAGGGATGCACACGATACACGCCTCCAGCTCCTGGAACCTTCGCACTTCACCGCTGTACATAACTTTGAATTGCAATTGTTTGCGTGTGAAGATCACAACACCTCCTCTTTGTGTGGAGTTGGGTCGGTCTCTTCTGACAAAATTGTATTTATTGTGCCCCAATTTGTGCTTCTGGGATAGCTTTGTTTCGCTAACCATAAGCACATCAGGGGTTTGGTCTTCAAGCAACTTAAACAATTCGGCTCTTCGCTCGATCCTAATCAGTGAATTCACATTCACCGCAAGGATCTTCAAGGATTGCTCCTCCATGTTCGTACCCATTACGACTGAAGGTGCGTTAAGCCCGGCAGAAGTGCGTAGATCTGGTCCACCCGCTTCGCCTGCTCCTGTACCTGACGTTGAAGCTGCTCCATCTGCCCTTGGATAGAGAGCAAGATGGCCAGCAGGTCAGTTTGAGCCTCCGGTGCTCTAGGCGCTGGGGCCTGAGAAGCAACCTTCGGTCTTTTCTGTTCCGCGTTTCCCCGTCCTGCCTGTTTGAATTGGAGCAGG